>JAJEJO010000924.1:877106-1254402 GCA_020662805.1 Glaucomys volans | reverse complement strand
TGTTACCCGTGCAGCCTAATCCAAAAGGGTTGTAAGGATCACACACACACAAACACTTGTGAAGTACAAAATGAAAGGTATATCAATATTTTTTACAATTGGAGGATGAAGAAGAAATAACAGTAATCTTCTAGATTTTGCATTGCTACTTATTATGCTATGCCATTTAGGGCAAATCATATTTGAAACAAGAGTTAAGACAAATTATAAGACAATTCCAGCCAGACACTCTAGGATACTCGGGTTCCTTACCCAAATGAGCATTATTGATAATTTTTCATATCCTTCCTTATAAAAGAGGCAAAATAATTACAAAAGTAATGGAAAACCAGCCTGAAATAATCATGGAAGCAAAACTTAAAACATTCTATTTCAGATTGCAAAATAATGATTTCAACCTCTTCATTTTAAAAAATTCAATTTTACAGAATGTGAGCAAAGACGAAAAGAAAGTGCTAGTCTTGAACATGTGGATTTATTTTGTTATCCACTCCAAGGTTATTTGAAAATTTATAAGTAGTTGCATCAATTTCCTAAAGTTTAATTGCTTAATCACCCAATTTCTCTTCTAATTTTGTTTCGCAGTGTATTTTACATTAATTTTATTTTACAGTGTACTTTCAGGCAGTTCTGTGAGGCCAGTACCATCGACCTCTCAACAACAGCAACCTAAATGGAAGGAAGAGAGTGGTGGTATCAAGGACAATAAAAGCAAAATAAAAAGTAATGATGGGCATCATGGCTACTAAGAGTCATGGAGGATAAGAATTTAACACATATGCACACAAACAACAAAAACAAGAAGGAGGAAAAAACTAAATATCAATGAGGTGATACAAGAGCCTAAATCCATAAACATTTATCATTAAATTCAACGATACACATAGACAAATAAAGACAATGGTTTAGATTAAGGACTAGGCTCTGGTTAGGACCAAAGCTAAGACTGGATCTCTGGCTCCTCATCTAGTGAATCTAAGAAACACAGGACCTGCCATCCTTTGGACATAGAGGTGCTCAATAAACAGAGGAGCTCAGTCTTTCTTGCCTTCGTAACAGATATGGAGCTGTCTAAGGTTACATCTGGACACACGCAGAGGGCAATGGCCTGTCACATTTCTCCCCCCACATCCTGCAGGGATGCGTGAATAATCAGTTTGGAAGCAACAGTAAAATTGCTTTAGAAGATAGAGATAAAGCCTGAGGGAGATGTGTGAAGACTCACCCTCGTTGCCTTGGTGATCCCTGGTGATAAGGGTGTAATGAGTTGATGGCATATAAATCATTCTAAAGCCATATTTAGCACGGATAGGTGAAGTCACCCCCCACCCCCTTACCTGTCACCAACTTCACTCAATTGCTGTCCAACTGCTTGCTTTTTAATATTAAGTCTGACACTCAGGAAGGTTCCTTTTCCTAAACTCCAGTTAGGTGTCACCAGATGAAGTTGAAACAACAATAATCTTTGCCAAGAATATGCCTGTTTCCACTGCCAAAAGGGAGATTCTCTAAAACTGGGGGCCAGAGACTATCTTCCCACATCTTCCCTTCCTTAGAGACTCCTCTAAGCTCTAAATTACAAGCCTTCCATTACTTCATCTAAGTGAATAAGAAGATGAGAACAAGAACTGTCAAGACTTTGTCTGGAAAAGAAAAAGAAATTTGAAGAGAATAAAGGTTTTCAATTATATGATAGTTAAAAATAACTATTGAACCATCAACTTAAGAATTCAACTTTGGGAATCTGCCTGAACTCCTCATTGCAAACATTAGTAGAGAAACTCTCAAGTGGCATTTTATTTAATTTTTTTTAAAAGTAATGCTGTTCATCCACTGGAAAGAGAGCTATAATACTTGGAAAGGCACACTAAAAAGCAGAAATCCTGGGATTTGATAAGCATGTGAAAAGGTGTTCAAGCTCATCAGTGGTTTGTAAAATGCAAATTAAAAATTACCTTGAGATATCATTACCCACCCACCAGATTGGCAAAAATTAAAATGTCTGACAATGCAGGTGATTGCAAGGATGTGCAGCAACATAAACTGTCATTCCTTGCTAGGAGAAATATAAATAGGGAAATTTGAAGATGCCCATACTCTATATACCAGCATTGTGTCTCCTGAGTACATAAATGGAAGAAACTTCTCTGAATACATCTTGATTTATGCAAGAAAATGTTCAGAGCTACATTGTAATAGTGGTAAATTAGCAATACCCAAAAGTTGAATGTATTGATAAATTGTAATATATTCCCAAAACGGAATATTATACAACTAGAAAAAATATGAAATAAAATCACAAATTGAATGTGCATAAAGTTCACAAATATGATGTTAAGTGAAAGAAGCATGAGAAAGGTTGCCTCAACCATGGTTACAAAAATAGACAAAGTTACATTATTTTCTTTAGGAATGAACCAACAGTGGTAAACTTGAGGGCAGAGGGAGTGAACACTAAATTCTAGACAGTGCACAGCAATCCAGTTCCTCCCTGGATGGACTGCATATTTGCTCCTTCACGCTTATTCTGTGTATATGCTTTAGTTCACAATGGAAAGGAAAAAGTCATGCTGCTCTACTTGTTCTCTATCCCCTTGTCAATGACTGTAGGGTTAGGGAAATCCCTGGACCAGAAGGAAGCTAAGTCTTGCCCAGATTAATCCCCAATTTCACACGTATTATTGCATTGCGAAGATTCCTGCATTTACCATTTTTTCTCTGTGAGAACATTCAACAAACTCTTTTAATAGGCACAAACTGTTTTGTTTGGTTTTCCACCAGTATCTTCTCCTTTTTAACAGAATATACCTACCCTGAATATTACTAATGATTTTGAACCTCAAGCCACAGATATCTTGGAGAACTATAGAAAATCAAGTTGCTCAACTTGTGAGTAGTGAATGCTGTAAGAATCACCTTCGTGACAAGGGAGTTTGAGGAGAAATCTTACTGAGCTTACCCATGCAACCGAAAAGCATGAATGCAATTTTATTTTTAACATGTATCTATTGCCAGAAAAATATCCTCTGCTGTTGTTCCCACTACTGTGCCACATTTCTTCAATGACATGACTCAACAAAGGCAGAGAACATACTGAATCAGGTAGACAGGGCAGATGCAGCTTAATTCTTGTAAATCTGACATGTAACTAAAACAATCAACCACAACTGAATTTCTATTCCACAGAGTAGTTGTGATGATACCAAATGAGATAACACATGGGAATTACTATGGAAACCATAAATTGCTTTTTTGAAGGCACTTATTATTAGCACTATCTGTCTAAAAGTTACATTCCAAGTGTGATTTCTCTTTTCTAACAAGGGTAGGGGGAAAAGCAACTATGAAACTAAACTAAGTGGTCAGAGTAGTAGGAAATGAAACTCAATGACCTCCAAATTTTAGGAAAGAGTACCATCTTATGAACTGTTCTCTAGGAAAGAATAAAAAAAAATACTGTGTGGCTGACACTCAAACATTAAAATTGCACACAAAATTGAACATTTACTTCCTGACCCACAGATGCACTGAATAAAGTCAGTTATGCCCCTTCTCTACCATCCATTCTTTTGGACTGCAATTCAATGCATCTCTATCTATTATCACTCTGTCACTCAGGTTGGTTTCTTCAGTATGAGCATTGAGTGGCTGTTTCAGTAAGGAATCCCAAATCTCCAAAGTTTACTAAGTTTTAAGTTCCTTTGCAGAATGGATGTAGAAGGAAGCTAATTCTAGTAAGCGAAATAAAATTGAATTGGTTCAGAAAGATGGGACTCAATAAAGACTTAAGTCCCCCACCTCAAGGGCAGGAAGAACAACAAAAACAGTGGTAACATAATGGGCTGCTAAATTCCAGGGGGCCTGATTAATTATGACCCTTGATCTTAGAAATAATTCCACGAGGTAGGTACTGTTTTTTCTCTCCATTTGAAAGACCCAATGTCTGAACTTTGGAGAGTTTAAATGACCTTCTCAAGATGGCACACGCAGTACTTACATTCAGAGGGTCCATGCATTTCTAAACACGCATTAAGTGTACTTTATTTTTATGGAAGCCTATTCAGATATGAAAAGTTGGTGGACATTGCCTTCATGGTAGGCTTATTGTCTCTATTATCAGCTAATATATTAGGCAGTAAAAACATTAACATTCCATTTTGGTAGAAAGAGACAAAATGAGTGACTTCAAGCAGTGAACTGTGACCAAAAAAAGAGAGAGAGAGAAAGAGAGAGTAACAAAGTTGTTTAGGGGAATTCATTCCTTACTTTCTTGACATAAAACTATAAAAGTTTTATAGTTTCAAACTACATTAAATCTATGATTGCATTGGCTTGGTGGGTTGAATTTATTTGAGTGCAATTTCTTCTTACACTTAAATAAGTCCATTTTTATAATTCACTTCTCAAAATCCTGGACTCTTCTACATTTGGTTCTAAAGAACTATTCCACAGCTCTACCTAACAGCTTTATGAAAAAGGTTATAATATTATGCTTCAGTGGCCTTAAGGAAAAAGTATGTTGCTGGAAAGAAATATTGCTAATATTGATGGTGCCTTAGAATTCTCACAGCTGTTATGAATTCTCTCATATCAAATTTTGTTTTGTCCCCAATGCCAAAGTGTGCACTTTTATTTAATACACACCCACATTCACTAACGCAGACTTCCACACTTACATACTCTTCTTATATGATTAGCCAAAATCCTGAAGAGTTTTTTTTAAAAAAATATCATAAAAAGCCCAACAGTTCACAAAGCTTGGAAAATGAGAAAGCATAAATCAAAATACTTTTTACAACTGTTAGCAACTTGATAAAGTGGTTCATAAAATGAAAATGGACATTGTAGATAATCAAATATTTGCTGAATAAAAAAATGAATGATTTAAATGATAGGAAAAATAAAAAAGATGAGTCTGAGCCAACTGTTAATATAGATAGTGGGCATACAAATTAATTCACCGCTTATGTGAATTTTAAAATTTCATAATAGGCTCCTTAGAAGTCATGAGGAAGGAGAAGAGAGAGGGAATGTAGAAACCCATGAGAGGCTGTGGGCAGTACAGCAAACATTTGTCTTATTTTTCTAGGGACCAAGGTGTTTCCTGAAGTTTCTATGCTCAAAGTAATGAAATCCCTGCTAAACTGATCAGATCTGGTCACTCTCAGTGGGAAAGGTCTGGAATTAGGAACTTGGACAATTACCATCAAGAAACTTCTGACACTAATGCAATCTATGACAAATTACTTAATTGAGTTAATTTCTTCATCCAATTAAAAGGGGGAGTGGTGCACAAGATAATCTTCTTCACCCTTTCCAAATTTAGAACATTCTTTCCTCCTAGATACACAAGAATTGTTAGGCCAGGTCAACCAATTAAATAGAGAAAGTCACCAGATGATCCAATCAGGGAATAATTCAACTTTTGGAAATGCAAGAGTGAACAAAAATGAAAACAAAGCACATAAAATTCCAAGAAAATTAAGATCTAAGCTTCTGCTTTTAGAATACTCTTATGCCATTTCTTGAGTGAAGTTATATTTTAATTTGGTTGTGAGAAAACAATTACAATGAATGTATCACGTAAACACTACCTGTTTTTAAATCCTGGACACCCATCTCTGTGGTCCATTTCACTCAGAAAAAAAAAATACCTTTAAACATGATTTAGTTCAGGTGACTTGAAGATAAAAGCTATCCTCCCTGTCCTTCTAATTTCATCAAATACATAACTATTCTTTCATTGTACTCACTATGTTTAAATCTAAGTATGCATTATAATTTATTATTGATAATGGATTATTTTATTACTAACACACTATCTTGCTTGCATGTATTATTTTTTCCTAACAGGACATTACATGGTGTTTTCCCAGTACACTGTTAACTTCCCCAGGGCTGGGTAACAGTGGAATGGTGCTTCTCCCTCAGCACCCACAGTTTCTGTTCAACTTTTCCTCTACTAGACCATAGTGCTTAATAGGTTTTCTGGCAGCTAAACACTTTTAAGAGGCATTTAATGTGAAGCATTTGTTTACCCTTGGATTCATTATTAATGAAAAGGCAGGCAATGCACAGTTCAAATCAGGCAGACATTAAGTGGATCAGTCACTTGCATTATTAAAATGTGCCCTCAGGGAATAGGGATTATTCTCCACATTCAATTATTCCTAATGTAAGGAGCCCCTACCCCCATCCCACATCGCTCCCAAGAAGAAAGCTTGCTGTTTCCCTTGACCTTTCTAAATGGACACAAGAGTCTTGGTCTCCCACAGAGAGACATAGAGGTGGCACAGAGGCACCACTTCTGAGCAGGGCTGACCCTCCCCCCAGCATGCCTTTAAAGCCAAGCCATGGGGAACAGCACCAGGCCCTTGACTGCAGGTACCGCGACCGCACAGGTTCTAGAAGCTCTGACACAGGATGTCTCCCGGGTCTGTGTCTACATTGCCAGGAGGCAGAATTCTGTCAGGGAACATACTTTGGCTGTCATCAGCTCAGACCTCAGAAATCTGGTGAAGACAGGCCCGAGCTGCTTTGAAATCTTGATGAGGCAGAGTTGGAAAAGCAGTCATGAAAAATGAGACCAGGCAACAGAGAACGTAAGAGTAGCAATTCTTCCTTCCCCTCATCTCTGATTCCATAAGCCATAAGCTCCCAAGGTGTGTCTGTCCGATGTGGGTGATATTTATATCTAGCTGTCCACTTGTGCTTTTCTTTAATGTCTCTGTTTATTGCCAGTAGACCTGGGCTATCTATTTAAATTGAAAAGTTTTGAAAAATCCAAATGATTTCTATAGAATTTGCTACCTAGGACATAAAGACTCTGACTTTGGATGTTCAAAAATTTGTTTTCTTGCTGCTAAAAATGTTAAGGCCTTCCAAAATACTTTTTAAATTATTATCTTTATTCACAGAATAACTTGTGTAAAATATATGTTCTGTGTGGGTTCTGATCTTGTCATTAGAATGATCACTCAGCAAACTCAGTACTTGTCATTAAATCATTTAGCCACCAAAATCCTATGGAATCTGTGCAAGTCACCAAATATGTATGGACAAAATAATGGAGAAATTTAAAGTCATTAATGCTTCTATTGACAGAATGCCCAGAAATGAACCACCATATCAAAGGCTTCCAACATGGAAGGCTTTGCTGGGCTTGAAGCAGAATCCCTGATATGGATCTGACCAGATATCACCTTTCCACTCTACCTCCTCAATACCCTCAACCTGTTTTGTGCCTATGGCCACAAAAATAAGAAAGTGATGGGGTAAGAGGGTGATGGGAATGTTTCACATAATCCATCCAAGGTGCAATATTGTGAAGAAATTCTAATATGTGGTTGTAGACCATTTTCAGGAATAAGATTGAGTGACAGTTGAGAGGTTCTCAGTTTTGTTAAGGGGGTCTGGAAAAGCAAACTGGGAAATGAGAGGGAGAACAGGGAGACTTATCTGCTGGTGTGAGCAGGTAGCCTTTAGCAATGGGAGCACAAGTCATGCCTGCCCTTTTCTCTGGAAATTGCCTGCAATAAACAGGGTGTCCCCCCACTCACAGCAGTTACTAACTTCCATTCTTCCTCCTGATCATTTTCAATTTCTAACCAAGACTCCCCACACTGAAGTGGGGGGCTGGGTCATGTTCCTAGCAGAGCTCTGGTTAGTTGTTCATGTCTTTCAGATATTCTTGTGCTCTTCAAATAAACTTGATTTTTCACTCAAGCTAGACAAACTCTTTTGTGTACTTTGACACTAATCATGGCACATAAAGTAATAAGTCAAAAGATAAACAAAAGAATCTGAGTTACAAATTCTTATTTGTAATAGTTAGTTATTTATACATACAAATAACTAAAAATAAATAATTTTGAACTTCAAAATTATAGACTCCTTTATCTTATAAATTATTCCCCTAAAGCAAACTGAAACAACCCTGCATAATACAGACAACAGGAAAAGCTTTAACTGATCGTATTCACTAATAAAAATTTAATAAAACCATGATATCAAACGTTTTGAAGGTTCATGCTGAAAGACACAGGACAGAAAGAAACAGAACAAAACATATCAGCAAAATAGTGACAAATGTTTCCAAAAAGCATAAACTTGTGTCTACCGAATCCTTAGAAAAACATCAATTTTATGTCACATTAAATCAGATTATCAGGAGGACCTCTATCAATGAATTTAGTATGAGAAGAATTAATTGCTGTTTGTGCTCAAATTTTTAGTCCTGTTCTGAACACCATAATGTAAGACCAAAAATTATTTCTCCACATGTGGAAATCATGCTAACAGGTTTGTTTAAACTTTTGGTACTCCTTAAAATTGGTGGGATTGTCATTATTGTTAATGAACCCAGAAATCAATTTGCTAAAAGGAACCAAAGCATTTAGAGTACATTTTTTCCCCAGAAATACCAAGAAATGGTTTATTTAGAGTTTGTTTAACATTAAATTTTTATGCAAAACTAACAAACCATGGAAACGTTTCAAATCAAATTGACATTTTAAACTCTACATCTCCTCTGCTTCCAACATCTAAATATTTCTGTACAAATGGAAGAAGTACCTGCTTCCACCTAAGCAGACATAGGAATTTTGATTTAAGTGTCATTTAATTTTTATTTTCAAGCCATCAAGCAAACCATGGTAGCTAATCCAACAGGCAGAATGTGTCTAATTATGGTGCTTCAAAATATCTGCCAGACCATTAGAGCTTTGCTAGCTCTACAGATCTTGCAGTTTAAAATTTTAAATGAAAATGTGCTCAATAAATAACATTAATAATGGTCGACACATGAGGCTTAAATTTAGTAAAAAGCCACTTGAATTTTCCTAGTTGATAAAAATAAAAATGTTTGTGTGTGTGTGTGTGTGCACCGTGCACACATGTGTGCACAACTAGTTCACTAGGATCTTAGTATTTTGGACTTCTAATTCTGTGCACTTTTGCCATTTTCTTTTTTTTTCTTTGAATTCACCTACAAATTTAAGACACAATAAAATTGTTCTATAACTTATTTTGAGCATGTATATGCACACACACACACACACACACATATACATACTTAGGTATATATGTGGCTAATGCATACTGTTCTATACACACACATACACACACACACACACACACACACACACACTACCTTGAATCCCCGAGTACTGGGAAATACAACCAGCACTGATAGGCGATACATGTTGCTATTATCTTTTTCTCATCCAGTATTTCCTTCATGAACTATCTGACTATAACATAATTAATGCTAATCTATTGAGATCCTTATTCCACCATGTCTACCCTGCCCCATCTTCAACTTCTCTTGATTTTATTTTCACTCATTCTTCTTTGAGCACAGAGCCAGGAAATAAATATCCATCTCCTTCCAGTGGATCTGTGAGAAATCAAGTCTTTGAGGACCCAGAGGAAACTCCATTGTGCCTGGGAAGCTTAATGCAAGGATCCTAGAGCTTTGCTAGCTCTATAAGGGCTAAAATCATCACATGTATGATTCCATGTGATTGCTCTATAAGGGCTAGCAAATACACCCTCTCTAAGGGTGTATTTGATCCCACCCTTAAACAGCAACTTCTTTACAGGAGTATGACTTCTTTGCATTTCTAACCAGTTTGCATTGCTTTTTCATTAAGTCTCCAGTCATGTTTCCCCCAGATAATCACAGCATACATAGAAATGACAACTGACATTTACGGAACACTTTGCACAAGCTGGGTCCTGTGATAAGTCCTTTTCCTCACTGTCACTCTATAAGGTTGGTAATTGTCCTGGGCTCATTTAATACAGAGGAAAAACTAGAGGATTGGAAGAGTTGAATAATTTGTACAAATTCACACACCTGAAAAGGATAGTGACAGGATTTGAATCCAGGTAGTCTTACTCCAGAGTCTGACTTCAAATGCCTATGTTCTTCTATTATCCAGCCCAGCATTTCTCACCCAGGAGAGATTGGTGGATAAGTGCTGGCTGGCTATGTAGCTGGCAATAAAAGTCCAGTAAATCCTGTTATGATATAGCTTGTTATTACACAGAGTTATAAATGATTCAAAGCATGTTCTTCAAAATATAACAACTCCATCATAAAAGCTGACTTTGCACAGTCAGCACATATGGTAAATGTTAGTCTCGCACGTATCCCAATACCAGAGTGAGATACGCATACGTACACATGTACACACGTACACACACACACACACACACACACACATCAAAGTATTTCAAAGGAAGTTCTTGGGTTCAAACATGCCCTTTCCATGGTATTAACGCATGGGTTTAGGTATTGTAGCAGTTTATAACTTAAGGGAGAAAGTTATGGCTCATGGTATAATTGACAAAAACGTTCAAGTTAGATTGTATCTAAATTTCTATACCTTATGGATGGAAATCTCAAGTAAATAATTTTACTTCTTCCTCCACAAGTTGCTCATTGCTGTAAATTCTGCATGGTCCCCACCCCCAACCCCAGCACTTTAGGTCTGTCTGTTTGACCTTCTTTGATTTCATGAAGTCTCTCTTTTCCCATTTTAGGCTTCACAAAAAGATGCTATGATTACAATATCATTTCTAATCTTCTTTAAATGGAACAGGGAGATTTACAATGAAGTTTTGTATGTTTTGAGGAAATACAAATATGGTTCAAAGAGATATTTAAGTGTGTAGAATCCAGCTGGGACAGGTTAGAGAGGAGCACTCTGTTGTTGCCCTTCTATCTAATTGGATAACTTTTTCAGCTAAGACCCACTTCTTCATAGGCAAGATCTCCTGTTTAGTCTCTTATGACATTTGCATTTTCTCTTCCTTCCAATATTTTCTTTTTGGCAAGTAGTGAGAGAGCTCACTCCTTAGCTCCTACTGAAATCGACATGACTCTCTGGTCATATGTTCTGGTTCTGCATCTTGATATTAGGTCCTACAAACAGTTTGTGCTCCTAGACAGAGAATCTTACTCTAAACTCGTTCCTACTACTGGATTCCAGGATCCCAGACAGACTTAACAGATTCCATGTGATTGCTGACATTTCATGTATTTGTGCACATGTAAATTTTTTCTTAAATTTGAGTTCTCAGCTATCACCAAATGCTGAAAGATATCCTTCATTCTCAAAATATAATAAAAATAATCCATGTTCAAGACCAGGGATCTATGAAAAGCAAGTCCTCTCAACTTAGGAGACTCTTTTCCTCCTGTTAATGAAGGCATTCATTCTTAATATTCCTATTTGAAGAAACAGACTTTAAACCTACATATGATTTGTCAAAATATGTGTCAAAAGGTGGAATTTGAAATAATAGGGTTAGGTATAGAGTACTTCTTGTATTGCTACCATTAAAAATATAAAAAAGAGTATTCATGCATGCTTAGGGATTTTGAATCTATACAAGAATTCCACACATTTAATGAATTTGACGAAGAGCTAGGGATTCTCAGGCTACTAATTTATTTCAAAATCATTTCATTTCTTTGGAAAGTACTTAGAACAGTGACTAGAAAGCAAGCAATTTCATGGAAATGTATATAAATGGAGCATCCAATCTATCATAAACCTCTTCTACAGTCTGTGTGTCTGTGTGTGTGTGTGTGTGTGATTGTCAGCTCTAGGACATTTAGAACTCTGAATTCTTTGGGGAAACCAACAATTCCAAGGAGGAAACTTTTAAATGGTGGAGAATCTGTGCTATGAATAGATGGCTTAACATCATTACCCTATGAACATGTATGATTGCATGAATTGTGTCAATCTATATTGTGTACAACCATAGAATTTTAGAGTTGCATTCCATTTCTGTACAATGAACCAAAATGAAGTCTGTAAAAGTAAAAATAAATAAAATTTAAAAAATAGATGGCTTAAATTTCAGGAAGGTCACAAGCAAAAGAGAAGAATGCTATAATCTGAAATGGATGAAAATTGGCGTGAAATTCAGACTAGCACTATTATTTTGTGTTCATTTTTTGCCATTAGGAATAGTTGCATTGGGCCATTATTGTTTCCTCTTATTTAGGTTCCCAACTTTTTGTTGGCTAGGACCCAGGGGCTTCCCTCTGGGACTCTGGTGTAGAACCTTCTAAGTGGAAGTTAGGGCTTTGGCCAAACTGATAGACGATCCCAATTAGATGTGCTTCATGGAACCTACTAAAAGAAACACTGGAAAACAGAGAAGAGCTGTTACAACTACTCAAAGAGACTATTTTAAAGAAAGGACTGAATAAGGTATAGAGAAAAACTTAACCCAATATTTTTAAAGCAATATGGAGAAGTTACTCACGACATCCTCCTTAATGACAAATGACCCTTTTAATTCTATCCAAATGCAGAGAAGCGTATTCAAAGCATATTCACCAGGGAAGAACTGACATTAAACTCGTCATTCCTGGAAGATTCCAAAACTTTAGGCCAAAAGGTCACCTTTCCCATCCTGACTAATGTGTGCCTGTTTCAAGAGGAATGTTTCAACACTGTGATGGAAGACACCATGGGGATTCCACTAATATTTAGACACACCCTTCCTTCAGATTTGAATGAAATGCTTGAACAGAAACTTGGCAAACTGTCACTGGTGCCAATTAATTTTTAAAGACAGGGTACATGTTTTCATTCTTATGGATTCTGACAACACGAACAGTTGAAAAAGGTTTGATTCTTTCTGATCCCTATCCTGTAAGGAGGAGCAATTGGGTGCATTGACAGGAGTGATGGGTTATAATTAAAGTGAAACTAATATTTACTACAAATTAGAAGTCAGCATTAGAAACCCTGTATTTAGGGCTGGGGATATAGCTCAGTTGGTAGAGTGCTTGCCTTGCAAGCATGAGGCCCTGGGTTCAATCCCCAGCACCGCAAGAAAAAAGAAACCCTATATTTATATGCAGTTCTGATTATCTCCCATAGACCTGGTTCTAGATAACTGATGCTTGACTTCATTGCTGCTTTGCCTTCCTTTCTTTCCCCTCATGCAGATGTTTTGCAGTTACTGAGGATGTGATGAGAACTGACACTTGTACTTAAGTGAGAAGATGAGCTTTTGGGTTTTTTTTAACCAAAGTTTGAGCTGGATATTAGGATGATGATCTAATGTTTAATGACAACCTAACAGATTCCTAAGGCAGCTGTTGCTTAAGAACTGTACTTTCTGGTTTTGTTTTTTAAAAAATGATCAAAACACTCCTTCCCTTTTCATTTAATATGTTAGAGCTAAATCTTGTACTATTTTTGCTTATACTTGATATAATTCATCTCTTTACTTTCTCCTAATCATGCCAATTTGTAAATCTTGGTTTGCAGTGGCAGAGTTTGCAGACGCAAAATTGAATACCTTCCATTGTTTGGTGCACAGGAAGGTGAAAAGGAAACCCAATTCATTCATTACATTATGATTCTCTGGCCACTCTATGTGACTCTGAAACTTGGCAAGGTTATTTTTATTTGGTGTTTCCTATTCATTTGAATGAACAGCTATGAGGCTAAATAAAGTAAGAACAAAAGTTGATAGAAGTCACCTAATCCCTACATGTATAAAATAAGGAATCTGTAGCCCACAAAGTGGTGTTCCCAATTTTAATTGTCAGCAAAGCTGGTTTAGGCTTTAATAGCAATGAAACATTTATCTCTATATAAAATACATGCTTTTGCTTTAACAAGAGATCCTTTCAGGAGAATGTGTCAAACTATTAATTTCTAAGCATTTAGATTCCAATGGCACTTTTGAAAACATCTCCCTTCCTTTTGGGACAAGATAAAATTCTAATTCATCCATATGTCTCATTTTGCCATGCTCAGTCTCCCTCCTCCAAATTCAATAATGCAAAACCTTGTACTTAATTTGGAATTGGTTTTATTTCCCTAACTGGCCTTTGTCCTTTGATTACTGCTACTTTGACATCTCTGTCTTTTGCACAGCTCTTTAATGTAGGGGTAAAATAGTGATCTCAATAAATTGTTCTCAATTAATAATTGCAAAATGATAAAAAATAAAACATATCCACAGTCTGGTGAAAGGAAATCTAGTGATGAAAAGAGTTATGCTCTGATTGAGAAATAGCTTCTGAAATAAGATGAACTGAGTGGTTTCAGAGAAGTTGAACAGTTAACTGCTATTGTTGGAAGAACACTTCTCAATTTACAAAGTGCTGGTTACATAGCTTCTTATTTAGTGTACAACCCACCATCAAGTGAATATCACCATAAAACTTCATCACAGATCTAACAATGAAGCTCTTTTATTTTGGAAAAGAAAGCCCTGGATTGATTGCTAAAGTAAGCAAATATGTTGGAATGTTCACAATAGCTACTGGCTCAAAAAATAAAATTGTTTGTTATACTAATAAATATAATACACTAAATCCATCTATTTAGTATTTCCATGTTGGCTTTGTCAGACACACTTATAACATGTAAATATATATATGTGTGTATATATATATGCATATTATATTTATACATAAAAATAGAGAGAGACAGACACACACACTAAAGTATGAATAAGAGACAACAGATGATACCAAAGTGTGTGTATATATAGGCAAATAATCATCAGACTGTAATTACATACTTAGAATTTCAATTTTCTAGAACACAAATAGATATTTTACTTTAAGTCATATTTAGGCATTCATAACCACAAAATACATTTAACTCAATTCAAATTCCTGGATAATATCTGCAAATTTATAAATTATCATTTTTATGCACAATTAAGAAATTAATAAAACCCTTGAATAAAGTTGGTTCGGCATATTCTTTTCCTTCATTTCAGTGGTTTGAATAACACCAAACATCTGGATATAAAAGTGAAGTGTTGGGCTGGGGCTGTAGCTCAGTGGCAGAGCACTTGCCTAGCACGTGTGAGACACTGGGTTCCATCCCCAGCACCACATACAAATAACTAAATAAATAAATAAAAGTAAAGTGTTCTTTAACATCTGCAAAGATGCAGATGTTTATCATTATAGATAAAATTATACAAAGATATGCAGAAATCTGTTAAATAAAATACAAGCTTGAAATCATACTTTCTTTTGAACAATTTGAATTTTAACACTTTATGTTAGTATATTTAAGAAAAAAGCAAATATTTCAGATCACCACCACTAACTTCTCTATCCAACACACTGCACAAAATTTTCATATCTGAACAAAAGCTGCATGAACAAACTTCCTCAAGGCAGAAAATGATAAATTTCGAAGAGAGTTGATGCCCAATGAGACTATCTTTAAAAGATGGTAGCACTGAGCAAAGGTATGTAAGTTCATCAGTGGAACAGTAACAACTCAAGAAGGATCAAAGTCAAGGAGAACAAGGTCAAGGTCAATGAGGCATACATCTATGTCTTTCTTTCATTTTGTTTTATGCTCCACAGGAGGAGAATGCAGTGTGACAATTTGGGAGAGGCTCAGTGGTTCACAGACATTCTCGTTTGTTTATTCAGGGGAGCCTGGAAGTAGATACCCACATTCTTGCAACAGGAGTCTCTGTTTTAGCTCGAAATCAGCAAACCAGGCCTCTGGGTAAACCTGCTTCATTTTGTATGGCAGGGAGCTAAGAAGGGTACACTACAGCCTTTAATAATAGAAAAAAATCAAAAGACCAATTATTTTGTGACACATAACACTATACGAAATTCAATTTCAATGATCACAAACAAAATTTTGATCACTGAATTTATTATCCAACCACACCCATATGTTTAAATATTTCAATGCCTGCCTTCCTGGGATGGGGTTAGAACTAAGTAATTACCACAGAGAACATATGCTCCCAAAGCAGGAAACATATGCTATTGAGGCTCTGATCGTGTACAGGAAAAGTTTGCTGATCCTGGGTTTCAACCAATAAAACGCTACCAAGTTGGAACTTTTCTTTATCATTTAAAATATCCTCCTGATAAAATAAACAAGGTAGGTATAGAGTATACACACAATAAGAAGTACTAATATAAAATGTAGAAAACATTTAAGCCATTGCTATATAAACCTCCAAGGACTTTGGCTATAGTTTACTGTTCGGTGAAATATTAACTCCTAGAAAGTAATAAATAAAAAAGTTAAAAGCCAAGTCCTCCTATGTCCATCTGATTAGCTTCATCGAAATCTTTTGTGTTGTGTGTATGTGTGTGTGTGTGTGTGGTCCTCTCCCCCTTTCTCTCTTTCACAATATGGGAACATGTCTGAGATTAATGTGGAAAGCTTTGGAAGCCTTCTAAAATTTACTTGGATGAGGAAATACATCAGATTTGGGACTCCCTTTATTTCTAAGAATAAATTATGTGTGAACTAAATAAGTACGGAGTTAGCATGTGAGGCAGGAGCAGGTATTTCTATTATACTTAGGTTTGCTCTGCAAATATTATTCCATGTTGCAGTGTCTTTGCAGTATTTTGGTTTTCTTTCTTGATTATTTACTTTGATTTTGATTCTTTTGTGTATTTTGTTGGCATGTCATTCTAAGCTTTATGACCATCTAAACCCTTTATTCCATGAAAAAGGAAAAAGGAAATATCTTTTTAGAGGAATCCTTATATCGCCAATAAATGTAGGCAGATAGAATGATGTATTTAAAACAACCTCCCAATAATGAAGCAAATTAACATTTACCTTGAAGAAAAACAAAGGCAGTGCCTTTGGGGTAGTGGACAGGTTAGCATCAGAAGTCAAGACCACTGCTCCTAGTTCTGCATTTATTTATTACCTGACCTTAAGAAAACCACATCATCTCTCCCGTCTTCAGCTGCCTTGTCTGGTCTGTCAGATGAGCACTTCAGCCAGCCCAGGTTCCTTCGAGCTCCACCATCCTGTGCTATGCACTATGCATTCGCCAGATAATTTATGGGAACATAATTAGCCTATTCATCACTGAAAAAACGTCTTTTCCATTTCAGAAGTCGGCTAGAAATTACAAAGAGTCTCTTTGTTTTTCATTTTTTCATTTAAAACTCTGATAGATATAATTAAGCCAGGAATCAGGAGACCTGGAGTCTCCTCCCACTTCCACTGATCTGGTATTTGTTTATGGAGAATAGAAGACACTGCCAAAGGAGTGTGATGGGATCCCTTTTCCATTGGTCTCACCAAGTTGCTAGGAGTTGCATAAATCATAATGTGAAATGAGGAAAAATACAGACAACACCATTCTTCAAATACAAAATCTGGAGAAAGAAAATGCCCATCTCACTTGTAGTTATGGAAATTATCATACATAAATACATATATATATAAATAATATATTTATATATTTCATAGGAAACACACACAAAGAATTTTGAAAACATAGTTGAATTCTGAATGCTTCTAGGAATCTATGCTAAATATAACATTATTTATACTAAACTCTTGTTTTTTTCATGGAAATAAATTTTATTTGACCATTTGACTCATAACTTCTGGGAACTATGTTCAATATGGTCTTAGATATGCTTGTAAAAATCTTTTTCCCACTAAATTTATTATTATTATTAGTTTATCATAGCAATAATATTATTGGCAAATAATATCATTTATACTGACAAAATTACTTTCTTCAGTAATATTTATTTCCAATAATATTACATTTCCAATAGTAGTTAAACCAATGATTATAACTACATGAGGAATATTATTATTATTAAAATGCTAATTGTAAAAAGTTTATGTTGACATAAAGACTTGTCATTCAAAGTTTTAAAGAAACAAAAGATAAAATTTGTATATAATAGCTGGGCATGGTGGCGCATACCTGTAATCCCAGCACTTGGGAGGCTGAGGCAGGAGGATCACGAGTTCAAAGCCAGCCTCAGCAACTTAGCAAGGCCCTACGCGACTCAGTGAGACCCTGTGTCTAAATAAAATACAAAATAGGGCTGCGGATGTGGCTCAGTGGTCAAGTGCCCCTGCTTTCAATCCCCAGTACCAAAAAAAAAAAAAAAAAACAACAATTTATATATAATATGCTAAAACTTTTATTTAAAAAAAACTAAATGCATTAAAATATCTGGTATTGAATTCAGTAGAAAGTAAAAAATATTGACTGCCTGTAGGAGGAGGAATTAAAGGCATTTATTTTGTAAAAGATAAAAATAATGGTATTATTTCTGGGTTCCTCTTTTTAATTAACTAATACACTAATTATTTTTAAAGACCCAGCAAGCAATACACCATGTGGAAATTAGAACTCTAATATCATTTCATGGAGACAACTACTATAAAACATTTTTTACATTTTTCTACAGATTTTAAATTCTAATTGTTGTTTTAGTATTGCCATCCACATAATATACCCTTAATTAAATATCTGTTGAATGAATGAATGTATTCTTTCCCCCTCTAAAAACATACCTTAAGTTTCAATGTATTGTAGTTTACCCAATTTCTAAATTACTTTTTAAATAGTACATGAATATTATTAGTTTTTTACAAATAACTCATCATAGATATTCTTATGAAAATGGAAAACAGTGTTATATAACTGCTTCAAGAATCTGAAATTCCTGCTTTTCACACTTCTGGACCCCAGCCAGACTTGTGTCAATCACCTACTGAATAACTCATTTCAATGAAGTTCACAATAAGATAATAAATGTATATGTTACTTTACGCAATAGATTTGTTCTTGAGGTTTGAATAATCTAAGTACTGTTTTAGGTACATATTTAGGGGGAATCATTTAAAGAAACTCTGGGCTCTACTCTTTTATAACTAAACCCTTTGTGATATGAATAATCATGTGCTGACATCTGTTTTATGAAGTGTCTCTGTCTTCAAATTTGGGGTTGCTTAAAGAAAGTTTATATCTGTTTTTTCTTTAAGAAATGGAGCTAACATTTAAAAGTACTTAGAAAGTATTTATTATTAAATTAATTTAACCTCTGCATATTATTGGGATAAATTTAATTCAACCAAAACATCAGTAGGAACGAATTCTAACTTTAACAAAATCCTTGCCACATTCCCTATTTCATCCTATGATGCAGTGTCAGTGTTCCTAGCTCAACAAATAGGTTGTGGTTGTTTGAAATTCAGAATGCTATTTTTCAAAGGAAATATTATATGTGATATTTGCATTTCTAGATCCTCTCATCAAAAGTTATTGAATCCATCCATAATGGAGTTGGCGTACTAAAAACTACCCTTAAACAGATAATACAGTTATGATAAGAATTAGGAATTTGGAAAATTGCTTTGTGTTGCAACTTGGTACCCACAGCTTACAAACAAATCTATGGGCTATCACCCCAGTGACAAGCATAAATTTTTCCAGCCAATGTAGAAGTTTCTATGTGAAATTCATTCAAATTGGTGTCTAGGGGCTATTCCCATATTCTTCCCTTTGTAAGTAGAAGTGTCGTATAAAGTTCCTGGGAAAATTTCCAATGAAAGTTTATTTAAAATAAATTGGATATTTTTCACTAAAGAAACAAATGAAATGACTCAATGAGCTGTACATCTCACAATATCATAGCAAACATTCATAAAGCAACACATAATGGCTGTGGATAATGAAATGACTCTAGAGATATCAAGAAGAATTATTAATGAATAATTATATCACATCAATTTCGAGAGGAATAAATAGTTTCTAAAAATGCCAGAAATAAACATAATCCGTAAGACACTTTTTAAGCAACGACTTGCTTTTTCCCATTGAGGTTAAATGAATCAAAACCAGATGCTACCCTCTAGTTGATTCAACTAAATATTAGATCTTTAAAAAAAATCAAAGTCTCCTTAATGCAAAATAATTAAAACAAAATTCCTTTAAAAAAAAAGCAACTTGAGTCCTGCTTCCTGTGTGCATTATTAATAGCTGATATCAAAACCATCATGCTCCCTGTCTTCACTATATCCTATTTTGTTGGCTGTCAAAAAATAAATAGTGCAAATGAAAAGTAAATAGATTTTCTCTTTCATTCCTTTTTTAGCATATAGAGCTCTCTCGGCATCACAAAAGAAAAAAATGCTAATTGCTTTCTTCTTATATTTCTGCATTCTCTAAATTAAGAATCATCTGCTGATTCTAGTGTGCATGCTATTAATTCTTCAGATCATTAACAAATACCAAATTGAATTAGTACTCAAACTCTGCTTGAAATTCCCTGTGGTATAAGACCCTGGAAAGAATTTGACTATGAATTATCATTTAGAACAGTTACTCTTCCTTTAAGCTATTCCAGACTTTCTTGGACCAGCTTTCAATCCATATCCAAAATGACTGCTTTGCTCCTAATTAGGGCTGGCCATTTTTTCTTTACCAAAATATACTAATTATCACAGACTTAGAGATTTTTTAGATTTAGAGGACACCTTAAAACCCATGCAGTGCAGCCCTCTCCTGATAGAAGTTTCTGTTAGAGTCTTCACCTGATGCAATCAGGTTACCCTTGAGAGACTGGATTGCTCACTCACTCATTGCCCTCCACCTTGTCCCTGCGAGGCCATCTGAATTGGAGTTTACTGAACCTAAATTCTAGCTTCTATCTTCATTCATTCATTTTAGGTTCTACTTTTATCAAACCTAAATTCTAGCTTTTATCTTCATTCATTCATCTTCAGTTGTACTTCGATTCTATTCAAATATATTTAATTCCTTTTCTTCATGACTACTTGTTCTATATTAAAGACTAAAACACTTTCGAGTCTCTTATTTTTCACATCTTCTTGTACTTCTCAAATGAGAAGGCTAAGTCCCTTTTACCAACCCTACAGTGATCCTGTGAATTTGGCTTAGTCCACTAGTCTACAAATGTCTCTTAGAATTTGGCATTGGAGATCAGTTCTAGTTAAAACAGAAAAGAATGAGGCTATTACCTTAAGCACTGTAGGTATGCTTTGACTTTATTTATAAAATCTAAGTCACATTAGACCTATGTTCCTGCTGACCAACACAGATGTAACAACTACTAAAATCCCTAATTATTAATTCTTCACGTGTTTCTACTAAGAGATGTTCACCTGATCTAGCACTGATTTTATGTAAACTTGACCTCAGGACTTTATATCACTCATGTTCCAATTCACATTTCATCATGTCAGATTTAAACAATTATTTCAGCTATTCAAGCAACAAGAATTGGAAGCTGGAAAACGACACTGCAAGTCATGGCAGCCAGCCCTTTCAGATCCATGTCACCCTCGACTTTCACAAGCATTCATCCAGATTGATGAAAATGTTAATCAGGAGAGATAGGAAACCTGTGACATGTCACTAAAACCTGTCCTCTAAAATGGACAAGATCACAACTCAAACCCTCTGGGTATTCCTTCAGTTAGTAATGCACCAGTCATCTTCCTTTCCATATTATAATCTGCCTATTTCCTTTAACTTAATGCCATTCCTATTTTGTGATCTGGCAATATCTCATTAATCTTCCTAAGAGTAACAGCTAACATTCATTGAACATTTACATCACTTGCTGCCGTAATCCTTTGACTTGGTTTATCATTAGCCCTCTTTTACAGATAGGAGAACTGAAATGTAGAAGTTGAATCATTATCCAAGATAGAACAGCTGTTACAGTGTTGATAGAGACTGGAACCTCACTTATGTCCTCCAAAGCCCAAGTTCTTCATTGCTAAGAGATAGTAGTAGCATTTGAAGCCTTGCCATGTGGTACCCCAAAGTATACCTGGATGTATTTTTAATGCAGGTCCTTGGTGTCCTGCTATTTGTCTTTTCATACATTGTTTCCTCTGAAATGACTGGTTCTGCTGTCCATTTGGAAAACTGCATCCTTAACAAGTGCAAGCTGCATCCTTACCCTTAATCCTCCCTTGCGCTACTCCAGAACTAACTGAGCTTCTGTAATTGCCTTCCTTACCCTATCCTTGCTTTCCATTTTTGACTTCCTTCCTAGAGCACGTGATGCCCCAACAGTCAGGTTCCTCACTCATTCACCCTTATATTCTGAGAAATTAGCCTGCCTCTTAGAGGAGCAGAATGAACCTTTGCAGAATAGTGATCATGTTGGGCAGTGAGTCATTGACCTCATAATTCAGTCTCTCTATGTCTCCTGGTCAAACTCACTTGAACTCACTCAGGGCAACTTCACCATTCACACCTTAATCCCCATCCCCTGTCATCATTTCAGTTCCTGCTCTGCCTATCTTCACAGATATTCATTCTAAGATTCCTCAAATCTTTCCATCCTGGAGTAAGAAAATGTGGGACGGAGTTCTGCTCTCTCTGGTATCCTTCAGCATGCCACCTTCAGCTACTAGAATCCCATTCTTGGGGATTCTTGATTCTTTTTTTTTTCTTCTAACCAGAAATGACCTGAGAACTTTTTAAAATCATAACTCAAATTTGCATCATTGAACCGTGTGCTTCAATTGATTCTACCCCTTCAAATGAATTACATAAGCCAAAATTTTCTTAATATTGATTTCAAAAGGACATTAACTCTTGAAACTTTAAACCAAATTGTGCTTTGACCTAAAGTTTATGGAATTCCATGTAACCTTCTTCTACTTAAACACGTAGCTGCAAATAAAAACTGCTTATACGTTTTTGGTGTATTTACTATCTTATAGATGTTACTTTACCAGTGGAAAGTGTTTGAGATCCACTTTTGCTTAGTTCTTGGTAAAGATCTAGTCTGCTTCTTGTGTCTTGACATGTACCTTGCATCTGTTCATGCAGATTGAAGAATTAAGATAATTCTCTGAATATTGGAAATTGAAAAAATTCTTAATTACTGAGATAAATGAAGATGATTGTTTTGCATTTGAATTACTAATGTGCAGAAGTTTTTAGGCAATGGGATAGCATCTACATACTTGCAGGGAATCTAGTGAGGTATTCTTCCTTTCTCTGAATTTCTAAAAATGAACTGTGAATTGTAATTTGATAAGCAAATACTTCCCTCATTATGTTTTTTTTATAAATAGCTTAACTTTTTTTTTTGCTTTATCTTAGTATATATATTTTCATATCAAATAAAATAATATTATTTCTCTTCTATCCAGCTTCCTCTCAGATGGATCCTTTACTCAGGCACTGGGATGCCTGTACCCCATGAATGATTTTGCATGCCGCAAGAGTCGGAAGTTTCCTTTTCTTGGAAACAAGGTCATTCTGTGGCTAGTGCCTCCAATGAGTTTTTGGTCACTTTGCTTTGTCCTCCTGATTCCTGTGGATTTGCATTCTCCAAATGTTGTGGGAAGCTACCTATCTTTCACTTTCAGCACCTTATACCCACCTATTTTCATGGACCTAACTATCAATTTACCACATTTGCAACCTCTATATCCTTAGGTGTCCTCCACCTGAAAAGGTGCTTCTCACTTGGCATTCTTTGATTCAATGGTCTATTTCTCTGAGTCTCTGGGCCTTGATATCTAGAAGTCCAGGAGAGATCATTTCCTTCCTGGTTCTTCTTACATGTGTGAATATCCCCTGTACCAAACACTAAACCCCTAGGGCTCAAAGACACATACCCAGTACAATAAGAGAATAACATAGACTATCTGCACCTTAAGCATTGGCACAGACCATCCTGCCCACTGGGATAGCTGAGCTCTGGACAGGCCACTGAAGCACAAGACTCTGCCCCTTTCCATATCTCTTCTATTAGGAACATTAATTTATGCAGCAAAGGTGTGGGGTGGCAATGGAAGGGAAACTATATGACCTTTAAAATTTCTTCTAATTTATCACTTTATGAATTTGAGTAGCTCATTCATTATTCAAAACCTGCCTATAAAACTTAGCAGTCTTGCTATTGAAACTTTTGTTAAAACATCTTTCCTCCTTTTGAACCTCTAGATCATTGTCTAATCAACAGAAGGGTTTTTGATCTTGTTAATTCTTATGTTTTGGTAGCATAATTTGTGCCTCAGAGATAAAATGTTTCCTCAAAGGGAGTCATGTCACTGTTAATCCGTGGAAGAGCTTCAGTGAAGCATTTTATTTTTCCTTCTACATTTTCTGGATCCTCTTCCAAATGCTGACTATCCACTTCATTGTCAAGTTGAAAATCATTGCCACTATTAATATTTCAAAAGTATGATGCCACCTTGCCACCTCTCTTTCTGTTCTGAGCCTTTGTACATAGATCGTACCCAACGGAGATGACATTTCAATTAGGAGAAGGCTCCTGCCAAGTTCTTGTTGTGTCCGCTCTGCCCTGACCTCCACTGTTGGCGCACGGCTCGAATGCTTCTGCTGTTGACCATATTCTCTCCTTGTTGATGATTTCATAACATTCTTTTTGACCTTGTTTTATGCTGTAACACGGAGTACAACTGCTTCTGAACTGGTAAAGCAGAAACATTTCATTCACAAAGATGTAAATGTATTTGTCCCTGCCTTCTGCACATACCTTTTGTAACAAGAGGTATGCCACTTTATAATAGTTTTAGATGCACAGAGAACTTGTGAAGATGTTATAGAGAGCTCCTATATGCCCCACACCTAGTTTCCCCATTAGTCACGTTAATGTATTACCTTTGTCCCAACTAAAGAACAAACACTGATATATTATTAATGTATAGAGTTATATTTTATTCAAATGTTTTTACTTTTTATTTAATATCCCATCTCTTTTCCAGGATCCTACATTCCATTTAAATCCCATGGATCCTTAGGCTCCCTAGGCCTGTGACGGTTTCTCAGACTTCCCCAAATTGTGATGACGTGGACAGTTTTGAGTCATACTAGTCTGGTTATTTTTTACATTTCTTTATTGAACTTTGATACTTTTTTTCATGATTTGGAATTGGGGTTATGCATTTGGAGGAGGACTATCACACAAGGACCATTCTCAGCATATCATGGGAAGGAGTACATCTATCACCTTGACCTACCACTGTTGACATCTACCTTGATCATTTAGCTTAATTGCTATTTGTCAGATTTCTTTACTATAAAGTTACTTTTTTCCTACCTTTTTATACAGTACTCTTCTGAATTAAGCCACCACTTGCAGCCCACACTTCAGAACAGTTATGTTCCGCCTCCTTGAGAGAGGGGAGAATCTACATAAACTATTTAATAGTCTTCTGTGGGATATTTGTCTCTTCTCCCTAAATTATTTATTCAATCATTGATTTATGCCCATATGGACTCATGGATCACCATTTGCTTTTTAAAACTCACATCAGGGTTGGTGAAGTAGTTCTTTCCTCTGCAGAATATGTTCAGTTTGAAGCACCTTTCCATGTCCACATTTTATATTCTTGTGTCCAACATGTGTTCTCCATGTGGTAGGATGAGGAGAAGTGATGCTTTTAACAACTACCCTGGAACCCAGGGATTTAAAGATCAGAGCCCAGAGCATTGTCATGGATTACAGTGGGAGACCACACAGTACAGTGCCTACCCTGTCTGACTTTGAATTCCAGCTCTGCTGCCCTATGGTATGACGTGGATTATTTAAGCTCCCTCTATCTCAGTTTTTCATCTACCAAATGGGAATTAAAATCACACATAACATGTAGGGTTGTGAAGATTAAATGAGATAATCTCTGTGAAGGGATAAGAGCAGGGCTTGGAACAAACAAATGTACAAAATAAACGTCAGCCTAGGAAACCATGGTTTATATTTTAAATCTCAGGTAACATCATGCGTGGAAAAAGATGCAACTCTGTGTTAATAAGACTGCTTGATAAAAAAGAAGATGCTGTTACTCAAAGGTGAAATTGGCCATTAAATTTCACTATGGCTATTTACCTTCCTACTCCAGCATCCTATTTTTCACTCTTGTAGGGGTGGCAGGTCTGAGGCAATAGGAATAAGCAAAAATCCCAGGCTCCCTGCCTGGAGGACTAGTTAGGAGGAGTTCTTCAGGGCTTCAGGAAAGAGGCGCAAAGGGAAGGTGCAGGGAAAGAAGCTTGCTTATGAGTGAACCTGCACTATGCCTAAGAGCTAAGTGGCTAGGCAGGGGGGTGTCTGGGAGTGTTGAGCTGGAATCATTGCTTTTGTCAGAAGGAGCTGACCAGAAACAGAGAGAAAAGATTTGCTAATGGAATGTATCAAAGCCAGCATTTTACCAGGTGCAGTAGTACATGCCTGTAATCCCAGAGGCTCAGGAGTCTGAGGCAGGAGGATCACAAGTTCAAAGCCAGCTTCAGCAACTTAGCAAGGCCCAAAGCAACTTAGCAAGACCCTGTCCCCAGATAAAAAATAAAATGGGTTGGGGACGTGGCTCCCCCTGGATTAAATCCCAGTAGGGCAGGAAAAAAAAAAAAGCCAGCATTTCCTGTATCTCCAGTGTGTAAAGGGTGACGCCAGCCATTGCATCAGAGAAGAGGTGCTAAATGCTGGGGTTGACAGCCTTTCACTTTCATCCATGTATTTCACTTTCATCCATATATTTACTCCAGACACCAATCAGGATCATCAAATAATAAGTCAGTTTCCCTCACTGAGAGTTCATTTGTTTAAGGCAAGGAAAAAGTACATGCAGAGTCCCACATCAGAAACCTGTTTGTCTTGTACATAGTATCTTTGTTTCATTAATCACATTTCAGCAGCCCAACGACAATCTCCTGTCAAAGGAAAATATAACTTGAAAGAATGCAATCCAGGAATGTCCAATTCCAACCAAATTTAAATCAATGAGTAATATTTCCCAAAACATGTCTAAACACATGGTGCCAGCTTCCCATACAAATATGCAATTATATAGAGCCTGAGACTTCATTGGGTATGTTAATCAAATTATTCATATCTTGTCTGCAAATGTAAAATTTCGACAGAATTTAAGGATCCAAATAACCCATCTAAATGTAAGTCTTTGCTGAAATAATTTGCAAAATAATCCAGGATCTATCAAGGTTCAGCTAGAGCATGTTCGGGATTCTCAGATATTTTACTCATGACTTACATCTCACGAATCCAATTTAAAACTAAAAAACACTGCCATAGCTCATCTGCTCTCTCTTTGTAGAAGGTACTTCTGTAAAACAGAAATAACTTTTGTTCAGTCTAACAAAACATAACTTTCCTCTATCCTCACTTTGCAATTCCAATGCTGTTCCTTCAACTTAACATGTCCTTCCCTTTACTTTCATAATCTATATATCTCACCATAATCAATGAGTTCTGCAAACTTCTACTTTTCCTGTGAAGCCCTGTGAAGCTTACAGTCAAAAGTAAATATTCTTTCCAGACAAGTCACCTTATGATGCATTCAGTTATTTATGTAACTGACTTTGTCCACTTTGACTATTTACATCCTATGAGCAGAGTTTATCTTTCAATCTCCTGAAGCTTCTTATAGATCTTTATGAAAATGTCCTCACTAAAGAGGTGTTGAATGCATTCAAATGAATGAAGAAGGGGAATAAATTGGCTAAAATTAATATGTGCCTAGCAGCTGTCTTTGAACTTATTCTTTTCGTGTCCTTTTGAATTTGTAATAATTCCATGAGCAGGATGGGGCAGTCATTTTGTTACTTACAAGATCAAGAATAAGGACTGGCAAATCTTTGGCCCACAATGGTACCAGAGGAATTTATATTAACAAAATCTACTAGCTTTTAACTGCCATTCATTTGCCTTCCATTGAAAATGCCACCCAGAGACTCAAAGTCCTCTTCCTTTGTATTATCACTTTTCTAAAAATTTACTATTCTTTGTTGAAGGTGCTATGTAAGCTAGAATTCAAAGTCACCTCCTGGAAATCTACTCATCCTCTGGGAATTTCCCATGTATTCTGAAATTTTACACATTAATGTCTACATTAATGTGTAAACATAATTAATGTTTATTATTGTGTACATTAATGTGTAAACATAATTAATGTTTATTAATGTGTACATGCACATTAATAAACTTCTGTTTTTCTCTTGCCAAATAAAAGAATAAGGGCTGGGGTTGTGGCTCAGTAATAGAGTACTTGCCTAGTATGTTTGAGGCACTGGGTTCAAATCCAAGCACCACATATAAATAAATCAATAAAATAAAGGTCCATCAACAACTAAAATATATTTTTAAAAAAGAATGAAGGGTGGGTAGGGAAAAATGAAGGAACTTTGGATTATGCAGAGAGGATTGAGGGGATGGAGGGGTGGGGCGGTGGGAATGGGAAGGATGGTAGAACGAGACAAATATTATCCTATATACATGTATGAAAAAATTTAAATAAAAACATTTTAAAGAACAATAAAAAAAAGTCCCAAGGTTGAGTGCCAGCATCAGAATCAGTACAGAAGCAGCTTGCTAATTTGGCCAAGAAAACACAGAGCATATCAGTATGCATCAGCAATTGGATGTCTTCAAAAAGATCGTAAGATTATAGCCATTTCAGTATAAATGCAATGGTATTTTATTATTTTAAAGGAATTCTAAGCTTATCTAATTATTGTACTGATGAGCAACTTTAAGTTAGCTAAGTAAATCATATAAGGCATGCTAGTTAGCCTCTCCAAACAAGTCATGTGATCCCAGAGATGGGGGCTCTCGTCACCACACTAACCTGAAAGGTCTGGACAGGTTCTGAGTACAACTCTATTAGCCGCTCATGTTCCAACAGACTTCAGAATTGGATTCACTGTGAGCAATTTGGTAGAAACAATTTTTCTTTGGCATTCTGTCCCCAAACTACATGCAGTCCCCATCTGCTTTACAGATTCACAGAGCCTGAGAACTGGCCAGCAATAGTCCACGTGTGAGTGGAAAATTAGGACATGATAGAAAGACCTTGAGACAAAATTCAAGATATACATGTTCCAATCCCAATTTTACACTTTACCAGTGTTTTTAATTTTATTTTTATAAACATGAAGATGCCATTTACCTTCTTTGGTTTTTCTTTTTGTAAAATGAGGGACTAGGCCAGGATAATGTCTCTGCTCTGTCCAGTACTAACATCTTTTCATCCTGCTACTAGATTGGGCAGTGGGCATTCCTCTGACAAGTTTCCCCAACCAAGAACTGTCAGAAGAATGTAGGTGCGAGAGAGGCTGAGTGCTCTACACAGCCATCTCTGGACAACCAAGACTGTGCTGCTCTCCCTAAGAAGAGTCTGTTTCCACTTGTTTGCTTTCCCCCGATCTCTCTTCTCTGTCAATCCAGGGTACTTTTCTCTAAGTTCCAGATCTAAACAGCTCCAAGCCTCTCAACCAATGCCATTCCTAGCTTCTGTTTTAACTATTCAGCTCCAAAATACTTTGTTGCCATAATCTTAATTTGTATTCATTTTATATTTGCATACCTCTAGAGGTATTTCCTGTGTGTGTATACTCCTGTGCTTATTCATGCAAGTTATGGTTTGGATGTGAAGAGTATTGCAAAAGCTCACATGTGAGACAAATGCAGGAAGGTTCAGAGGAAAAATGAACCTGATCAGTGAATTAATTCCTGATGGTATTAATTGAAGTGGTAGGGTGTGGCTGGAGGAGGTTGGAATTGGGACATTGCTTGGGGGTATATATTTTGCATCTGGAGAGTGGAGATTCTCTTCTTCCTGATGATGTGAGTAGCTTCCCTCTGCCACACTCTTCTGCCATGATGTTCTTCCTCATCTGGAGCCCTGAGGAATGGAGCCCACCTTCTATGGACTAAGACCTCTGAAACTGAGAGCCCTCAAATAAACCTTTCCTCCTTTACAATTGTGCTGGTTGGGTTTAATTTAATCACAGCAGTGAAATAGCTAACTAAAATAAGGCACTTAGGAAGACTCCCTTCACATCCAAGGTAAGCCTATGTGAGTAGAAATCATTGGTTTTTTTTTTTGGTTTTTTTTTTTGCTTTCTTTAAAATCCTTTATAGGACTTAACAGAATATTTATCATACAGACATACTAAACAAGCAATGTTTATTTGCCACTTAAATGATAGCTATGGGGTGATTTTTAATTTCTATACTCCAGACTGCATTTAACACAATATAAAATTGGAAGGTTTTATTACAGGTAGCCACTAACATCAAAAACTCATCCAAATGAGTAGGGTCGTGTAAGTGAAGAAAAATAGTCACTGTGTTCTATTCCCAAATTCAACACTCATCAATAGAAAACACATGGGAGTCTATTGCTAAGATACAGAGTGAGAAAAAAACACGACTCCAGGTTTTCTGAGACCTCTATGATAGACAGCTTTGTAACTCTATCCAGGTACAAGGGAATTATTTTCTTCAATGTTCCTTCAAGACTGTTCAGTGGATCAATATTCCCAGTGGTTAGATACTAAATAGTTTGCCTACTTTCCCCCAAAGTACTAGAGGGATAACCATGAGGGAATCAAGATGGTTTAAGGTTGCTAACACCATTCTGAAGAGTCACACTATCACTGGGTCATAGACATGGAAGTCACCAACAGAATGTGCCCTTTTCCCAGCTTCCCAGTAACACGGCAGAAAAGTACCAGGTGAAAACTCCTGAACCCTTCAGCACTTCTGCCTACATCTACCAGCACAGGAAGACATCTCTAGATGTTTGAAGACAATCTCAAAAAGTGCCCTTCAGTTTCTATTTCCCTTCAATCCCCAGAAAGTGGCTTCTAAGACTGACTCAGCATCTTTCAGAAGCTAATGAATGGAATCCTCCCCAAACTACTCTTTTCCCAGGTAGGAAAATGACTCTGAATGAAGGAGGTCCTTGCTTCCACCATCTAATGGAACATCTTTCCTTCCTGGTAGATTGGATTTGCTCTTGGTTGCTTAGAATACTTTATTTTTTCATTTCTTCTTCATTCATCACACACCTCTGAACTGCTGGCTGTTCTTAAAACCACTCTTAACTGTTCTGCCTCTGACCTGAGCTGCAGTAGCAACCGCAAAGGCGTGACACAGCCCACGATCACTCTCAAGTCTCTCACCTTCATTAGGTTTGATGGGTGAAAAGAATGGCCATAACTCAGGCAGGAAAAGAATCCTATTTACTTCTTGTCAAGCTCTCAACTTTTCTAGACAACACTGGAAGAGGGGAAACTTCCTTCTTAGAAGACAGAAAATGTGTGTGTTTGTGCGTGTGCATATGCAAGTGTATTTGTTGTACATACACACCCACAAAGTACATGTGTCTATATGCATATTTGTTCAGATAACTGCATACAAGGGACTAAAATCTCACAAGCTGTCTTCCAGCTCACTGTTCTAAAGCCTTGATGGGTACAGAAGAGCAGAAGAAGGCCAGACCCATGGGAGTGAAACACAGCCCCAGCATGCTGAGTCATTTTTTCTTGATATAAAATGTGACCCGTATGATCATCAACATTTAGCACCACGGGAGGCAGGCAGCAGGGGAGGAGCGTCTTGTGGTGCCACAAGAAAAAATATCTGGAAGGAAATGCCAATGGGGATGACATTAAAAATAGACCAAATGACCTGCTTCTTCCTTGGCTGGTGTCAAAACATTCAGTGCTTCAATTTAGTTATCACCAGGTGCTCTTCCTCCAGTGTGACAAGGTGAGAACTTCAGGGAAGAGCCACTGACAGCAGAGGAAAAAAACCCTCAAACAGTTGAGAGAGAAAATAATGACTTGGCAAAATAAACAAGAGAAACAGGTAATGTTCAATTCACATCCATGAAGGCTATTTTAGGCAGGGGAAAGATACGTCTAGCTTTTGTTCTTCTCGATTCCTATCCTCTGGCCCTCTGGAACAAGAGGGTCAAGTTAAAGCCTGCACAAGAAATGTGGTCAAGTAGAGGTGTGGCCAGGATGGTTAATCTGACACCAGTCTTCATACTTTGAAGAATAATCCAACCATTTCCACTCTCTGAATATTTGACAACGGGTTTCTGGCTTTCATCAACTTCCTTGACCTCTAAAGTTTAAGAATCACCACTGAAGACTGCAGTTAGCTGTTACTGCAGTAGCTGACTCTGGCCAGCCACAGGTGCACTGCTGCCAGGAAGTATCTTGGGAGGGCTCTGGGTCCAAGGAGTGGGCTGAAGTCTAGCTTTGCTCCCTACTCAACCTCCTCCCTTCATGTGGGATAAAAGTCAAGGTCAAGGTCACTTTTTTGATTTTTTTTTTTTGGGGGGGATCCAGAGAGGCCTTGGTTTATAATTCATACAAGACTGGTGTGTAGGATGAAGGCGATCTGTGATTGCTCATCTCCACAGCTCCAAGGGTTTAGCAACTTCCCCATCAGCCCAAATTAGTAATCTGACCCCAGGAGCCTTTACTTAGAAAATGCAAGTTACTCTGCCCCTGGGTTATTCAAATTAGAGAACTTTCTTGAGTCCTGGCAGTTTAAGGTGGTTTTATGATTCCTTACTCCAAAATCACACCGTCCAACACAGTAGAATCGAGCCACAGATCACTCTTGAGGACTGGACATGTTGCTGGTCTAGACTGAGGTGAGATATAAGTTTAAAATATACCTTGGGTTTTGAAGATTTAGGGGGAAAAACCTCCCCAAATAGCCTATTAATTATCTATCTATATATGTTAACATTTCATTTACATTGGATTAAATAGTTCAGTACATAAGGCAATTTAGATCTACTACTGCTCTTAACTGTATTTAGTATGGCTCCGAGAAATCTTAAAACTCCACACATTGCTGCTCTGTTCACTTTGCAGTCCTGTTCGACAGCCCCTGTCTGATTCACTCTGTCCAGACTTTTGACAAGGTACCTCGCCTCCCTTAGGGAGCCCATTTTTCTTCTGACATCTCTGACCAAAACACTTCTCATATTGAAGTAAAATCTATCTCTCTTGATCTTCTAAATCTCCAGGTTGAATTCATGGAACTATAAGGCAGTTAGACCTGATTCTTTTTGGCAGAATTTCAAATATTCAGTGGCATTTATCACATTTCCTCATTTTCCTCTGTGAAAACCACAACCTCTTCTATTCAACCTCTTCTAACAAATCTGAAATCCTCTTTCTAGTTGCTCTTCGATTTTCTATGGTATCTTGGACTAGAATACCAACTTCCATTCCTTTGCCCTCTCAGTTCATTAGCATGTTTTATTGTTATTTTTTAAACAGAAATCCTGTAACATCTGTGGTGTCACTTCATGGATGAATCTCCCACTTCATACTTCAGCATGTTAGTTCTGTAGTTTAATTTAAATTACTTCTGACATTTATTCCCATTTTTAAAAGTTTACCCAAACCTTAAAATAGTTGTGCATCATGTATTCTAAATGTGACCTTGTTAAACACTTACACCCATGTATTCTTTCAATACATTTTAGTGAATACCACTGAAAGGGAACTGTTTAAAGTTTTTCCATTTCAGATGTTGCATCCAAGATGAGAGCTGAATTATTTTCTAGCAAAAATTGTACACCATGTTACATTTTTACTTCAAGAGTTATTTGAATATAGCAGTATCAGTCCTGGTCTATCCTTATTTTAAGTAGAATCATAGTATTAAAGTAAGTGTAAAGATGCAGCTTTTTTTTATTGGTTCTTTTTAATTATACATGACAGTAGAACCCATTTTGAAAACACTTTACACCAAAAATACAAAGAACCCAATCAATAAATGGGCTAAGAAGCTGGGCAGACACTTAACAGAAGATGATATACAAGGGATCAACAAATATATGAAAAAGTGCTCATCATCTCTAGTAATTAGAGAAATGCAAATTAAAACCACCCTACGATTTCATCTAACTCCAATTAGAATGGCTATTATCAGGAACACTAGCAATAGTAAGTGTTGGCGTGGATGTAGGGAGAAAGGCACACTCATACATTGTTGGTGGAGTTGCAAATTGATGCAGCCACTCTGGAAAGCAGTATGGAGATTCCTCAGAAAACTTGGAAGGGACCCACCTTTTGACCCAGCTATCCCACTCCTCGGTTTATACCCAAAGGTCTTAAAATCAGCAAAGTATAGGGATGCAGCCACATCTATGTTAATAGCTGCTCAATTCACAATAGCTAGATTGTGAAACCAACCTAGATGCCCTTCAATTGATGAATGGATAAAGAAACTGTGGTTGGGCTGGGGATATAGCTCAGCTGGTAGAGTACCTGCCCGGCAAGCACAAGGCCCTGGGTTCAATCCCCAGTACCAAGAAAGAAAGAAAAAAGAAAGGAAGGAAGGAAGGAAGGAAGGAAGGAAGAAACTGTGGTATATATATACACAATGGAAGAAACTGTGGTATATATATACACAATGGAATATTACTCAGTCATAAAGAAGAATAAAATTATGGTATTTGCTAGTAAATAGGTGGAGTTGGAGAATATCATGGTAAGTGAAATAAGTCAAGCCCAAACAACCAAAGGTCAAATGTTTTCTCTGATCACAGGATGCTGATACAAGATGCAGCTTTATAATAAAAAGGTAAGCTGGGCGCGGTGGCGCACGCCTGTAATCCAAGCGACTTGGGAGGCTGAGTCAGGAGGATCGCGAGTCCAAAGCCAGCCTCAGCAACTTAGCGAGGCCCTAAGCAACTCAGTGAGACCCTGTCTCTAAATAAAATACAAAAATAGGGCTGGGGATGTGGCTCAGTGGCTGAGTGTCCCTGAGTTCAATCCCTGGTTCAAAAAATAATAATAATAATAATAATAATAAAAAGGCACATATTCTCTTGGAAGAACAAGACTCTGTAAGACTTTTTAACCACTTTCCATGTCTAGAGCTGTCCAGAAGATCTGGATATGAAACCAAAGCCACAGACATGGTTACAACCTTGGAGAGGGACAAGGTGTTGAGAATTTGAGAGCTGCTGACACCATTTACAAAGAATATCAATGATGAAAGGTCAAGTCCAGGCTAGTCAGCCAGGATGAAGGTCAAGTGAAGTCCTACATTCTGTCCCTCAACTGAGATAAAACCCAAGCCCAAACCTTACAAAATATTGAGGTTAAAAAGTTCCTTATGCCCATCTGTTCATGGCTTTGATTCTCAGTTCTAAGAATAAGCATTCAGAGAAAGAAAATGACATCTCAAAGGCAATTGAGTTAAAGCAGAGCATTCCAGAGTACAACTCACAGTTTCTCTTAGGAATATAAAAGCTAACCCCAACCATTGTAAAGAGTGGAAGCTAAATATTTTAATCCATCCAACTTACTATTATTATTATTGTTATTCTGGCCCTGAAGAGATCATCAACACTGTTGAGGATAATGAGAAGATATAATTAAAATCATTTTCACAGTTCTGAGCTCACGTGCTCTTGCTCGGTAAAGCAGACAGAGGAGACCAGATGGTCCTGAACAGGATACACTAGGGAGGTGGCCGAGAGCAGTGGGAGGAACACGGCATTGGAAACCCTGCGCTCCTGCTTCCCCTCTGGCTTCTCCACCTGTGTTCAGCATTATCTGGGCAAGACTCATGAATTCACTGAGCCACCTCACAGTCATCTGTAGAGGTGAACATTACCTGCTCTCTCTGGCTTATAGGATGGCAATGAGGATCAATAGGGTCTTTAAAAAGGCTTTGAGGACAGATTGGTGCTTCCCAGTGTCCACTGTCCTTTTGCTCCCCGCCCCCCGGGTCCAGAATAAAAAAGTGTAAGCTCCAATTTGTCCTCATAGTCTTGTCCTTTGACACACAGCTTTTCCTGGGAAAGTAGACTTTCATCCCTCCCTTTCAGGTCTCAGTCATCAGGCAGGACAGCCAGCAGCTTACCTGACACAAGTGTGGAAAAGAAAAGATTTTTAGGAAATGTGAAGATTCAAGTTGATGCCAAGGTCATTTCACACCATCAGTGTAATAGCAACAATAACAACCAAAAAAGAAACACTAAAGCACCAAAGTTTCACCTTTTCACAACAGAAAACCCCAAGTAAAACCTCCACAGAAGAATTCTGACGGTTAGAGGCATGTCACTAATTTAGTTTCCTTTAAATAAGCAATAGTGCAATTTCAGTGCACATCCAAGTGGTTAATAATAAATTATACCATAGAGATTACATATGAATAAATAAATTATAATGGTCAGAAGATATTTTTAGAAATAAATAGGATTAGGGTTTAATTTGGCTCATGACATACTTCTTTTATACCATGTTTTTCATTTGTGCCATTCATGAATGGCACACTTCATTTTGTGCCAATGAGGTTCACCCATACACTCATTCCCATTCTCTCTCTCTCTCTCTATCTCTCTCTCTTTGATAATATGATATAATTAAGAATATTTTGTTATTTTGATGCAATAACAGATAGCAAGCAATAACAGAGGCATACAGTATGGCTACTGAAGAGAAATTTAAGGAGCCTACTTAGATTCTCACGTCAACCACACGAGGACCACATGAACATTCTAATCTCCCACGTATCATTCCTGAGTTAACTTGATTTCTTTTTAGATATACATGACAGTAGAGTGTATTTTGACATATTATACATACATGGAGTATACCTTATTCTACTTTGGATCCCATTCTTGTGGTTGTGAATGATGTGGAGTTTCACTGGTCTTGTATTGATATATGAATATAGGAAAGTTATGTCCAATTCACTGTAAGACCATTAGTGCCACAAGATTTCTGGAAGCTCTGAAATTCAACTTTGAGTTTACCTGTCCTTGTCACATTTTCCCCACACCATTTTGATATGGGAAAGCAGGTACCTCTTCTCCCATCACTGTCTGTCTTTGAATAACAATCATGTTCTTACTAAGAACGTGGGAACGCATAGAAACAGATTCAATTCAACCAGTGTTTCCTGAATCCCATGATAATTACATTGTGAACATGAAACGAATACACCTAAAACAAAGGATGGAATCAGAATGATATGTTTAATTTAATAAATCAGTTCAATTTGTAGAATTAATAGGGCTGGCAAGGTCCTAGGAGGACTAGTTGAAAACTCCTTTCCTGTCTAAGAAGACTGAGAGTCAGGAAATATGATATAGATGACTCTCAAAGAGAATGGGTGATTCCCATTTAACAGCCTCCTTTCCCCCCAGGCTCTCTTCTGCCTCCAAGAGCTGTGCTTGAGGTCAGCCTAATGTGAGACAGGAGAATGCCAAGACCCAATTCGCCCTTCTAGGAGGTAAACTCATCTCCACACTGTATGCAGTCAGAAAGTTCTCCAAACATCAGGACTATTCTTCCCATGATCCTCATCTCTATTTTTCTCCATTGACTCTTTTCCTCAAATCAGAAGCCCTGGGACTATCTTCCCTCACATACTTGTGAGTTCTCTCTTCCAGTGTCTGCCTCAGCCCCTACTCTGGGTTCTTTAGAAGTTCTCTAGCTCTCTCTCTCTCTCTCTTCTCTGCCACCCACCCCCCACCCCCAACATAGTCACACTTCAATCCTGGCTCCTTTCTCATTTATAAAAGTGCTACCATCTGTGTATAGTGGAAAGCGACTCTAATATGTCCCAGATTATTCCCACAGGAGAAAATAAGTAAGAACTTTACCTCTAATTGCACATTTAAGGATGAGAATCCTAGAAAGGAATCACTGCCCACGTCAGATCCAGCCTACACATTGAGGGCTGGCATTCAAGAATCCCCACTGAAAGGCACACATACCTTCCAGAGAGCATCTTTACTGCTTCTCAGCCTCAACCTGTCATTCCCTGTCAGGATGGCTTTCTTTTCAACCTTCCATACACTCTTAGCATCTCACATTTTATCCTCTTGGGACTGATTCTCCCCTCTCACTCTGCTAACTTCAATTCTACACATTTTTCGAGTCTTCATGCAAGTTCTGCCTTGGCCATAAAGATCTCTGTGACTACTAGAGCTCACACTTCCCACCAGCAGTTCAGTGCACGCTGCCTGGCATTGCTCCAGAATTTCCAAATGCATATCTATGTTTTTAGGTGGTAAGATAGTGGGGACCATAGTTTCTACTTTTCTTTTATCCATCCACAATTTTGATGTATTTATTTTTTTGCATTATTTTATTTAGAATTACGTCTGCCATCAATATAAACTTCTCAACTCAGTGAGACTCTGCTAGAAGCTAACCTTAGATAGGATAGCATCCCTATTTTGGAGCAGTTGACAGTTCTCTAAGGAAGGTGGTTTTAATAATTAACTCCTGAAATTTACTTCCTTTCTCTTTTAGCCTATCATTTTCTATTAATAAGATGACACTAAATATATCTAACTGTTGCGAAATCTCCTTCAGAGAAAGAACAGTAACCAAACCTGAGACCAAATGCCTTGATGCCACTAAATTGGAGTGACTTTTACAAAAATGACAAAGCAATAGCAAGTGAAAAAGAATGACAGTGTTCTAAAATCGAGAGAAACATTAACTTTTGAGGATGTACGTTTAATACACATGAACGAACAATAATAGCACTGCTATAGGAATTGTCCACTATATCAAAACAATACCAATAATACATCAGAAGAAAGTGAGCACAGCCCCTAGGATTCCAAACTGACTGAGAAGAACAGAATTTCAAACTGACTTTTACCTATATAGACCTGAATTATTAAATTATTTATAATTGATAAATAAAACTCACATATATTTATCATGTATAATATGTTGTTTTGAAATTTGTGTGTGTTCTGGAATGGCTACATTGAGCTGATTAATATATGTATAACCTCACATGTTTTTCATTTTTAAAAATCTACTTTCTTAGCAATTTTAAAGAAGAAAACACAGGGGTATTAAGGATAGCACATGTTATATAATATATCTCTTGTACATTTTAAATCAAGTCTATATTTCATAGATTTAACTTGAACTTCCTCTTGGGCCTCAGTAGAGAATATTTCATTCAGGAACTCTGAGAAATTTTCCCAGGGATTCATTAATCCTTCAAATATCTCTACATGGTTCCAGGTTCACTATACTTTAAATAAAGCACCCCATAATATTGGTTTAAATAAGGAACTCCAAAACAATATTGAATCAGAGACAAATCTGGAGTAATTTCAATTCCAGTTCATGTTCTCGTATCAAAACCCAAATTGCTGAATAAAGGGTAATTGCAAGAATCTAACTTCTTTCCATCTGGAAAGAACAAGAAGCTAATTTTAATTTTTTACTTAAGACCAACTACCAACTTCATTGCTGTGGCCATGCCCCGGACCACACATGGCAAATTCACTCAGTCAATCGACTTTATTGAAAATCTACTGTCTGATATTGTATAAGACTATTTGGGAAAATACAAAAGGTGAAAAGTAACCTATACTCTGAAGGAGTTTATCATGAAAATTGAAAGAAAAAAACATAGTCATAAGAAACTATTAAAGAATTCTGCTAAGACAAGTAGGTTGCTACAGTAGGGATAGGAGGGACACAGCTCTCTGATGAGGCAGTAGCAGGGTTCAGCTTCCCCCATGAGCTGGGCCTCGAAAGGGCTACTGGATGTAGAAAGATCAGGAAGATGGAGTGGGTGTAAGGAATTTCTTCCAGTTTGGGGCAAGGAGGGATAGGAGAAAGATACATCAAGCCAAATTATATAGCAGTGTTTACTATATAGTAAATAGTAGAGATAAACACAGGCAATATAGAAAAAGAAGGATTAAAATTGAGCAGCTTACATTAGGAAGGAGACATAGATGTGTGTGTGTGTGTACACACACACATATGTATACATGTATATATGCATATATGAATATAAATATGTATATGTAATAAATGAATCATTTTATTATAAAAGTATTATTTGATGAGGTCTAGAAAAGTTTAAATAGAATTTAGAAAGTATAATAGATTTTAAAAATTATTAGGATTGACTCAGTAGCGTGAAGGAGGTAGAGAGGTCGCAGGCAGGTATCCTATTACAGGGTCTTAAATTCTGCAAGGGCAGCCAGAGGAAAAAAAGAGAGCCCAGTTCAAGAGCCAACAACCTCCCAGAGATTAGGATAGAGGTGTGGAACATTGATGCCACGCTGGGGATGGAGGAAGCGCTGCCAAACCCACAAGCAGGAATCAAGTGTATTGATCTGTCTTAGGAGGATCCTCCTCAGGTTGATTCATTAGCAAATGCCATCCGAGGTAGGTAGTTTAGTGTGGCGGCCATAGCTAGCAACTAAAGGAAGTGTAGGATTTGTATTATTGGCAAGAAAGGAGAATTCTTCAGAAGGACAGAAGACAAAAAAATCCTAGTATTTGTGGATGAAGTCTGTATTTGATTGGAAAGGTGAAACAGAACTTTAAGGTGTATGCATGGAAGGGGCTGCTTAAAACACAGGGGTGCCACTGATTGGCTTTGAATCACTAGCAGGAGGTATAGTCACAGCCTCTCCAGAGTGAAATAAGCACTCAGCACTGACAGTGGAAAGCCATATGCTATTGTCTCTAGGAATCTACATCTTTGTTCCCTTTGTGTTATTTCCCTTCCCTCTTTCTTCCAGGTCTGTCATATTTGGTGAGATGAGATGACTCTGGGAGGTCCAAACGTGTGTCCATGCTGAGGACAGTAATTTTAAGCCTCCAAGTTATAAATCCCAGGAGATATTTATATCCAGGAAGAAAATTTCAGCTAACTATGTGTTTGCCTCCAGGCAGCAGCCTCAGTAGGCATTGTTTACTTTCCAACATTGAATGGAAAACATCATTTTGAAAAAGCTAATTTCCAAAATCCCATCCCACAACAGCCTAAGTTTAGAATGTACGGAAGTTAATAATTTCGAAATTCTATCTGATGGTTTCTGGTGTATGTTTTGTTAACCAAGTCTATATCATATAGGAGATTTTAAATATCACTTTATGTATTTGTTCACTTATTATTGTATTTATTTATTTATTTTCTGAAGCAAAAGCTCAAAATCCTATTGTTTCTAATTTGTGTTTGTCCTCCCAGACTGGAGGTGGTTTTCCCCCAATATGATAAACACCTGGGAGAAACTCAGTTGAAGACAAATCTAAGTTCGCGATAAAACTCTCCACATAAAAAGAATCAAATCCAATAACCCCATATTTTAACAGCATAGCCTTCTGTACCCTCTTATTAGTATCTTCTATCTCATTCAGGATGATTGAAATCAGAAAGACACCACACTGAGTCTAAATCTTACATGAAGAAAATAATAATCAAACCTGGTAAAAGCACCTGAGTGTCAGCAATACAGATCTTTAAAGATGAGATTATTTTAAAAATTTCAAACTTCTCTGTAACAATGTTTAGGAGCCTTGCTGAGAATTAAGCTTCTTTCATAAAGCATTGAAATGATACTTCAAAACAGCAAAATCAGTAATGAAAGGGGCCATATGTCATTCTGGTTTGAAAAAAGAGGAGTGATGTTTTGAGGATAGATGGAATTGGGGTTTTTCCAAAATTACCAACTTGGTTATAAAGAAGTATAGATATGGAAATAAATCAAGCACAACAGCTTTTGCTATTGTTTTGTTTGTCTGTTTAAGATTGAAGCCCTGTGCAAGGCCTGGAATGGAGACCTAGTCTTCCCAAAGAACATTCAAATTTTTAATTTGATTGTTACCTTGTGATTTATGAGAAATCCTTATAATGATAAAATAGCACTTCTGATCAATAAATTTCTCTGGATTTGTGGAGGCAGACATCTCTGGGGAAGTCTATTTTCTACAACGTCCTTTTTATGGAGGAAGTTAAAAACGTCTACTGTGTGAAACCCCTGAACAGGACCCACAGCCCACCACTGGGTTCACCTGCCCTAGCTTTCCTTTTCTGCTCCTGTGGTCAGAACTGAGTGCTTCTTGGAGCACTGAACTGCCCATTCGTATCCACTCTGGGAGAGGCTCTCATGTGAGACCTCATGGCTCCCACAGCCCCTCTCTCTCCCACCAACATACCCCAAGTTCTTTCCTCCCTTCCCAGCCACTGACCACACTGTTGCTTGAAAATGCATTTTGTTTTGTTCTCCTACCCCATGACCGTGTCCTTCTGATCTTTTGTTTGGAAGGATCTTTCCCCATTTAATTCCATTCTCAATTTAAAAGTCACCTTCTCATGGAAGGGTCCAGACTCCCCAACCCCTTATATTTCCTCCTCTGTACTCCTAAAGCACTTGAACATTCTCTTTCACAGGATTAAGCACTTTGACCTGTGTAATCAGGCATCTTTTCTTTTTTTTTCTTTTACCAGATATTTAATTCCTAAAGGGCAGGAATCTGTTTTCATAGAGCATAATAGATGACAAATAAATGTTTGTTAAATGACTGGGTTTCTAAAATTCCTGTGTAACAGTTTTCCTGGAAGATATTCTTTTTATTTCAAAGAGAATAGGTTTTGTAATTTTAATATTCTCTCCCTTGAAGAATTGTTTTAGTGTTTTGTGAAAGCACTCTTTTTCCAATAAGCCTCCCCGACAAATTTCTCAAATTAACTGGTTTTATGGAGGCCATACCTTTTATTGAATGTTATATTTTACTGGACATGATTTCAATGTCTAGTTATGAAATTTCTGCCAACAAGTTTTACAAAAAGCATCCACTTGATTAATGAGAGATGTACTGCAATGATAGACCCAGCACGGTCTTAGCTATACACAAATGGAATGCAATGAGTAATGAGGATTTAGGCAAGGACTAGAATAATTGTTGTTTACTTCTTTCACATTCAATTTTGCTCTACTGTTGCTAGTCTTTCCCAAAAGGTGGAAACCCAAGTAAGGATGTTCAACACTCCAGGCTTATTCCAAACCAAGGGCAGATACAGGACAATGGCAAAGCACCCCCATACCCAGCAACTGGATATTACAATATTAAGCCCTGAGTGAAGATTCCACAGTGGAAGGTGATGTATGATTACTGTCACTGGTTCTTTGATTGATTATTGATTGTAATCATCTGTTCTCTTCCATGATGGAGCTGCCCATAACTCTTCCATGCAATGACTGATAATGCCATGTCCCTCTTTTACGAAGGTAACTTATGCATATTGCTGCTTGAGATAAATTACTCATTGACAGTGGGGGATGGGAGAAAGTGGGAAGGAGCAACTGAAGTTTATTAGTGACTTAATGATATATTGCACTCAATATCTGTATCCCAGCTCTACATAATGAGTTTGGACAAAACTTATAATAAGAAGCCCACAAGTCAGGTGGGTTAGCTATTGAATTCCTTGCCAGTAAAGTCAAGTAACATGATGCAGTTGACAAGCAAAAAAGAAATTATGTTTTCAAAATAAGTCTTAATAGTTCACTTATGTAAAAAAAAATTAAAGATCATTAATAAAGTACCTTAAGTATTTCTCTGAATTGCTTTAATTAGGATACAGAAAAAATAGGTTTTAAAGATAAAATTTGACTCTCAATATGCAACGTAGCACTTAATCATTGCTTTTGCTAAATGTGTGACCTTAGCTAAGTTAATTAGCCTTTCTGGATCACAGCACCTATTGCAGGCCAACGGCATATTAGGTTCTCAATAAATATTTGTGCAGTGAATGAATGAACCTTAATTTCATTATATACAAGATGACTAAGAAAATAACTCAGGTCTGGCAAGCTCAAATTCTTCATTAGGAAAAGCAGACCAAGCTGTGTGAATTAATCTAATGGAAGGCAAAGAAGCTCATAGTGGGGTCTATACTGAGTTGGAGATATTACAATTTTGTTTTCAAAATTTACTTAACCAAGTTAAATTAGTCTTCCTGATAGATTTATTATTCTCTCTGTAAGCTTAAATTTATATGTGAGTTTCCAGTTTACCTGTCATGTCTTAGGTCAACTTCTATGAGAACATACACATAGAGTATCTAATATAGTCCCTGGTACTTTAAAAATAAAGCTATACCTGTTGAATAAGAAGAAATTCTAAAAACATGGTTCTTACCATGAAGCATATTTTTCATTAAGGCATGAATGAACATGAATAAACAAAAATGTCATATCTATACAGTAAGCATTAGTGTATTTTTTAAAAGGCTGAATTACTGATGCATGCTGCAATACCATCACATATGCAGACATACCTTTCAAAATTGCAAAAATAAAAAATAGTGACAACATCCAATCTGGTGAGGATGCAGAGGAACTGTATCACTCATGCACTGCTGCTATGAATATAAAATGGAAGAGCCACCTTGGAAAAGATTGGCAATTTATTATGAAACTTGCACACACTTAGAATATGACCCACTAATTGTGTTCTTTGGCATTTCACCCACAGGAATGAAAATTTATATACCATGGTATATAAGTGATGGAAAAACAAATTTACGCATGTAATGACATTTTTTTAGAGTTAAATGCACATTCAGTGTGCATGCAGGCGCGCGCACACACACACACACACAACACACAATGAGCACAAGTAAACCTGGAAAAACCTGGAAAAAAAAGACTGAAGAGTTGCATTGATGTCTGCATCCTGTTTATGCTATGGCACTTAAAGATGGCAGGTGTTACAATGGTGGAAACTGGGGAAAAGGTGCCCAGGACTCCTCTATGGTATTTCTACTCAATGGAACTTGAGTCTACAATTATCTCAATAAAAATTGCTGCAAAATATTTTCAAAGGGCAGATGTTATACAGCCTATTCACTTGAAATATCTAGAAACAGCAAATCCATAGAAACATACATTAAAGGAGCAGGGGCGGGGGAGGGATGGAGATGGATGTGACTGCTCTGGTTTGATGCTCTCTTTAGATGATGAAAATGTTCTGCATTTACATAGAAGAGATGGTTGTGCAATGTGGTGGATATTAAAGACCACTGACTAGGACACTTTAGAGGGGGTGAATTTTATGTTAGCCATCCATGATAGTTTGTCTCCAGGTTTGGGAAGGTGGCCCTCAGGAAAAAGCAAAAGAATAAGACAAAGTTTATAGATAGCCTGCTTCTCTCCCACACTACCCCATGGGCAAAACCTCCTTCCCATTACCTTCAATGAATTACTCATTTGAAAAAAGGACTTCCCACACATACACCCTTCAATCAATGGTGGTGAACATTTCTCAGCTGTTGTCTTGCTACTGAGAAGCATCTGAACAGAAAATCAAGCTTCAAAATTGCCTTAAAAATGATTTGCCTCGTATTAGTCATGTGAATTCAAATTCCTGTTAATATTCGTCCGGACTTTGAACACTCACTACACAGAACAATTTGCAACAATGTATCAAGTCCTCGAATTAATTTTGGTGCAACCTAAATGTTATCTATCCAGCTTGCACAATTTAAAAAAGAAAACAAAAGCTAAGGAATTCTCAAGAGAACATATAGAGCTTTGATAGGAAATCCTCTCACTCATATGCATAATGCATACGCCTTATGTGCTTTTCATGAACTTGTTTTCCTAAGAGCTACCATAAATATTTTCTTCAATAATAGGAGAAACTGAAGGATAAAGGTAATTTTTGAGCTTAAATAAAACTCTGTGCATACTTCCCCTAAATACATGCATTGGGAGCCGGGCGTGGTGGCGCATGCCTGTAATCCAAGTGATTTGGGAGGCTGAGTCAGGAGGATTGCGAGTTCAAAGCCAGCCTCAGCAACTTAGCGAGGCCCTAAGCAACTCAGTGAGACCCTGTCTCTAAATAAAATACAAAATAGCGCTGGGGATGTGGCTCAGTAGCCAAGTGTCCCTGAGTTCAATCCCTGGTTCAAAAAAAAAAAAAAAATACATGCATTGGTTCAGTAGCCACTAGAAGAAATGTGCAGGTTTGGTGATGGCCAGGAGGGTACCTACGTGACTGTCAGAAAACTGCACTGACATCTCTCCCTTTGGTGCTTTGGAAAGTGAAAGAGTGAAGGTGGTTATGGAAATAAGATGGGCTCACAGAGGTAATCATTGGATTAGCAGAGCGGGTTGGTTTAAGGGATTTAATTTTTCTGCTTTTTTTTTTTTTTTAGATCAAGAATAAAAGATGGATCTGGTTTGTCTGCTCCACAGCACCTTAGGAGATAGTAGCACAGATATTCAGCTTAGAAAAAGCAATGACATCAGGACCAGTGAAGGAGGAGAACCTGCAAAGGGGAGGTAAGAGTGGGGGTGTCAGGGGAGGTGGCTGAAATACACTGAGAGATCAGCACTGAGTAATGCTTGCAGGCCAAGAAGAGTTGAAGAGAAAAAGGAAACAAAAAAATGGAAAACTCATTAAACTATTGGAGCCAGACAGGCTATAGATCAGAGAGAGGAAAACATATTTCAATGTCTACTTTTAGGAAGGAGGGAGGTATTATATATTAAACATCTCTCCAGGGAAATAATTTTGATATTTTTAAATGCCAAATCTAAACCATATTGTAATGAATATACTGCCTTACTTTTAATATGTTTAAACTGGTTTATCTTTTGGCTACCATATTTCTTTATTTAAAGCTGGTTATAATTTTTTTTTTTTTCTTGGTGAATGTGAAATAGAACTTCAGCCTTTTTCAGTCTGCTTTTCAGGATTTATAGCACTTCTTTCTTTTCTGGAGACAAGCATATATTGCATCCTTGTAGATCTAAGTCTGTAGGTTTCTCTTGTTTATATGCATCACACATCTCAGAGCAAGTACAGCTCAGAGCGAGTTTGCAGGGATTGATAATATACCAGGTAACTGTCTTGACTCATCCATTCAAAGGCAGCCCTGGAGAAAAGGAATTTCCCCCACAAAAGCCTGGAAAACAGGAAACTGTTTGTAAGAAATGACTGTGCAGGGGAGATGTGCAAATACTTGGAAGGGCACCCCAATGATTTGAAATAGTAGAAACTGTGCAGTAAATAGGAGAAAATGTCCTTATTCCTTTATAATCTCTCTGGAAACTTCAATGTGTCTTCCATTTGGAACTCCTATCTAGCTAGGTCTTTATATTTAATACTTGTCAATTTTGAGGACACTAAAGCCCATAAAAAGAATTCAGACTGATGCCATGGGAAGCTGACCCATGCTCCTGCTCCTGTTCTCCCCTATGTATTTTGTATCGACTGCACTAGGAGGAGAGAACCTAGGAAGTATCTGTCATCTTGCACAGTGCTCTCAATGTTTCAGGATATTGGGTAAATGCTTTGGAAACAAAGATGGTGAAGATGTATCTCCTCTAATTTTTGGTGAGTTTATTCCTTTTCTCCAAGAAAACAGTCTTTTCCATTGTCAAAGTACAGTGGCGTAGAAAGACATACGAAGACTAAGCTTTTATTTGTTTACTGAGCACGCCCTACATACAACTTACCAAGGATGTTTTACATAAATTAGTTCCTCTCTGTTTTCATGAGAGTTTTGCAAGAATTCTCATTTTGTGTCCAACAAAACTGAGACTTTTTTAGAAAGGTTTAATAACTACCACAAAGTCCTGCAACTAGAAAGTGATAGAAATAGGATTTAAACCTAGAGACAGATCCATTCAAAATCTCATTCTCTTTCATTTTGTTTTACTGCTGCTATTGTTTGATGAATTTGGACAGATCACTTAATTACTCCTGGTGTCATGAAGCTCCATATCTTGAACACATCTCGTGTTGTGTGTGTGTGTGTGATATGTGTGTGTGAACTATGTGTCATTCCTCAAAGAGAGACGATGCTTCTTCTCTACTAAAGAGAGTTGGTGCAAGAATAAAATTCAGTAATGCACATGAAAATTCTTGGGAACTACACATGTTCTAAAAGAGCATATTTTTAAAAATATTTTAGCATGTAATATGGACTATCCTATACATAGAATGTTTTAATTTTACTGAAACATGTTAATAGCTTTTTTGTTGCATCTATATTTTCAGTTTTTGATTTGACCATAGCTTTGTATTAGAGTTCTGTGTTACAGACTTTTTCCTGAAATTTTCCATTTGATTGGAGAGAAGCATTAATCATGGTACTTCTCCAGAAAGGTAAATGGGTTAAGAGAGGTAGGGCATTCTTTTCTCTGAATCACAGCATAAGAAATCTTCCTGAAGCTGATATTATCGTCTGTGTCTCCACAAGGTGACTCTGGGAGATAAGAAGTAAGCTAGGGGTGTATGCCTCTTTTAGACAGAACTTGCATGATGGGAAATAATTCTTGCATATGCAAGACCTCGGCAAGAGTGAGTACAACAGGCCAGTACCTGAAACTTTGAGGCAGGGTCACCAATGGACTCTGTAGTACCTGGAAGGACTTGAATTAACAATGTACTGCTACCGTGAGCAGCTAAATACTAGTGGTAACAGGAATGCAATTAGTGTCTCTTTAACCCCGAGGGGAACATTCCCACTCACGATTACTAATTAATTTTTTTTAGATATTTAATATTTGTTATTGAATAACAATAAAATAGGAAAATATGTCTTCTCTCCTCTTGGAAATCTAGGCAACCAAGATGAGCACTGGACAACCAGCTGACTTTGAATTGTCACAATCATCTGAAAAATCCATCATAGTGAAAGTCTGACCTGAGAATGCCACACCTCTTGTGCTTAGAATGGCACTCAGTGGGCACAGTTTATCATCTGGATCAACTCGGTGACAGCGAATTGAGAAGTATTGAACGCATGACCCAAGTGTAGCCAGTATGGATGCCAGTCAGCAAGTTCCTACCTCAGATACTGGGGATCAACTGCATGAATCGTATCTTCCACCTTAGAAAATTAGCGCAGATATGTAAAGTTGATCAGCAGATAATCTTACAATAGTAGATAGAATTGATGAATGCTAAAAACTATTAGTAAAAAAAAGACATCAGGAACAAAAGCCTCAGAATAATAGTGTAAGCAGAGAAACTGAGGAGCAGAAGCACAATGCTCCCTACGGTGGAACCCCACAGCTGAGTAACTCTGCTCTCCAGGACCATGGGTTAAGTAGATCCCTAGGGTTGATAGATGTGAAAGAATATATCTGGTTCCTCAGGTCCAGTTCTTGAGCTATGTTCCAGTCCAGTTTCTAGGACTCTGAAAGTACTATTGTATCTGATCTTTAAAACCTGGTAGTATGATTTCTTGTTTTGTTTTGCTCTGTTTTCCTGATTCTCATATAAAACCCAGATGTAGGGTCAAAATCCCTAACTTCCCCATTTTCACGTGTTATCTTTATGACAAATCTGTTCTTAGGTCAACTGAGTTTATCTCTGTTCCTAGCAATAAAAACCATCTGATATAGCTAGAGATCTAGATATATATCTTATTATTGAAGAAAAATGTTATAACTTATGCAATAAATATCTATTAAAAAACTAATGAGATAAAAAGGAAAATGAATGGTGTTTTTGTTTTGTTTTGTTTTGTTTTGTTTTGTTTGGCTAAGCAAAAGACCAGTCTAATGCACGATCAGTTCATTACCCAAGTATCCTTTCTTATCAGAGAATTTTAAACCACATGTGCCCTCAACCATAGAGTAAATAATAAGACTCTGCATTATCTTTAGCTGTAATGAAGAACAACAAAATTTTACAGCTTAGAAATTCAGCGTTTCATCTTGGCCTTTGCAAAAGCAGGCAAATTTGTCTTGCTGACTCTTTGTATTAAAGGTAAAATGGGCTGCCTAGAAAATCATTCCGTGGAAATAAGGCAAAGCCCTTGAGAATCACACTAGCTGCCCTCCCTCCCCAGAGTTGGCAGTGGCTGGATGCTCTTGACCTGATGCCCCACTGCATGCCAAGTAGGCAGAGTAATTTCATTTTCTTGAAAATACTTTCACCAGTCACAAATAGACCAAAATTAACCTCAGGACAACCTGAACTTGTGATTGAAATGGAATGACTGTGTGCTTATCCAAAAGTAAAACAACAAAGGTTTGTGCAGGATTTTCTGCAGCGCGAGGCAGGAGATGGTCAGCTCCTTCCAACATGGGCATATTAATGGTCTAAATTGCTACATATGTAAACATTAATAAGCTCATTTAGCAACCACTGAACTCTGCATTTCCCTAACATATCTGTGTTCATCCCAACCCTGAAGATAAACAGTTGGGGTGTGGGGGAATTCATCATTTAAGTGCAATTATGCCTAATAATTACTCAAACTTGTCACCCATAAATCATGACCAATAAAACATTTCCAACCAATTGCTCATCAGTAGAATCACTAACTATGCTTCTATTTTAAAAAATACCATCATTTTATATGGTAGTATATAGCATTCCTTTGTTTAAAGACAGAATGTATTTGTTTCTTTCTAATCACATTCCCCAGCATACTGAATACTGTATACTGATATCATTACTCTAGTGTTAAAAGGAAAGAACAAATTGCTCTAAACCTAGTTTTCTATTCTTATGACATGACATTACCTCTCAGGATTATTTCCTTCATCAGAGAAAGGGCAGAATCATTTGCAATGTGTCTCTTTGTTAATTCAGGGAGATGGAACCTAGTAAAAACCTTACATTATACCCTTACCAGAATGAAGCTATCTCTAGACACCAATTTTACTAAAAAAAACTGTATCCCAGCAAGCTCTATCTTTTGCTTACTGATTAAGAAGATACTGATGTGTGACTTTGGATATTTAAACACCACCATTTGCAGATGGCATTCAGATTCCGGTGATATTTGTAACCTGATGAGCAAATCACAGAGGGTATTTTGCTACATCCATACTTCCACATCACCTAGAAAGATGAATCTATGAAATAAATCTGTGTGAGGGTATACTCATCTGTGCTTGAGTGAGCATATGGATGCCCAGGCACAAATCCATCAATTCTGCTGGAAGTCTCCTCGAATCTCATATCCTTCTGTGGTTATTCAGAACTTATAACATTGATTTACATTTGAACAGTTTTCAAAACATATTCAGGCACATTATCTCATTAACTTCATTGAATAATCTCAAGATGTACACAAGGAAGATATTCTGCATATGAAGAAACTGAGACCTGCCTATAATGACACAAGACCTAAAAGTTTGGCCTCAAGTCCAGGACTTATGCATCCTAGGTCAGTGCCCATTTTATGGGCCTTAGAAACCTTAACAACCAGACTGTCCTGAATCATAGATTACCAAGAACCAGGTCTTTAACACCAGCTGGCTGCCTCAGTGCCTGAACACTGTGTCTTTGATCTTCTATATGTCTGAGTTACTAACATTGATTCTGTTGGAAACACTAAACAGCTTTCACCTGTCTTGACATCTTCAGTGCAAGGCCACTAGCCATCTGTCTTTGTTATGGTTTAGATATGAGGTATGCCCCAAAAGCTCATGTGGAGACAATGTAAGAAAGCTTAAAGGTGGAATGATTGGGTTATGAGAGCCTAACCTAATCAGTGCATTAATCCTCTGATAGGGATTAACTAGGAGGTAACTATAGGCAGGTAGTGTGTAGTGGGAGGAGGTAAGTCACTGGGGGCATGTCTTTAGAGCTCATATTTTGTCCCTGGTGAGTGGAATGCCCCCTCTGCTTCCTGATTGTCCTGTTCTTCTGTCTTCCACCCTGTCCTTCCATCTTAATGTTCTGTCTTACCTTTGGTACAAGGGTAATGGAGTCAGCCATCTATGGACCGAAACCTCTGAAACCATGAGCCCCAAATAAACTTTTCCTCCACTAAAATGGTTCTTGTCGGGTCTTGTGGTCACTGCAACAGAAAAGCTTTGCCTATTTCCATTCTCTCCAAGCTCAGATTTCTCCTTTGTGACCTTATTCTTCCTTCTCTTTCTTTCTCTCCTTTGTACCCTCTAGAATCTCTGTTCCATGTTTAACAAGTTTCCCACACCCTCAAACACTGCCTACAGACCCTTGCTTCATGTTTGCTTAATGCACATTGGCTCTTCTCCAAGAATATACCTCCTCTGAAACCTCTAGAACAGCAAAATGACTGCATCCTGACTGTCTTCAGATAGAAAGTGTTTTAATCTGGGCCATTTTCATATGTTCAAAATAATGGTTACATAATGTGAAAATATGATCAGTTTGCGCAATGTGCTTTTGGATCTTCTGATACTAGATTGAGCAGAAATTAATATTTTCATTTGGCAGAAAACAGAAATTCACAAAGATAACATAACTCAAATAAGGTACAAGAGCAGTTAATGACAGAACTCATCTCTTTAGCTTTAATCTTTCTCTGTTATTTCTACTCAATTTTTAGTAGGAGGGTTAAAAAGTCTTTAAGACAAGAACTGGCATTTTTTTTTTCTGTTCCCCACATAATCATTATCTGTTTGTCAACAAGTACTTAATTTCCAATCAGTTGCATGTTAAAGGTAGTAATTCTGTACTGAACAACAGTCCAGAGATCCAAAAGCTATTTTTCTTTTTTTCTGCAAATGGTCAAACTGTAAATAATTTAGGTTTTGTGGACCATAAAGAATTTATTACAACTACTTATCTCAGTCATTGAAGTCCAAAAGCACTATGAATAGGCATGAGTACATATAAATAAAACTTTATTTACAAAAAGAGTTGGTGGCTGGATTTGCCAATTCAGGTGACAGAAGTCTGTAGATGGGTACGAGTGTTGGGGTGGGTGCAAGGGATGGAAGATTAGCAGGGAAGAAGCCACAGTTTCTACCAGGCGAGTCTGGATCATCATATACTTTTACCAAGCAATGCAAAGCAACCTACCAATGGATGCAGAATAATATTTTATTGACTAAATAGCCAGGTGGGTGCTTGGGACACAGAGAAAGCTTTGGCTTCAAACCAGTACCACAGTGACGTCTTCATTATGTCAGAGTGAAAGGTAATTAAATGGTGATTAATTGTCTCCTAAATTTCAGACACTGTTTAGGACACTTAGAAAGATAATTTCACTGTATCCTTAACATAACTATTAAAGAGAGCATTTTAATCTTTATTTCAAAAATAAGAATAGCTCAGAGAAGTTATATAACCTGACACTAATAGTTGAGAGAGCCAAGATTTAAAATCAGCTCTCTTTGCTATGCAAAATTATTTTGCTTGTAAGACCAAAAAATTAATTAATTTAATTAAATCTAAAGACCTAAATATCCTATGGTAACCATAGGAATAATTTTCCTTGGCCTTCTATTAGAATGTGCTATCTGATATAAAACTGCCAATTAGAAAAATGTGCTCTTTCTTCCCTCTCCCCCGTCCCCAGCAAAGGTCACTTGCAAAGATATTACTTTGGATGTACATCAGGCGTAAGCTCAGGGGCTCTGACTCCCCTGCTCATCACCAGAGGAATAAAGAGGATATATAATTGATTCTGCCTCCATAACTTTATTTTTCTCAAAACACATATTGAAATACAATTATCAAATGCGGTAGCTGATATCTTCCTACAAATTAATAATAGTGATGGATAAAATACTCACTAGATAATCTGACTCTCCATTTACATAACAATGCATATCTAAAAGGCTGATGCAAAATTATGAGACAAATAACAGTTATAATAGGGCAGGAGATCCTTCAGGGGATTTACAATGTTTATAAGGAAGGGTATCTTTTAATCATACAAATGATCTTCCTCTAATTTACTTGTTTTACTCAAATTTTTTTATATACCAGAACTTCTCTTTAAGAGCACTGTTTTTACTACTTTGCAGAAATTTTTGTCTTAAATTATGTAGAAAGAAATAAAGTATTGTATTAAATTTTCAAAGAAGTCTATTCCAAGTTGTTATCTGAAGTATTCTGACCTATTCAAGCCAGTCTGTAATTATTTGGACATTAGAGAAACTTGGTGTAACATCAGCTTGCATTTATGTCTGATGACAAGACACCAACATTATATAATCCAACAGGGCTGCAAAACTATTAATTGAAAAGAGCATAAGACATTTATCTTGTTTGTTTCAGATTCATTTGTTGTTCCTTCGACAAATATGCCAACATCTGAGAACTGCAGAATTTGCTCTTTTTCTTTTTACATTGGGTTCAAATGACGCATTGTTATCTAAATGATAATTTCAATTCCTTGATGGTATTAATAAACGAACTTTTAAAAATATAATTGTAAGTTATTGATCCCATGCCAAAAATCTGTCACTGGTGTATAAATTAGCATGAACATATGTTAATGCATAATTCACTATTTGCAACAGGGCTTTGTTGAAAAATTGATGAAAATTCATGAAAGAACCTTTCTTGATTAAGTTACCCAATAAACAAGTAACCAGAGGTGTTCACAATGGAATTAATACAGCTTCCAAAATTATCTTTTGTGCATTTTGTAGGGGTTTTATAAGATGTATTTAAACATCTACATAAATGGATGGTTTTTATTACTGTAAATCACAGTGTCTACATAAAAGAATAAAATGGGAAGGGATTGAAGGTTTCCTATTCCAAGATTTCCAGCCTGTGGTCCATGAACCACCTGTATCAGATTCACTTGTATGCTTATTAAAGATATTCTTGATCCTAAGGATTTTAGAATCAAAATGCCTAAGGGAGAACCTAGAAATATATGTTTTCTTCGAAATACTGTTTCTCAACTGTTTCTTATATAAGTTTGATATCCAATCACATACAATCTACAAACAAGAAACTGTGGCCAAGTTCAGTTGAAGTCACCTAAAAACCAGTAGCAAATCAGTGACTAATTTCTGTATTTCCTCACTCCGAATTAAATGTCCTCTCTCTACATTTCAGAGAACAGAAAGTAAATAAAAATGACAAATGTACTGTACATGAGACCAATGATTCCCTAATCAATGTTACCAGAATAATTTTAATTGGTGGCCATGGTTAGGCTCATACTTACTACAGGGCGGGATCCTGCAGTGAAATATATTTACTAAATCCTCACCTCCAGCCTCAGAGTTAGGTGCCATTAACTTCTCCACTCTACAAATGGGGAAACCTTGTGATTCTAGTATTACCACTTTCACAGAGCCATAATAAATACCATGCACAAGGACATCTTGACTTAAAATTTTGCTAAGGCATTAATTTTATTCTGAAGTAGAACATTTAAAAAATGTAAAAATTTACCTCTGTGGAAAACTCTTCCTCTGCATAAATTCCTTTTTCAAATATATGATATACATAACTTAATGACTATACAGTAATCTAACTACCAGGCATTTATGCCCAAGTATGATTTTTTTTCAAATAGACTCCTATCTTTTGTAGGATGGTTGAAATTACATGCAAGGATAAAATGGCAATTGAGATGGACTTGGATGAGGGTTTCTAATTTAGAAAATTAAAGTAGAATAATCTTAATTTAGCAATAATATGATACTGAAAATACTTGTGATAAAAGTTATCGTTATTATGCAATTGGACATATTTTATTGTATCTGGCAACCCCATCTTCAAGAAAGAAAACATGGAGGGCTCCTTGGGAGAGCATTCTCAGGAATGGACTGTGGGCCTCATTAGGAGATTTGTTATAACCCAGGGGCAGCACTAAAATACTGTACCTGTGAACCTGAAGAGTCCAAGAAGAGGCTTGTCTCCATTTTATCATTTTGTCTAATGTTGGGTGTGTCCAGTACGGCTGTGGCATTGTGATCTAGGCAGAATGCCTTAGGCACATTATGAATAAAATAAAAATAACAGAAATAATAAGACTGGGTAAATGTAAATGCTGCCATTGATGTTCCTACAGATAAATGGATAATTATCTAATATGGGCATGCTTTCTCTGAGCAACCCAACACTATGCCTTAGTCTTGAATATTATCTTATGACTGTTCTGTTATTTCACCTTATTTCTCTTAGTTTCCCAACTACATAATCAGCTTCTTAAATTTGGGAATTTCTACTCTAATCTGTGGAGAAAATAAATTTGCAGAAAATATGTATTGAATAAGATTCATGGCCTAAGATTTTTTTTTAATTGAGGTTTGATAATTCATTTATTTGCTAATATTCCCACAAATATTTATGGAGTGCACCGTTAACTCTGCTTTGCCTGGAGAGACAGCATTAAGACAAAGGATTGAACCTCGGCTATTAACCACATAAAGGTTTACATCCCTTTTGTCAATACGGAAGAAAGAACTAGGTTATTAATCAAAAATCCATGGAGAAAAACACTTGCCCACTTTGGTTTAGTTTTGAAATCATGACAACTTCTTCAAAATAGCATAACCCTAGATTCCTGAATGCCCCCCAGACTGAAAATAAAACCACAGTTTTAGAGATGATCATGAGTTACTCTGTTCATGGTTTTCAGAGACTGGTTTAAATACTAATTGCTTTTGCTAATTATTTACAAAAAGGTAATGCTTTGCTGTCTTGTTTATTGTTGCCTTAGCATGATTCCTGCCCTATGAGTGCCTTGTCCAATCACCTGCCATCTGCCACTGTGGACCTCTGGACTGCTCTGATGCTGAGTACCCTTAACTGTCCACACCTCCCCACCCCATTAAAAAATGGACTTTGAGTTACTTCCCTCAACTTTGCCCTCTTTCCACAGGAAGCAGCTGGAGATGTCCTTGCCCATATTTCCATAGAAATGGAATGCGGAAATTGACAGTGAGGAAATGCCACTGAGATTTATTTTGAAAATAGACATGTTTCTTTCTCTTCTATCTCCCTGCTCCTCCCTAATCTCTAGGGAAACAGGATTACCTGTCTTCCCCATTTTATGCAGATTTATCTGTCCTTGAGTACACACCCACTATAGGAAGGAAGTAATCCAGACATTGAGGATGGTAGGAGAAGATCTCAGAAATGACTATCTCCCATATTAACAAATGAATTAGAATTCCATCAGAGAACACATGGAATGCAGCTTTTGAATCACTTCTTTAAAAGCCTCTGTTCTGCTGCTGGGCAGAATCTAAGCCTTTGGAACAGAAGTCCTGTGTTTATCCTTTGCTAGTAAAGCAATAAACCCTTTTTCTCAAAAGAAAATCACAGTTTTAACATAACTATCATGGAAGCAAAATCAAACAGATAAAGAACTGAACCAGCAGATAGGCCTTTGACTCAGAATAAATGCTCATGTCTTCCCGCCTTAAAAACAGTGTGATATAGCTCTCATCCCCAATCTAATGGTACTTGGAGATGAGTACTTTGGGAGGTAATCAGGATTTGATGAGGTCTTAGGAAGGGGTATGTTGAGAAAAGACCATCTGAGCACCACAGAAAGAAGGTGGTGACCTGTAAGTCAGGAACAGAGCCCAGCCATCCTTTGATCTTGGACTTCCCAGCCTCCAGAACTGAGAAACAGATTCCTACAGTTGAAACCATCCAGTCAATGGTATTTTGTTTTAGTAGCACAGCTAAAAGAGCCTTAATGTCATTCAAAAGATAGGCTGCAGGGTTTATTGGGAAACTCAATTTAATCTATTTGACATATGAAGGAGTTGGGTTTCTTCCAAAATGTTTTACTAATTTATACTTAACGCAAAATGATTAATTTATTAAAATTTATAAAAATATTTATAAAACAAAAAAAAATTTAATAAATGCAGCATGGTTTTTCTTTTTTTCCAAAGTCAGAGCATCATAGTCTGAAGATACACATGCAAAGTGGGAAAAAAAAGAGATTGTCTTCTAGAAAACACTAAGTCCTTCAACCCAACATTTGACCTAAGATGTACCACCATATCTATTTCTGTTTTGAACAATTCATCCTTTTCCTTAAATATTCTCCTTAAATAAATGGAGAATAAATAAATGAATCTGAAATCACTTGTTAAAAAATATATAGTAATTTCTAAATGTGCATGTAAGTAACATTTAGAACTATTGTGTTCATAGTTTTTCTCAATTTTTTTCTTTTTTCTTTTTAGATACACATGTCAGTAGAGTGTATTTTGATATGTTATACATGGAGTATAACGTCCCATTCTTTTGATTGTATGTGATGCAGAGTTACATTGGTTGTGTACTCATACATGAACATAGGAAAGTCATGTCTGATTAAAATGCCAGAATGTTTTAAAAGTAAAGTATGTATTTGACAGAGAAAGAAACAACAAATATAACAAAATGCTCATAATTTTAAAATAGCATCTGGGAAATGTTCATAGATTTTGACCACAGCAATGCAACTTTTCCATGGAGGTATTACCAACTAAATAAACCAAACACAAACTATTATTTCATGGCATTTTTAAACAGTGTTTTGTAAAATGGAAGGAACATTTTCGTTTTCAGAACCTTTAAATTGTTAGCAAATTCTAAATGAAAGAAATGACTACCAATAGTCCAAAAATAAGAGACAATGCATTATAATAGGAAAAAATATTTTGAACACAACTGTAAGACTGTAATTATCATAAGAGCAAAACCACACAGAAAAAGAAGTGGGCCATCAGGTGGGCCATCCACTGCCCAAATCAGAGATGATGGAAGGAGTTCCTAAAGCCTTCCCACAGATTTCTTCTCTAGTGTCATTATCCACCAAGATAGAAGTCTCCAGAAAACTCCACCATTGTATCACCCCATTTATTGATCAACAGTGGTTTTCACAGAGCAAAGATGAAAATGTATATGTATTACCTGAGATGATTCTGTTGGGAGGATGGGTAGGGATACAGAGGAAAATGTTCTTTAGATATATTAGCATAGATTTATTGACTAGAGTAGCAACCACTTCTGCTCTTGATGATTCAGAAATCACCTCTTACCCTAAGTGCTTAGTGGGATACCATGGAGCTTCCACTATGGAAGACAGCACTGGGGAGATGCTTTGGAGGGCTCAGGTATTGAGCAGTTTGTGGCAGTGGCTTAGGAAGAGACCCTTGGGATCTGGTGCATAGGCTTTGGGTAAAGGCAAATGAATGCAGCTCCAGTCCTGCAAACTCCTCTCTGCTTCTAGGATTAATTTTATTTCTTTTTGCAAAGCAGAAGACATTAAACAAGTAAGCTTTCACTGTTGAGGTAGAACTGAAGGAGAAGAAAAGAGAGGAAAGAATACTGCAGGCATTTTCTTCCCTGTCTTCCTGTCCACCTAGGCTCTCAGCCTATTTCTTTGCTCAAACACTTCTGTCCATTAGAGTTCACTGAAAATTCTAATTCTCCAAGCAATTCCCGCTCAGCTTCCAGGCACCCCCCAATCTCCATGGCAATTAGCCAGATGTCAACCATCCTCATTTCTATATCATTTAGTCATGGTATGATAACAGCTTTATAAACCTATAAGAAACCTTCTCTAGAGTCAGAAGAGTCCTTCACAGAGGCAAATGTAATCCGATCCTCTCTCTCTTCTTCTAATTTTGCTTTATCTGATCCTCTCTTACTTGTTCCTATTCCATCATCTGTTCAGGTCTCATTACAAGTTGCCCAGACATTCTAAATAGCAAAGTTAGTGGAGATGATTGAGCTACTATATCTTTTTTAAAATTAAGTGTCTTTTCTTATCAGCAACATCTGCACATAAGCATCCACTCTTGCCTACTCCCATCAGCTTCTCTTTAAAAATTAATAGAAATTAAAAGATTCCCCATTGCGCTGCAGTTAACACATAGCAAACAAGTCCACTCTTTGGGGCATGTAAGACTTGACTTGAGCAAATACCAGGCACAGGAAGCAGAAACTTGGAAAGCTGCAGAGCGAACCTAAGACAAGCAGGAACTCATACAAGGTCAGACGAAAACTGGGAAGTACATTATCAGGCTTTCCCAAGCAAGTGCATGTTTCAAAGGCATGTGGAGCTAATAAATAGGAAAGCTGTCATTCAGAAAGATCTAATCATCCGAAGAGGAAACCTTCCATATACTGGGAACAGCATGGACAAAACCAGCCCCTAAAGCCTATATATCCATGATCCCATTGATAGGTTGTCCACATATTAAGCCAGGGTGCTGAAGTCTGAGCAGTGGTTCTGTAGAAATGGAGTTGGAAAAGTAGCCACAAGGGAGTCCTCCATGTGCTGCTCACACTTTGTGTCTTGATCTGGGGATTGGTTATACCAATGTGTTCATTTTCAAGTGTAATTCATCCGTTTACGACCTTACCCCTTTCTGTCTGTGTGTTATACTTCAAAAACATACCTGCTCCGGAAGCACATTCTATCAAGTCCCTTCAAAACCAACACCCAGTATTAATTTCTAAACCAGGAGTCTCTTAAGTGGAGCCTTAAGTGGAGCCATTGGAGTGAGGGAAGAAGACCCTTTGGTGTTCAGGAAAAATATTGTTGGAATTTCCTTTTATAATAATAATAATAATATCTAAAAAGGATGTGAAAAAACATTTAATTCTACAAATGTCTAAATCATAGATTGTCTCTGACACCCCTTCTCTGTCCAAAATTAGAAGCGTTACTGAACAGTTCAGCATTCTAAGGAGCCCTCCTGGTGCCCTTGGATAACAGCACCTCCTTCTCCTCCCATCCCCAGTCCTCAACAACCATGAATCTTTCTCCATTTCCATTATATCATTGCTTAAAAAAACTATTGTAAGTTGAATCATATAGCATGTGACCATTTTGGATAAACTTGCCTAACATAATGCCCTGGAGATTTGTCTAAGTTATTGTACACACCCATTCCTTTTTATTGCTAAGTAGTGTTTTACAGTGTGTAGGTCCACCATTTTTTAACTTTCCACTAGTTGAAAGACATGGAGTCTATTTAAAATTAGTTGGCTAGAATGAAATTTAGCCCAAATCTCTCAACCTGTACAAAACTCAACTCAAAGGAGATCAAGGACCTAAGCATTAGATCAAAGACCCTGCACCTACTAGAAGAAAATGTATGCCCAACCCTCCATCATTCTGGCTTAAGAATAGACTTCCTCAACAAGATTCCTAAAGCCCAAGAAGTAAAAACAAGAATCAATAAATGGGATGGTATCAAACTAACAAGCCTCTTCACAGAAAAGGAAACACTTAAGAACATGAAGAGAGAATCTACAAAGTAGGAGAAAATTTTTGCCACCTGCACCTCAGATATGGATTTATCTCCAGGATACATATAAAAAAAAGAAATTCAGAAAACACCAAAAAACCCCAAATAATCAATAAATGGACAAAGGAATTGAACAAGCATGTCTCTGAAGTAATACGAGTGATCAAAAAATATATGAAAAAAGGTTCAACATCTCTAGCAATTAGAAAAATGCAAATTAAAACTACACTGAGATTTCATCTCACTCCAGACAGAATGGCAATTATCAAGAATACAAGTTACAATAAATGTTGATGAGGATGTGGGGGATAGGGACACTCATACATGGCTGGTGGGACTGCAAATTGGTGCAGCCACTCTGGAAAGCAATATGGAGATTCCTAAGAAAACTTGAAATGGAACCACCATTGCACCCAGGTATCCCACTCCTTGGTATACACACAAAGGACTTAAAATTAGCATTCTACAGTGACAGAGCCACATCAATGTTTATAGCAGCTCAATTCACACTAGCTAAACTATGGAACCAATCTAGGTGACCTTCAACAGATGAATGGATAAAGAAAATGTGGTATATATACACAATGGAATAATACTCAGCCACAAAGAATGAAAATATGGCATTTTCTGATAAATGGATGGAACTGGAGACTATATCCTAAGTAAAATAAGCCAATCTCCAGAAAACCAGAAGCCGAATGTTCTGATATGCAGATGCTAGCTCCCAATAAGGGATGAGGGGAGAACAGAAGTTCACCATATTGGACAAAGGGGAAGGAAGGGAAAGGTGGGGGTATGGGAATAGGAAAGCAGTAGAAAGAATCAGACATTTCTTTCCTATGTTCATATATCAATACATGTCCAATGTAACTCCACATCATGTTTAACCAGAATGGGATCCTAATAAGTGGTACTCCATGTATGTATGTCAAAATTCACTGCTGTCATGTGTATTTGGAAAGAACAAATAAAAAATGAAATACATCTGCTAGAAATAGAACTGCAAGGAACATTTATGAGTATGTTTTTCTGTGAATATGAATTTTCTTTCCTCTCAGTTATATGCCCAGGAGTGCCAGAGTTGGAAAGCTATAGAGAGTGAGAAAATATTTTCAAAACATATCTCTGAAAAAGGGCCAGTATGTAGAATATGTAAGGAATTCTTAAAATTGCAGAGTAAAAACAATGAACCAACGAAATGGAGAAGTAATACAGATGGCAAGTATGTACACGGAAGAGGTACCTAGTTTGTACCTAGATTTCAATACTATGTAATATGGTATTTCTCTGTTTTGCTTTGAACAAACTGTCAAACTGCTTTCCACCCTGGCTGTACCATCTTACATTCCCACCAGCAATACATGATGGTTTTGTTTCTCTGCGGTCTCACGAGCACTTCATGTTGTCACTGTTTCTGATCACAATCATTCTCTTGGTTGTGTGTCACATTGTGGGTTCAATCTGTATTTCCCTGATGACTAATAATATTGAACTTCTTTAATGTACATACTTTCCAAATGTATATCCTCTTTATTTCTTTAGTTCATCGTTCATTTTCATTTTACAATTTTGAGAATTTCTTATATCATCTACATTCTTGTCCCTTTTCAGAGATATGTTTTAAACATATTTTCTCCCTCTCTGTAGCTTTTCAGCACTTCATAGGGTCTTTTGCCAAGCTTAAGCTTTTGATATTATCTAATGGTTCAAATTTTCCTTTTATGGATTTTTCTTCTGGTATATGTGAAAGCTTGACTTAACCCTAGGTCCCAGAGATTTTGCTCCTAAATATTTTTTCTTTTTAAGAGCATGTTATGGTTTTGCGGTGCTGGGGATTGAACCTAGGGCCTTATGCTTGCGAGGCAAACACTCTACCAACTGAGCTATTTCCCTAGTCAATGTGCATGTTATGGTTTGAATGTGAGGTGTCCCCCAGAAGCTCATGTGGGAGACAATGCAAGAGGGTTCTGAGAGTCTTAATCTAATCAGTGAATCAAACCCCTGGTGGGACTAATTGAGTGGTAATTAAAGGCAAGTGAACTATGGCTGGAGGAATTGGGCCTTAGGGGTATGGATTTGGGGTATACATTTGTATCTGGCAAGTGGAGATCTCTCTCTGTCTCTGCTTCCTGACCATCATGTGAGCTGCTTCTCTCTGCCACACTCTTCCACTATGATGTTCTGTCTCACCTCAAGAACCAAAGAATGGAGTTGGCCTTAAGACATCTGAAACCAAGAGCCCTCAAATAAACATTTTCTTTCTACAGTTGTTCTGGTGGGACCTTTAGTCACAGCAGCAAATAAGTTGGCTAAATGCATAAGTTTATTTTGAGTTCATTTTTTAAATGAAATTTAGGTAGCAGTTCAATTTTTATTTTTGTGCATAGATATACATTGAAAAAGCTTTTTTTCTTCCATGTAATTTGCTATAGGCCCTTGTCACTAATAGGTTCAGAATGTTGCATGGGCTTATTCTCTATTCTCTTCCATAGTTCTTGTATATCTATCCCTCCATCAATATCCCAGTGTCTTGAAATTTTGTGTGTAAGTTCATGAGAGAGACTGTCTGTGGTTTCCTTTCCTTACTGAATTTGTCTGAGATTTGTTATCAAGATAATACTAGTTTCATGAGGTGAGCTGGAAAAAGTTCTCTCCATTTCTGTTTTCTGGAAAATAATGAGTATATGGTTTATGTATTTATGAGATTAGTATATAATAATGTTAGTATTTTATATTAGTATTACTAAATAATAAAATAACGGTAGATTAGGAGTTGATGTTCAAACAATTCCACTAATGGGGTACAGTATACTAAAGTGCAGATTCTCTAAACATGGCAACATTTTTACTTATTTTTGATCAAACTACTTTTTTAAATAGCTTTGATTTTTTCACTTCTTATTTTAATGATAATGAATCCATCACATTCAATTTCTATTATGCTTGGAAAATTTGAAAGACATGTCAAAAATTATAGTGAGCTGATAATATGCCCATTTGGAAATAACAAGCAACAGGCTTAAAAGAAAACATTACACAGCTCACATTTTAAGACACAACAGTTTCATGCATACAAATAATTCACTGGTTCTCCATGGAAGGAAAGATTTGTGTCCCACATGGGACATTTGGCAATGTCTGTAGACATTTTTGGTTGTCTGAGAAGTCTGTGCTACGGCAGCTAATAGGTAAAGACCAGGGGTTCTGTTAAACATCCTACAAGGTACAAGATCTCACCCCATAAGAAAATATTATCTGGCCTGAAATATCAAAATTTGTGAGGTTTAATAACTCTGTTCAGAGCAATGCTGAACATTTCCATAAATTTCAAAGTACAACTTTATTTTTCTCTACATGTATAAATGTGTGTATGTACCACCCCTGCATCCATAGATGTGTATATGTGTATACATAAATGCATATGTTCAATATATGTATGTATGTATGTACGTATAAATTCACACACAACTGTATTAAAGAATAATTAAATAAAATTATATTGCTACAGAGTTAAACTTGGAAAAATTTTCTTCCACTCTCTTGTGGCAGTAAGAAAATGAAAAAGTCAAGAAAGGAAATAATAGGAACAGATGACACCTACAGAATGTGAAAGAAAAATACTGTGAATAAAATATGGCATGATGGAAATGTGTCCTTTAGGTCACTTCCCACAGTCCTGACCTGCAGCAGCACTTCTGTGTTAATCAAAATTGAACAAATCTCTAAGCCTTTCTGCTAGGCATTTGCAGAATGTGAGTGAGAAGTTATGAGGAAGCGAAGGAGCCCGGGGTCCACCATTCATCTGGGTAGAATCCAAGATCCTGAACACCATGCAGCATGGAAAAAGGGGTCCCAGTTTTTGATCTGAAAGTCCGGAGTCCTAGGTTTGGTTCCAACTGTCATTTCCTAGCTATTGATCATATTTCTTCATCTATAAAATGCATTGATTTAAGCATTCAACAAATAGCATTTTACATCATAGCTGCCTGTCTTCTAGTTGGGGAAATAATATTTTGGTCATAGGTTTGTTTGAAGAGCAAATAATAATATGATATGACAATGCTTAATATAAGCCAGGAACAATTCTCTGGGCTTTGTTCAGATATCAATGCATGAAGTCCTTTGAAGTATGTACTAGAATTAACACCAGCTGGGAGAGGAGGAAACTGAATCAGAGATCATGTCATAGGTTCAAGATCATACTACTAATTAGTGATCAGGTTAAAAACCAGGAAGTTATGTCCCATACTCTAAGAAACCACACTGAGAAGTACAAGAGCAGCAGGTAAATATCAGGGGTCAGTGTTGAGCTTTCTTAGAAAAAGCAAAACCAAATCATCAAACCGTCCATTACTAATTACTATCCCTGCCTGCCAAGCTGCCATTGTTTCTTCTCTGGGTAACTATAACAACTTCTTACCGGTTTTCCTGCTTCCATCTTTTCAAACCTGTAGTATTTCAACCCAGAACAGTAAGAGTGTATCATTCCAGGGATCACAAGAACCACAGGGCTACATGGATTGGTACACTCTGTTCTTGGCTTCCTCTCCATTCCTATCTATGATATATTTCTTAACTCTACCTTAGCCACATCAGCCTTCCAGATATTCCTGGAATGAATAAGAAATATACCTATTTCTGGAAGGTATATTTTATGCTGGTACATATACTTTTGTATCTCATCCTACTTTTCTTCCAGCTCACCCAGACAACCCCATTTAAAAAGTAGCCACTGTTAACTCCGTCCATTTTTGCACCACTTTAATATTTTTTGAAGCATCTGTCATGCCTTGATATTGTGCATTAGACACTAATTACTTACTGTATGTTTCCTTTACTGGAATGGAAGCCCCATGAGGACAGAGCTTCCTTCTATGGCACTGAATCCTCAAAGCCTACAATTTTTATCTGGCACATACTAGTGACTATTCCATAAAGGAAACCAACGTCTTTTAAGGCATGACAGCTTGAAGGATTAAAACCTAATCAAACATGCATATCAGATTTAAAATCCAAAAGGGTTTTGGTATGACCCAAAACTAGCTAAAACAGAGCAAAGTAAGAATATCAGTAGGCAAGAAATTTACCAAAGTTGTTCAGGATACTGAACAGAGGCCTATGAAGATATATTCCTGTGATTATGTGGAAAAGGAAGGATGGCAGGAAAAAATGGCAAATTTGTAAGTAACGTTAGATGGAAACATTTCCTCAGTAAAAAGCAACAGCTAATGAAAGAGTCTAGATGAAGAACAGGGCAACAAGAATGTACAGAAAACATGTCACAGCCTTTCAATAGCTTCGCGACATTTATCTTAAGAAATTCAGAAGACATGGGTGAAGTGGCACACATCTATAACCCCAGATACTCATGAGGCTGAGGCAGGAGGATGGCAAGTTTGAACCAGCCAGGACAACTCACAAAAGCCTATCTCAAAATTATAAAGTAAAATAAAATAAAAATAAAAAAGAATAAGGATGTCACTCAGTAGTAGAACTCTTGCCTAGCTTTCTTGAGACCCTGAAATCAATATATAAAAAAAAAAAGCCAAAAAAGGAAGAAGAAATTCAGAAGAACATGCAAGCAATAGGAAAGATACTATGTTAGTGTGTCAGCCCTGTGATTCGATCTGATCTAATGACATCTCCAATTATTCGTTTTCTGTTTGCAGTGCTGGGGATTGAACCCAGGGCCTTGTACTTGTGAGGCAAGCACTCTACCAATTGAGCTATATCCCCAGCCTCCAATTAGTTTTGATCCTTTAAATAAGACATTTAATGTGAATGAATCTCAGTGTATTCATACATGAGCATAAAATGCTGTCAGATTAAAGCTGAGGGGAACTCCGCAGTGGCGATTCCTAGCCTCAGTACCATTGACATTTGGAGCTGGATAATTCTTCATTGTGGGGCTATTTTGTTCATTGCAGGAGGTATAGCTGCAACTTTAGCCTCTAACTATGAGATGTCAGTGCCATCTATCTGACCCCCAGGTCCTGACTTAAAAATGTCTGTAGACATTGCCAAAGGTTCCCCAGGGGGTACAATAACCTTCTTGCGCACTGAAACCCATTGCTTCATACTTTGGAGGCACTCTTTCTTTTCTACACTGAAGAGCTTCTTATTCCAGATAAGCAATAGAAACATTTTCTTCTTCCAAATTGTTTTCCAGGGCTTCTTTCTACATTATTCCCCCTATAAAACAGGTTGCGAGGTCTCTTTCTAAGCTCTCTGTTTAGACCTTGTCTGCAGTATTCCCCTTGGGAATTAGTGTTCACAGCTTACCCTACAACCTCGAAAGGAAAGTGAATTTCGTCATTTCCGTCCCCATCATCACAACCTACTCTAATTTGTAGGCAGATCACAGTATCTCATTATATTGCAGTACATACAACATTCTAATGAAATATACACTAAGAGCCACAGATATAAGATGATATGTCCTATGAGTCAGAAAGGTAACTTTAAATTTTGGAGTTGCCACACTGATAAAGCAAGAAAGAAACAAGTGAAATTATCTTTACTAATCTATTATAACTCAACATATCCAAAATATTTTCAGTTTAACATCTGTCAATATTGAAATTTTATTAATGAACTATTTCACTAATCTCTCATTACTAATGAGTAGTTTTTATGCCAGTATACATTTTACAATTACAGCACATCTCAATTCAGATGCAAAATTCCTCATTGGACATACAACTGATCTGTATTTAGATTTTATAAAATTAACAGTTGGTAAAAATAGATTCACATATTCAAGTTGTTCCTGAACATACTTTAAAAACTGTTTTGATATAACCGAATTGAGTATTAGGTTTTTAATTAAATTAAAATTAAAATTAAACAAATCTGAAGATTAGTTTCTCAGCCAGTCACATTGGGCCCATTCCAGGTCCTCAAAAGCCACATAGGGGGCTGGGTATATAGCTCAGTTGGTAGAGTGTTTGCCTCGCAAGCACAAGGCCCTGGGTTCAATCCCCAGCACCACAAAAAAAAAAAGAAAGAAAAAAAGAAAAACAAAAGTTACATGTGTTAGATCATACAGATCTGAATGAAATCTCTGCTGAAGCAACATCCTTAAACATCTGATAAGTTACTCTGTAGAGTAACATTTTATGTGTTTGAACATTTCTCCTTTCAAACATTCTGAAGAAATTCCATGTACCAGTACTGTAGGATTTGGTAATTTTTTTTCATTCTTTTTCCAAGTTTATAAAATTTTTAATTATATCACTTCTAAATCTTAACATTTCCTGACTATAAATCCCCAATCATTTACAGCCAGTTTCCATATGGAATCACTTTATATCTGTAGTCAATTGAGTTACTGTTCTCTGGACCTTCTCCAGCTTTTCTCATATCCTTTATTTGATTCATTGATCAAATTTGAAAACAATATTGTAGGTGTGATCCAACATTTATTTAATATAAAAACATGCTGTATAATATGAAATTGCAAATACATAGGTTTTTTTTCTTCCTATAGACTGAAATTCTAAATCTGCTCAGCTTTTGAGGAGAATCAAGTATGTAGTAAATAATAATGATAAAATGTGATTATCACTAGTGATTTCCCCACTCCACATTGGAGACAGACTGTATTAAGACAATGAAATCTTAAATTTAAGATTAGCCTACACAAATTGCTAGTAGGCGAAGCAGTGTTATGAGAATAAAAGAAAATAACAGAAAACTAGACAACCCCCTTTTCTAATGTAAGAGAGCCATCTGAACATAGAGGCCCTTAGAGTTTAGGATGGAATTTTATTTTCTCATGGCAGAAGGAACAGATCCATAAAAAGAAGAGACAATGTTTTGTTTTGTTTTAATTTTTTTTTTTTTTTTTAGTTACAGATGGACACGATACCATTGCTTTTATTTATTTATTTTTATGTGGTGCTGAGGATCAAACACAGTGCCTCACATGTGCTAGGCAAGTGCTCTTACCACTGAGCTACTACCACAGCCTGAAAAAATGGTTTAATAACAAAAAATGCTCTGAGGAGGGCTTCTTTCCCTCCAGAAACAGCATAGTTTCAAATTTTATTTTTATTTATTTGGTAGAGCAATGGGAAAATCTAGTTGGGAACATATTGATGAGAAAAGACATACGCGGGTCGATTTCATGTCTGTAGCCCTTGCTGGAAGCTTAGGAGATCTCATACTTTATTTCTCATTCACCACTTGCTAACTTTACTATCTGGCAACTGATAGGTTGGGTGTTGAATTTTTCAAGAGAAACTGCTGTCACATTGGAAGTTTTCTTATAGGACTGTCTCTGATTTAGCTTTAACATTGTGTTATTCAATCTCTCATCTATGATGTGCTTATTAAGAATGCAAATGCTTAATCTGTTCATGGTCAAAGATTTTAAACACAAACCTTCAGTAAAATCAGTTTTATATAATATACTGGATACTTAATGATGAGCACCGTGTTAATATATTTGACTTTGAGAAATGTGAAATGATTAGAAAAATAAGATCTTAGTTCTGTTCACTAGACTTTGATTCATTTGACAGAAATTAATTAGTTCAACCTGATTGGCTCAGTTGAATAATAACAATAATGGAAAGCCAAATACTAAAGCCCAACAGAGAATAAGACTCCTTGGAAAGGATATGAGATTCCTATTAGGTGCTAAGGGATTAGCATCTTATCTCAAGTTAACAAACAGCCTTGGTATATTAGTCTTTTTAACTGTTTGGTATCCAGTGTGTGTCTTGCAATATTATCTTTGGACTGATTCCAAAGCTCACTTTGAGAAGTCCTTTTTATGTTCCTCTCCCCCTCTTTAATCAATATAATCCATCACCAATTTGAACTTTAAATGCAATTATCTAAAATATCAATGATACTCCCATAATGACTGTCACTTTAAATTCCCCATATACTTTATTGTTAATAATCATTCCTCAAAAATTTTACTGAAATGGAGAAATAATTATATCCATGACCAGCAGTGACAGTAGAGATGATAAAATAGCAATATCTAATAATTATGGTTTCATTAATAGAAATGCTGAATGTATATTCCTTGGTAAAAAGACACAGTCTATTTCCACAGAGAGGGGTGCAGGGAGAAAGGGAGGAAGAGCTTTTTATATACATTAAGGATTTAGCATGTTAAATGTAGACTGTTAGGAAATAACATGACATGCATGCATCATTGTGACTAATGTTAACGTAACATAGGCAAATAACTTCCATTTAATAGGGCCCATAGTTTTCTAATATCAGAAAACACCTTGCTTTATTCATTCTAGGACACACAACCAAAATCTACAAAGACTATGATTGCAATACAACCTATCCACATATGGGCATACATTTATGTTGTGTTTGTGTACCTTTCATTTGTGACTATATTTTATTCAGATGATCCCTGTTTTAACAGGAATCATGTTTTTATGTTCCACAGGTCAACTTCAAGTAGTTCAGCAAAATCGAATCAATCATTATTCCCACATATTAAATGAAGACTTTTATATTTAAGCAGGTGCATTAAAAAGTGATCCCATTCTGTGGAATATATTCGAAATTTTAATTTAGTCAGTCTTTTAAAATATAGCATATAGTCAAGAATCATTTAAAATCACCCACTACATTATGATTATTGGGGATCAAAATACCTAGCTGCAAAACAAAGAGAAAAACAAATATCATCCTGATACAACTCTGATGGGAATTTGGTCTTGCATGGGTATGAAATGATGAGGATGTGAGCATGTTAATAAATTCTCACTTTTCCTAACCCTGGCAGGCAGTTCTGTGAAGATGGTGACATGTGCAAATGTGTTTTCTCACCACCAAAAGAAGTATTTCAATAAAATTTGCAGATTTTTATAAATGACCTTTTTAGCACAACTGATCTGCATTAACAAGTACTTCAAAAATATCACAGCTGTTTCAAAATTTCTTTGATAAAATCCATGACATTTTGTCAACATCAAATATGCCCAGGAGGGGTGGTCATCCTTCCAATTTCCATTTCATTATTTTTGTAATTCTATTATAAATCCCTTCATCACAAATAATGTGTCTACAAGACAGAAAAAAAAGAAGTCTCATATGTCTTCATTTTTTGACTTGAACTCAATTCTGTGATGGATTATACCAAGGCAAAGGGCAAACTCTACCAGTTGTCTTTGATCATGATACCGGATATTTTTTGGATACCTTCAGATATTAGATTAAATAAACTAGAGTGTTCCAGATATTCTATATATAAATTTTCTTTTGTGTCTTTTGGTAAAGATTCAACCTTTTCTTTAAATAATCATTTTCTTCCAAAAAATAAATGTGTTGGAGAAGACTAAGATCCTAAGGGAGAATTGTGTCCAAATCTAAACTATTCCGTAGTCATGTGAACTAGGCAATTCTTTCATCCTCTCCATGTCTCAGTTTTCTTATAGGTAAAACTATGGAAATAAGAATTGCCTTCCTTACCTCATTAGTTTTCTAAAAATCAAGGCATATATTAATAGTATTTGGAAAGCATAGAAAATTAAATAAAGATATTTTAAGATGAAAATTGGATAGAACACTGCAGAACACCAGAGAGGGACACACAGAAACCATTGCTGACTTCTTCAGCAGGCTTATTTTGCTCAAGCTGCCTGTATGGAAAGTTGATATATTTTCTTGTCTTTCTCTTTCCTCTGCAAATAGATGTTCTTTAAAATTTCTGCAATTTTTCAGTTGCATCTTTTTTTAAAAAAAATAGGAGTGTTTTATTCTGAACATTTCTAGGATCATTTTAATTTATCAGAAATATATACCAAAATAAGGCAAATATCAATTTGAAGTTGATAAGATACCCACTATAAGTCACAGTGGACATTTTGGTATTTTCAAAACCTGAATTGTCAGACTGTTATAGATTGTTAGTGGCATTTAGGTGGAGACGGCTGGAGAAGCAGGCTGCCACTGATCATTTATACACAGGGCCAGAGTGGGAGAAGATTGAGAGTAAGAAGGAATTGAGGGAGAAAAAGGAAGAGAGAAAGGGGTCACATCCTCTGCAGATATACTCATTATGGTTTTGAGATATCCCACTTTTGGTTATTGCTTAATTCACTTTGCTCCATATCTTACAATAGACTTTGGACCCATAAAATAGAATCAGCCCAGGTTGGCAGGGACCAGGGATCCCAACCACACCAGTAGGACTCTGAGGAATAAGTCCCAGGGATTTTGTGCTTTATTTCTAGTTTAACATGAGTTTAAGGAGAGACTATTCTGAACAGTCTGTTATGGACTGAGGTAAGGTAAACAGACATGCTTCTGAATTTAGGAATTCAGAGCATTGGTGCAACAATACAAGAACTTCCTAGGCAGTTCCTGGATACCAGTGAGTGATCCTTTCCCATTGAGGCTGCTAGATTTAAGGATTTTGTTACACTGAAAGTAGAACCAAAGAACAGAGTTGTCAAATTCTTGACTTGTATGAGGTTGGGGCTGGCAGCTCCATCCAGATATTAAATGAATAAATGATCTGAGATACCCATCAATCATCCCCATTCTGTCCCTGAGGTAGTAATCAGAGATCCTCTGAACTGAAGGTAGGGAGGGGTGGAAAAGAGGGAAGAGTCAAGAGAGGAGAACAAGAAAATTAGTGTTTAGAAAGTGGAGAGGAAAGCTGTTTTGTTCTGCTTACCCCCTTAGCAATTACAGCACATGCATTTCCAGAGAACTCCCCACTTTCCCACGGTATAGGAGAGTATAGGAGTGTCACCTCAAAAGGATGTCCAGGTGGACGTATCTAAAACAGCTTCCGTGAGTAACCTGAGTAATAAACAGGGCTCAGAAGACAGTCACATATCTTTGAAGTGACCAAGAGAGGCATAAATGAAACACCAATGTAAGGAGACTAAGAGGGGCCCCTCCATTCAAGTGGAGGACCCTGCAATTGAAAGAAGCATGGATTGGGTGGTTTAGGCTCAGATGAGAATACTGTCACTTCAGAAGATGTCAGCATGGAGCAGAGACAAAATTCAAAGTAGAAACACCCATCATCATCTTTAGATGGAAAAACCAAAAGAATTCTGTCACCAAAACTATACAAGAACATGCAGTAGGCTGAACTCAGGTACATGGACTCTGAACTCTATTGCATGCATTTATGATTATATGAATATGAGATATATATGTCCAGGAGGGGTGGTCATCCTTCCATTTACTCAAGTTTCTTACATGTACATTACTTCAGGGATTTAAAAAGTATTTTTAGAAATATAGTGTATTACAGTTATAAATAATATGATTCATTTTGACATATTCATCAATACATAAACAGTTTTATCCACTTTAATTCTCCATGTGAGCCCCTTCTTTCCCACCCTTCCTCCTCTTATCCCCTTCCTCTACTCAATTGGTCTTCCTTCTGTTTATTTTTAGTTGCGTTATAGTTATACATAAAATTGGAATGCATTGTGTATATTCATACATGCATCTGCATAATCTGGTTAATTTCAAGAGTAAAGATGGGTATAGATTTAGCCAACAAATATGCTGCTTTGCTTAGCCTTCATTTTGAGAGCTGGAGCATGCATTTTTAGATCAGCAATACACCACGACTGTAAGAAGGGTGACCCGAGTCCCAATTTGCCTAGAGCATGTGCAGGGTGATGATCAACAGCCCCCCTTTTCACTCTCAAGACTGTTCTAGTTGAAGCAATTAATTACATAGTCATTCATCCTCTGATTCCTATTTTTTCTGTCACTTTACTAATGGAATATTTTATTTTGGAATCAAACAGATGTTACTTTAAGATGTTGCTATGGTGTAGTTGTTTTTTTTTTTCTTTTTTGAAGATAAATAATTAAATAAAGATAATTCCCAATTTTATTCATCTCTTCCTCTTCCTGAGATAGGCTTTTCTGAGAAGCAAACCAGCTAAAATACAGTTATCTGTATTGCTGAATCAAAATTTCAAGTGACAAATGTATGACAGAGGCAAACATTAGCAGGACAGCAGAGACTAAAGAATGCAAATCAGAAGAACTACCAAAAAATGTTCTGGAGTATCTGGGAATTCTCCTAGGATGTCACTAAATGTACTTCCATATCTGATTCCAAATGCCAAATACATATAATATAAACTCTTGCCTTGGGGCTTTTAGAATATCCTGAAAGAATTATGTAGGTTACTGACTTGTGCTGTGTAGGCAGAAATATAGACTTCGCATGTGGCAAGGCAATAAAGCAAGTATTTGTCAGTTTCCAAATTGGAAGCAACAATGAATTGGCTATTTGCAACCAAGCTATTTCTATAGGCATGATGCAAGAGTCCTTTCTCTTGTTCAGTGATAGGAGGATCAATTCCAGATATATAGTGGCCTGGGATATTTATCATTATATCTTATAACAATAAGAAAATCTTAAATAGAAACCCACCCAGCAGGAAAGTATGTCTCCACTTCCTTTCCTGAAGCAGTACATACATGGGAAATTTAAAAGTTTTAAAAATAATAATATAGGAATAATATAGGAAATTTTAGGATGCATAGGTTTATGGGAAAGGGTGTTAGCAATAAACATCCACACCAATGAAATAAAATAGCTAAGATATTCTTATTCACAACTCAATATCTTTGAGATATATTCCATATTCTTGTTTCCACAGAGGTGAACTGGACATATTCTCCTGTATTTACACTTATACTCCTCTTCTAGATTATAAATTCTGTAATTATAACTTGCCAAATACAAAGGCTTAGAACCAAGTTGCCCACTGGAATATCTTTAAATCAAACTTTTATAATATTGAGTGTAAAAATCAAGTTCCTGAACTGCTGTAAATAAATGTGAAAATGCAGAGTTCTGTGGGTCAGAATTACAGAACTACTCATATTTATAACTTCTATTTATACATTAACATTTATGCCCAAGAATCAGAAATTCTGACAATTTTTAGGACCCCTTCCGTTGCTTACAAACTATAGGTCTTGGGGAGACAGCATTCAATTATTTAATTTTTAATTGTTCCATCCATATAATTGAGATAAGATGTCTACCTAAAGATAATGAGAAACTTATTATGGTTTGGAGGTGAGGTATCCCCCAAAACCCCATGTGTGAGACAGTACAAGAAGGTTTAGAGGTGAAATGATTGGGTTAAAAGAGCCTTAACCCAGTCAGGGAATTAACCCCTTATAGAAATTAACTGGTAACTAAAGGTGGGTAGGGTGTAGCTGGAGGAGGTGGTCAGCAGGGGCATGCCTTTCAAGCATCTGGCGATAGAGGCTCTCTCTCTCTGTGCTTCCTCATTGTCATGCCTTGAGCTGCCTTCCAACACCACACCCTTCAGCCATGATGTTCAGTCTCGCTTTGAGCCCGAGGAATAGGGCCAGCTGTCTCTGGACAGAGACTCTGAAACCTTGAACCCCAAAATAAACTTTTCCTCTTCTAATTGTTCTTGTCAGGTCTTTCAGTTGCAGCAAGGAAAAAACTGACTTAAACAAAAACTACATGCAAAATAATGGGCAAACAGGAAAAGAATATACTTTAGTATGTATTCCATCATTTGCTCCAGAAGAAGAAACTATATGACATGTGAGAAATAGCTGCTTAGTAATTTTGACAGCAGCCTATGGGACAGGAAAGATAAAGGGAACTCAGAGACAACAGGACTGGGTTTAAGTTCTGACTCCTCCATTCTCAATAGCTTTCTCCAACATGCCACTTTGGCTCTCTGGGACTCAGTTTCCTCACCTGTTGAAAGTCAGCAGCAATAACCAAGTACATAACCACCTCTGAAACTCTTATCATTCCATCTGCTCTCCCCTCCCTGGGTAACAGTTTAGAAGATTGAAATGTGACTTGATAGTTACTCTCTTTCTCTCTTACACTGCCTTTTGTGGCATGAACCTCTACTTAGAAAGACACCATAAAGGCATTTCATTATGTGCAATACATGTTGCAGGTGTGTTTAGAGGCTCATGCTTGAAACTGGCAAAAGGGAAGTGATTGTATTGGAAGACTGCAGTAAATTGATTCTGGCATACCATTTGTTGCACGATTTACTATACCCCAATTCTTTGCCAGATACCTGTTCTATCTTTAATAAAAGTGTGCTGAGAGTCTTTAGAAATAAGAGCACTGCTGCTTATCATTTCAGCAACAATGTGCAAAGTCATGCACTTGGCTGAACAGGCGCTGATGAGCAAAAATCTCTAATACAAAATTACCAACGTGCAAAGATTTCAAATAAAGATGCTTTCACCAAGAGAGGACTGTTTTCCTTCTGCTCAATGTTACACAGTTATTTGAGGGACTATGTGGCATATTAGAACCAGTAGATATTGCCTTAATTTTAATACCCATAACTTTTCAATATTGAAAGTTATTATGGTAACCATCACAAACTGTTGACCATGTAATATGTACATGTGTCAATTACATGTGTCATTTGCTCTGCATACATTGCTTAAAGCTTTGGAATCCATAGGGAAATAAATATTTTATGCCCACTTTGCACTGAGGAAATTGAGAGTCAAAAAGGCTATATCACTTGCCTGAGATCTAAGGTCACAAAACTCAGAAGTGATATCTTTTTTTCCCTGCTACCAGATTAAAAATACAAAACAAAACAAAACTCTATTTCAAACCCATGAGAGAAATTTTAGAGTTCTAAGTTCAAGTAAATATTATTCAAGTTAATACTCACCAATTTTAAATGATGGAAGTAAAACTTCAGTAGAAAACTGCATTCATTTGAAGTTTTTATATGGAAAGACAAAGGAGGGAAAGAACTATTCAAGACACACATCTGGAGAACATGGAGTCTTGCTTATTAGCAAGAAAATAATCACACAACAAAGAAGCTTGTCTGGCATTTCCTACAACACAAGTATTATAATGGTTCTAATTGTTTTCATTTCTATTTGTTCCAAATTAAATTCTACAGGCCTGCCTACTTCCCTACTTGATAAATCTAGAATGAATGAAATATCAAGAGGTGAATTCCTCCCTAAGAAAGCACTCCTTCTGGATGCTAATACATGGCTCCTGCTCCAAATGCTTCTGTTAAGAGCCTTCATTTGCCATTCATGAATCCTTTACATGCGTCCTTGCACCCCTGACTTGACGTTGCTTTGTTCTCAGGCAGTTGACAAGAGCTCACCTCCAGCAGGAAATACAGGGTGCAGCCACTTTGTGCTGAATGTTTGCAACCACATCAAGAACAATTGTGTCCTGTCACCCACGTTTCTCCTTAATGTGAGCAGCAAACCTAGTGACAATGATATTTCTAGAATGGCCTGCATGTCTGAAGCCATAAAGAAATCAGGGATCATGGCCAGGGTACAAATATCAAGGGTGTAAAAAGGAAGAAGCAGGGAAAGATGTAAATTCATGCCAATTTCAACTCAAAGTCAGTAAAGCAGATTAGATAATATATAGGATTTAATCCTAAATCATCCACTCCCTCTTCGGACTTTAAATTGTGCTTGTGACATGCATAACTCTTCAGAATGATTTATGGGGACCTAACCCAAGTCCCCATCTGTTTGTACCAGGAGTAACTAATGCAAACATTTCCAAAGCAAGTGAGGGAAGCTCTGTATGGGAGTCATTAAAAAGGGACTGGGAAAAACACTAGAAAATATACAGCAGGAAACAGTGTAGAAGGGCTCTCTAGGGAGTCAACTCACTGTGACCTAATATTTAAGATTGATTGTTGACAATGTTAGAACATCAGTAGTAAATAAAATGCACTGAAAGGTCTTTGTTAAATAAGAACCCTCTGTTAATGATGACTGCCAATAGGTATCTGATGGGGGAAGCACAGGGAGAGGGACAAAGGATACTCCATCAGAAGAGTGGCATTGCCCCTCTCCTGCCTGCCTCAGATAAGCAGACCAAAGGTAAGGCCTTCACTAGAGCCCAAATCACTTCGAGGAGCCAAATCCTAGAGGACTGACTCTTCAAAGTAGATCCCTAGTGAACAATTTATAATCCCTCCATAAGAAAGATAGATGTGTCTATATATCTACCTCTTTCCCCCAATTAGAAATGACTTGGGGAGCCTGAAATCACTTAGCAAATAGGGAGAATCAAGAGCTGGAGGAGACAGACATCAGGCTCAGCTCAATGCAGAGGCGTGAGAGTATCACACCTGGGACTTGGCCCAGAGTGCTCCTGTGGACTTCCACGGGGGCAGCCAGCACGTCACAGAGAATCCAGCATGTGGGAAGTGGGCACAGCACAGACACTTGAGGCTTCCACGCTAGGAGGCCCAGCCCAGAGGCCAAGTCTTACTCCAGCCTGGCCCTAGCCCACAGTCTAGTGCTACTGAAGACTAGGAGGTGAGATATTGGAAACCTGCAGGGACACCACAGGTCTATACAAGGGAAGTTGCAATACCTCAGATTCTCACAGATAGAAGGGAAGATACATGAGGAACATGAGAAAACAGGGGAAGAAAGTGTCTCAAACAAACAGATGCTGCATCAACAGAATCCAGTGATAGGACGGCAGAAGAAATGTCAGAAAGGGAATTCAGAATGTACATAATTAAAATGATCGGAGAAGCAAACAGTGAGATGAGAGAGAAAATGTAGGCAATGAAAGATCGCACCAATCAACAGTCAAAAGAACAGATGCAGAAAGCAGAAGATCATTTCAACAAAGAGATAGAGATTTTGAAAAAAAAACAAACAGAAATCCTTGAAATGAAGGAAACAATAAGCCAAAAAAGCTCAATAGACAGCATAACCAACAGGCTAGATCATCTGGAGGACAGAACCTCAGACATTGAAGACAAAATATTTAATCTTGAAAACAAAGTTGACCAAAGAGAGAAGATGGTAAGAATTCATGAACAATGCCTACAAGAATTACATGAAAAGACCAAATTTAAGAATTATTGGGATTGAGGAAGGCACAGAGATACAAACCAAAGGAATGAATAATCTATTCAATGAAATAATATCAGAAAATTTCCCACATCTGAAGAATGAAATGGAAAATCAGATACAAGAGGATTATAGGACACCAAATGTACAAAACTACAACAGATCAACACCAAGGCACACTATAATGAAAGTGCTTAACATACAAAAAAGAATTTTGTATGTAGTTTGTATATAGAATTTTAAAGACTGTTAGAGAAAAAAAATCAGATTACATTCAGGGGGAAACCAATACTTCTATCAGCAGATTTCTCAACACAGACCCTAAAAGCAAGAAGGGCCTGGAACAACATATTTCAAACCCTGAAAGAAAATGGATGCCAACCAAGAATCTTATACCCAGAAAACCTCACCTTCAGATTTGAAGATGAAATAAAATCTTTCCATGATAAACAAAAGCTAAAAGTATTTACAAATAGAAAGCCTGCCCTACAGAACATTCTCAGCAAAATATTCCATGAGGAAGAAATGAAGATCAACAATGTAAGTCAGCATAGGGAGGAACGACCTTAAAGGAATAGCCAAATAAAGGAAAAACCAAGTCAAGTTAAAAACAAAAAATAAGCCAAAATGATTGGGAATACAAATCATATCTCAATAATATAATATCAGGGAAAAATAACACCTACCATGGGAGGTAATTGTGAAAATTAAATGAGTTGTAAATGTAGTGTGTGGTCAGAGCTGATGTAATGGTGAACATAGTGTGAGTGAGAGCTGGTGTCCTAGCACTGTGTGTGGATTTCAGGGTGAGAACGGCCTTGCAGAACACCAAGTACTCATCTCCCTAAACCAGTGTTACAGAAAATACGGAAACTGATGGCATTGGAAAGAGACAAGCAGCACTTGGAGGTATAGAAGAGCGGTGTTTACTCAGCATTGGTGTGGGCTCAACAGTCTTTCCCAAAGTCTAAGAACCGTCCTTTGTTCTCTTTTATACACTTCAGACCTCTGGGTTTCGAGACTTTCTCATGCAAGTAGCATTGATTTCTCCAGGCAGCCCTGGTTCTTATCACAGCTGCTGAGCAAGAATGATTCCAGAAGTAGAAACTAGCAGGTTGCAGTTACTCACAGACATAAGAAGAATCATCTTAGGAAGGAATTACCACTTCACCAAGAGCAAATGGTCATAGTCCACCTCCTCACTTTCCAAAAGTCTGTCCAACCTACAAGTTTTAAAAATCCTTTAGCTCTGTTTTCCTCTCCCATTCTCAGACTAAATCAGCCTAAAAGTTACCATAATGTCCATGCCAGTAACTGTCAGGTGCTGACCTGACATTTCCTCTACAAGATGAGTCAGTCCCTTGTTTAAAGTGCAGCCTCAGAGGTCTCAGGCATAGACACATGTCATCAAGTTCTTGGTACCAATTTCTTTTTCAGTTAGTTTTCTTGGGTGCTGTCACCACAACACCCAACAAGAACAACTTAGGGATGATAACTGTATTTGGAGCTAATGATTTCAGAGGTGTTAGTCCATAGATGGCCAAAAACATTGCTCTAAGCCCAACATGAGGCAGCGCATCATAGGGCAAGGGTCAAGCAAAGGAAAGCTGCTCCCTTCATGGCAACAAGGGAGTAGGAAGAGGGGAGGAGACCCTTTCAGGGCATTATTTCAATGCAGCAGTTTTTGGGAAACACCTCATTTTTTAAAACCACAAGAGGCCATAAGCCTATCTATTCCAGATAGTGAGGCAGGGGGAATCATATGTTCAAGCCCTGCTGGAGGAACTTAGGAAGAACTTGTCTCACAATAAAACGACCAGTACAGTACCTGGGTGTCTCTCTCCAGGAGGAAGTTTGATCATGCCATGGCTGCATATCTCCTCATCCAGCAGCAGATAGGCCAGGGCACAAGCTGCATGAAGCCTCTGAGGTGGAGGGTGGTACCTCACCTGTGCCCCAAGGATCGTTCTGCTTTCCCAGCCCTCCCAAAGAGGAGGGCGAGTGAGCCTGTGCTTCACACCTTACCCTTGCCCTGGGAACATCAGCCACCTGAGGAAGTCAAAGAGCCAGGGCAGAAGAGCATGAGAAGTTGCAGCCAGCCTGCCATTGGACTCTGTTCCCTGCATGAGAAGACCCCCACTCCCAGCCTAGCCTCCCAGCCTGACTCTGTGTGTGACACTCCTGGACCCTGCATACTGGCAGACAGTCATGTCTCCCAAGATGCCACCACAGCACATCCCATGGCCACAGCAAGCACTGGAAGTGAGTGAGGCAGAGGGTTGCCGCCTGCTTTCGTGGACTATGCCTTTGCATACCCTCAAGTGTTGGCAAAGACGTGGCAGAGACACAAGGAGACCAGAAGCTAAATAAATTTAGAAACTGGGTTGTTCCTACATAAATTTCGAGCTCAGACAGACCAAACAGACACACAGCCAGCCAGAGGACCCTGTCCTCTGTAGATGCTATTGTCACTGCGTGGACATTGGTCACAGAGACTCAAACAGCTGCAGGACTGAGTGTGCACACTGGTTCAAGCTTCTCCACAAGGGGTCCAGCCAGCAGCACATTTGGATCTACCTGGACATCAGGTATTTCCCCTGCCCTCACCTGTGAGAGACATCAAATGAGACTGTTTTCCCTGGGACACTTCCACTGCCCTGCTCTTCTCTGTCCTTCCTCCCATGCTCCTGGGATGGCAGAGATATCTCTTAATAAATTTGTTTTACTAAAAAAAAAAAAAAAAAAAGAACTGAAAAGGTCACTCAGTGTCATTTCAAGTCAGCAATAATTAACCATTAAGCTCAACTCAATATTTCAAACCTGTTTGAATCCCTGGAACCCCTAGATCTTTGATCAGCACTATCTGTATTTCAGGAGTTTGCAATTCAGCTGAAAGAATGGGATATGCTATCATAATTTTATATGATCAAGTTTAAGTACCAAGGAGGTAGACAATAAATAAGGATAATGGGGTGCTGGAATGGGGGAGAAGACCCTGGGAGGTAAGGTCAGAGAAGATCTTAGAGAAACAAAAACTATGCTGGGTACTGCAATGGATGGAATTTTGAGTTCTCACCTCCCAAATTCATATGTTAAAACCCTAAAACACAATGAGATTGTATTTGAAGATAAGGCCTTCATGTAAGAAATTAATGTTAAATGAAGCTATAAGGGTGGGTGCCTAATCCACTGTACCTGGTGCCCTCATTATGAAACAGGAGGTCTCTCTCTACCTGTGAGGACACAGCAAGAAGGCAGTCTTCCCCAAGCTCAGAAAAGACCCCAAATCAGAAACTAACCATGCTGGCACCTTAATCTGTGACTTCCCACCTCTGTAACTGTGAACAAATAAGTTTAAGCAACTAGTCTGTGATATTTTGTGATAGCAGGACAGATTAGCACCCCAAGAGAGATAAAGAAGATGATATCCTATAGATCAGGGGCTAGCAATAAGATCCAGTCTACCACCACCTGTCTCATATATGAGTTAAGAATGGTTTTTATATTTTTAAATGATCAGAAGAAGAATAACATTTTGTGACATGTTCAAATCCTATGAAATTCAAATTTTAGTGTCCATAAATGAAGTTTTATCAGAGCATAGCCACACCCTTTCCTACTGTCTATGGTGCCTTTTGTACTGTAAGAGCAGAGTAGAGTTGCAATACCTACTGTATATTTGTAACACCTAAAATATTTATTCTCTGGCTCTTTGCAGGAAAAAAATGTTGTCAATCTCTAGTCTCGCCTGGTATGCTTCTCTGACTTAATTGTGCACATGTATCAGCTAGGGATCTTGCTAAAATGCAGATTCTGCTTCAGCAGATCTGGGCTAGGGGTGTGATTCTGCATTTCTAACAAGCTCCATGTGACGCTGCTGCTATTGTACATGGACAACCACTTGATTAGGGAGGTTCAAGATCCATTTTACATAAGACCCAGAATTTCATTTACAGGAATGTCTTCCTTAACGATCTTGGTGATTGGGTAATCAACACCTACTGCTGAGGGCAATTTTCTTGGGATTCATCCTAAAATTTAAAAACCAGTTCACAAAAGGAGACGGATAGGATAAAAACAGAAAGGGAACCCCCAGTTTACGTGTTGACAATTGCAAGCCACTGCAAGAAGGAAAACATGTCAAAGCTGAACATTTGTAGCTTATGTTAAGTAATAATTTAGGCTTTTTTTTTTTTAAATCTTATGTTGTTCCTTTTTATAATTTTCTCATAAGTAAAGTGTTTTTTTTTCTCCTTTTTATGCTAAACTCAAATCTTTTTTTTTAATCCATGAAAGAGGCAAATTCTGCATGAAATGGACAAGGACAATCCTCTATTTTTTTACAAAAAAAGATTTTAAAGTAAAACATCTTAAAGTAAATATTGAGATTTAAACTGATGAGAAACAGATTGGATATTGCCTGTCAAAGCCCCAAAGGCCACAAAATAAATGGTAAGGTAACAGCAGTCTCAGCTCATTGAAATGCAGACTGTATTCACTGAGATTTCATATGCATATCTCCCCTCCACTGTCTCCTTAACAGATGTCATCAAATCAGATCTACAGGGCCAGAAATGAAGTGCAAATACCACCCGAGGAGCTACTGAGACTCAATGCTACAGGCTCCCCAACCTGTGAGCTACAAATGTGCAACTGCTTGTGTCTAAATCCATCAGGCAGTAATCCAATATGCCATTTAACCAAAAAGTAGAACTCTAACATGAGATTTAACTTTTTGGATATTTTGAGTTCATAGTGGTTATTCAACCCACATATAATACTAGATATTCAATTTTTTAAAGTATATGGGAAAAGACACTGCATATTTCTATCTTTTGGTACCATCCTGATGATTACAGCAACAACTTTTTTGTGGTTTTTGATGATTTGTGCACACTTGATTAATAAATGCAGCACAAAAATGTGAATGCTATAAGTTAAGCAAAAGAATTATCATTGGCCTGTATTTATATTATCCATATTTCTGAAGTTAAAAAGGCAAACATAAGAAATAGGACCATGGGGGTGATTAGTAAAACCAAATGGAGGCTGATTTGTAATCCAGATGAGTGATAGGCTGCTTCCGCTTGTTGAATCCTTAATACATACTATGCTACCCAGTATATTAAAATGAGATTTTAATTATGAATATGGTATTTGGAATAAAACAATATTGTCATTTAGTCATCCTTATAAACATAGGTAGCAGGTATCTCTCCCCAGAGGTGAAAGTAAGATCTAGAGTGATCTTAACAGAATGGCCAAGGTTACATAGACAGTAACCCAGGTTGGAATTTCCTGATACCAAAGATACTAATCTTACCTTCTAAGAGTACTATCTCAGAAAAATGCATCATAAAACTCCAGATTGCTAAAGAATGTACTCATAATTCAAAGTCTTTACAATTTCCCAGGTCCACTCATTTTAAGGGCAAGACCCTTGGGAGGATTTATTATGTAAAAGGGATTGTTTTGAAATCTCTGCTTCTTTGGGCAAATTGGACTAGTCTACGGCAAATTACAGTTCCTGCCAAGACAGATCAAAATATTAAAAGATCTGTTTAAAGTTTTCAGATTTTTACTGAAGCAAGGAGAACCAAAGACTCAAGATTTAGAGAAAGAAGAACTTCACGACGGTGAGCTTATATCTGACAGAAGATTTTTCCTTGGGGATATTTGCCAATTCTTGGTGCATGGCAAGAACTTAAGAATTTAAACTTCACTTGGCCAAAGATCTATTGTGGAGACAGAAAAAACCATTAGTTTTTGTTTTGTTTGTTTGTCCTACAGCAACAAACATGGAGTCTTAAATAATCACAATTCCACTGAAAAGACAGAAAGAAAACCAAAACAAAAACACTACCATTTTATCTTCAAGAAATTTGTCAGACTGTGAAGCTATATGAAGGATAAAGAGATAATTAGAAAGTATCTGAGAAACAGAATGGAGCTTTCTGACGGTGCTTTGCTATTGGAGACGAGGATTGACCCACTGAGGGAGAGGCCCAAATGGTCAAAGCAGGCTCCCGGTTACATCCCAGGAACCAGATGAAGGAGATATAGTATCATACAACCCTAATTCAGCTCAGTCCTTCATTGAGCTAACATGATAAGTTCCCATTTTATCTTTCTATCAGAGTGAACCTCTGCAGAAAGATAGCAGAGGCTCAATCATCTGCCATTCTTAAGTACATTATTTAGTGTTCAAGAAAATTATTAAACAGGATAAAAGACAACACTACTCACATGTAAAAAATTTTTAAAAAGACAATATAGACCTATAGTGAGCCAGGATTTTAATTAGAAGGCATTAATCATATCTATAGTTAATATTTTCAAGAAAATAGCAAATTGGAAAACAGGTTGATATGAGAAACAGGTTTCATCAGAGAATTGGTATAAAATTCAATGAAAATGATAGAGCTATATAACATAGAAAATAATATGAAGAACATGATATATGAGTTTTATTAGTTAGGTACCATATAAACAGGATTAGTAAAATGGAGAAAGTCAAGAGAAAAGTCCAGCCATTTTTTAAAATGGAAAATATAGAAAAGTATATGAAAGCTTGTGGGAGACAACATAAATGTCTAACTTACAAGTCATCAGAATACTATTAGAAGAGAAAATGAATCAAAGTCAATATGTGAACACAATGACTGAGGACTTTACAAACTGATTAATGACATCAACTCCTAGATTCAGGAACCTCAGTGAACGCCCAGCAAGATAAACAAAAATGCACACACACACACACACACACACACAATCACACACACACCTATATCATAATCAAACTGCTGATAGTTAAACCATGAAAAACATTGGAAAGGGACATTTCTCTCAAAGGAAGAATAATGAGACTTACAGCTAACTTCTTAGTAAAAGGATGGAAGCAAAAAAAAATAATAACATCCAACCTAGAATTCTACACCCAGCAAAATATCCTTTAATAGTGAAGCAGAAATAAACACATTTTCAGATGAATAAAATCCAAGGAACTTCATCACTAGCAAACCTACAATGAAGGAAATTCTAAAATCAGGTCTTTAAGCAGGAGGAAATAAGGAAATGCCAGATGGAATGAAGAAAAGCAGTAGGAATAAATATAGCAGTAATTATATTTGAATGGGCTTTAATGTCTTATGGACTTTAAAACATTTAAAAGTAAAATAGTTAATGAATATTAAGAGATAGGATGGGATAAATGAAACATCCTATGATTTTAGCATTGTTGATAATAATTATTTTGATTATAATCGATCAAAGGCAGGTACTGTTATTGCCATGGTATCAACTAAGAAAATGGTAAGTGAATGTATAACGAATTAAGGGAAATGTGTGTAGTTACAAAATGATTAAATTTTAAAAAGGACTGAAAGGGAGAGGCAGCAATCTGGAATTGCTTCCTGCCATGGGCAACTGACACACCTTCCTCAAGAGGAGGCTTCAGGATCCTGTGTATCTCAGTCATAGCTAATGTCAAATATCCCTAGTCATCCTATGTCCTTTGGTTTATCTTCCACAAGGATCTGTTCACCTACATTTTGCTCCCTCCCCTCCTCCCTTTCTATCCCTCCTTCTGTGTGCTCTAGAATTCTTACCACATGGGCATCAAATTCACTTATGCCTTCTTTTATCCCAACACACCCCTTCCTTTTTTGATTTCAACTGAACTCCACTGTTCATGGTCATATCTGTGACTGGAAATGGTGATGAGAACTTTAAAGTGCCATCAACTCTCCTTGTCCTTACTTCCTTATACAAGTACATGACTGGGCCTGGCAAAAGCTGAGTCCTGATTATATGTACTGCATCTTGTGCCTCCCTTCACATGTCTCCATAGGAACAGCAGAACTTTTATTGGAGCAAATCACACACACTGCCTGGCACCGCTACTTTCTTGTTGGAGTAATCTCAGTTTCTCTTCCTTCTGATAAAATAGTATATTTTTTTCAATTAAATTTTCCCCATATCCAATTCCCCATTACTATCATAGTTTCCTTTCCACTTCAGTAAGGATTGAAAAAAATCACAAAACTCAGATCACTCCATCTTCTTGGAATAAAACTCAGACCTACCTCCTCTATCTTCTAAGGCCACTTCCTTCACTAACACTCAATCTATTCTTTTTCTTTGAAGACTTTGTTCCTTCAATGATTTATTTCTCTTCTTCCCATATCATTAGTCTTTTACTCTCCCAATGACTGTTCCTATAAATATTTTCAAGTGCTCTGGTTTTCTAAAAACAGCTGTTATGACTACATTTACCTGTCCCTTTCTTAAGAGTTGTCAACATCTCTGGCAATTAGAGAAATGCAAGCTAAAACTACACTAAGATTTCATCTCACTCCAGTCAGAATGGCAATTATCAAGAATACAAGTAACAATAAAAGTTGGCAAGGATGTAGGGAAAAAGGTTCACTTATACATTGCTGGTGGGGCTGCAGATTGGTACAATTACAACCACTCTGGAAAACAGTACGGAGATGCCTCAGAAAATTTGGAATGGAACCACCATTTGACCCAGTAATCCCACTTTTTGGTTTATACCCAAAGAACTTAAAGGCAACATATGACAGTGAGGCAGCCACATAAATGTTTAGAACAGCTCAATTCACCATAGCTAAACTATGGAACCAACCTAGGTGCCCTTCAACAGATGAATGGATAAAGAAAATGTGATATATATACAAACTGGAACATTACTCAGACTTAAAGAAGAATGAAATTATGGCATTTGCCAGTAAGTGGATGGAGTTGGAGAATATAATGCTAAGCTAAATAAGCCAATCCCAAAGAACCAAAGGCTAAATGTTCTCTCTGATATGCAGATGCTAATTCACAATAAGGGGTGAACCAAGGTACTAGGGAAGAACAGAGATACTTTGGATTAGGTAAAAGGGAGTGAAGAGAGGAAGGAGGTAGGGGATGGGAAGATTAGCAGAATGAATCAGACATTATTACCCTATGGACATATGATTACATGACCAGTGTAACTCTACACCATGTACAACCAGAAGAATGAGAAGTTACTCTTCACTTATGTATAACGTGTCAAAATGCATTCCGCTGTCATGTATAACTAATTAGAATAAATTTTTAAAAAAGAGTTGTCTATTTAGTCTTTCCCAGTGTTCATAGTCCCACTATCCTTGGTACCCATGAGTACCAAGCTACTCATGTCAATGTAATCAAGATACTGTATTACTACATCTAATGAACATTAATTTTCTGCTCAAACTTTTGGACATATTTGTACAATCTACCACTCCATTTGTGAAATTATTTACTCCTTTGGTTTTAATACCACTATTCTCTCCTGGTTTTCATCTCCTTCCCTTGACTTCAAGTCACAGATTTCTCCAGAGAATAGTCTTAGGCCCAATTGTTTTTCTTCCAACCTAGCCTATCTAGACACCAATTTATGTCACTGCCTCCAGGCAACTTCTCAGAGCTACAGACAAGAATGGTCACCTAAATATCTCACAGATAGGCCAAACTTCCCAGCTTCCACTTACTCTTTCCAAGCTATCCCCAAGTCAATACATATCAACATTCATAACCCAGTCAGCTGCTCAAATAAAATTCTGAACATTCTTGAGTCTTCCTTTTTCCCATACTCACACACATAATGTTACAGCAAGTCCTGTCAATTTTACCTAAAAAAATACATCTTCTGCCCATCCATGCCCATTTTTATCACCACAACACAGTCATGGCCTCTACCAGCACACTGAAATGCCTTCACTTATCTCTGTTTGAGCTCATGCCACAATGATCCATTTTCTGTGAGCATCTGGAGAAATCTTTTTATAATTCCTTTTTATTTTGAAACAACTGCAGATGTACAGGAAATTGAAAAAAAAATAGTACAGAGAAGTTCTTCTGTATCCTTCACCCAGTTTCCTCTAATGGTTACATCTTACATAACTATCCTGTGCTTCAAACCCAGGAAAGGCACATTGAACAGGGAATGAGATTCACAAAACTGCCACTTCAGGAGAGAAACCCATCTCAGGTTAAAGCAATCTCTACATTTCCTGAGCTTAAATGTGGTTTCCCATTACCAGCTTCCTACTTTAGTCACACTAGAGTCCAAACTTCCTGCCTTGGCCCACATGGTCTGCTCCCTGTCATCTCCTCTATCTTGTGCTATGTCTCAGGGACCCCACTTTCTAGGCTTCAGTCTATCTTCTTCCACTTCCCCAGACAGACTGACCCCACCTTCATCTACACGATCTCTGCCTGCAATGCTCCTGGCTTAACTCACCTATGATTCCCAGATCACCCCATATAACACTTAAAACTGTTCTCTTTCAGCACTTGACATTCTTTTCATGGTCCACATCACAATTTGCAATTATATATGTGTGTTTGCATGGTTGGCTTCTATACTTCTCCACTGCACTGTAAATTCCATCATGGAAGATAAAAGTGTGTGGCTCATCTTCTGTCCCTAATACCTGGCACAGAGCATGACTTCCATATAGCAGGTGCTCCAGCTTAGTCAGTGAATAAATAACAATATTTTTTAAAGAGAAAAACATTAGTGAAATAAAAATTGAGCATGTGGTCTGAAAACGTCCTGAGAGCTTTGATGAAAGGTTCCGCAGAAGAGCAGAGAGGTGTTAAGTGGAGCTGAAGTTGCTTACTTCTGCAGCACGGCCCCCTCCTGTGTGTAAATAATTCTAATTAATACTAATTGGACTTAAATATGTGTCAAGGGGGAAATTGATTGTTGTTGCATACAGCTCCTGAACATCAGGTCTGAAAGGCAGAACTCACTTTATCACAAACCCCTCTGTTCACTTTATAAACCATGATGAAGCTTTAGCGTTGGTTTGGGGACACAGTGATCTCCCTATTCTTCAAGGTGGGTGCAAGGTATTAATTGTTCTATTTTAACTCAAATTATTTCCCATTATAAAATTCAAATATCACCAATGATGCCCAAATCAAAAAATCCTTCAAATAGATATGCCCAAACATCATAGAAAAGGGAGAAAGACTGCAAAATAGGAAAAGAACATCCATGCTTTGAAAACTCATGAGGGTTTTGGATGGAAGAGAAGGCTAACTAAGCAGAAAGGACCCTTTAATGGGAAGCACATGCCTGGCTTCGGTCCCTTTTCTGGCTAAGACCAGCTATTTCATCTTTCATAGTCTCAGTCTCCTGATCATGAAAACAAAAGATCTAGGTTCCAAACAGTTTATTCTTTATAATTTATGGAGCTCATTCTCAACCCAAAGTTGTATTCATAAGCTACCATGTGACTAGGAGACCACAAGAGAATGAGAAAGGAAAAGCATCCTTTTACCTGTTCTCTGCCTATTGCTTTTTGAGAAGGCCATCTCTTTTGCATAAAGAAAATTTCCTATTTTCTTTGTTGCTTCTCTGCAGTATGAGAGATGACATTCTTTTTTTTTTTCTACCTTGTTAAAAGCTCCTATTATAGAAATTGCCAGGTCTATTAGTATATCTTAATTACCACATCTTGTGCTGCTTTCGCCTCTAGTGGGGCAAAATTGCCATGATTTATGCTTTACTAACAATGATATTTTTACATTAGTAAGCAATTAAAGAGCCCAACAGCACTCCTGGGATCTTCAAAAAACCATAGAAGGACTACCATCATTTTGATTTATATCGACTCTAATTGTATTTACAGAAAACTTATAAAAGAAGAATACTGTGTCAAAATGTTTACAGTGCTCACAATAAACATTTGTAAAAAGAGAAGCATTCCCACTGCACATTTGCTGGAAACAGCATAGGAGGTTAGAGAGAGTGGGCTCAGGTTAGGTCACTTCCAGGTGAGAAGCAGTGGGCGGTGTCAGGGTCTTTTACTTGTTGACCCAGCAAATTCAGATGAAAGGGATTTCAGTCCATGTGACACTTCTCCCTTCTGTGAGTCCTATCTAGCCAGGTGACTGGTGAGGTGGGGCAGCATTCCTTTACATGTGAAACCTATGTTGGGGAAACCTATTAACAAAACCTATTAATTAAACCTATTAACAAGAATACCCATGGTGGATAAAATGACTACAAAAGCAAAAGTCACCTACCAGCAGTGAGTAGAATCAAAGCCAGGAATTATTAGTACTCCTCTCCAAGCCACAGGCTATGGAGAATCAATCTTTCTAATTCAACAGAAAGATTTACTTGTTACATTTTTGAGATCTCAGCATTTAGCATTTATTTCTGTCTCCTTTCATGCATTTACTTTTATTTTGCCTTCAGCCATCTCAGTCCCCTGCATTTACTATTGAAACCTTACTTCATTATGCAGAAAAGATTCTCTAGTGTGTAGGAATAATTGTAGAAAAATGATGTCAGATCAGAGCATGATTTTTTTTTCAATTTAAATTTGGAGGGCTAGCCATATAAGCCAAAAAGTTGTTAGGAATCTAAATCCTAACCTTTTCCTGACATCACAGAGTCTTCCCTGGACCAGAAGCACCCACATCATCCAGGAGATTGTCTGGATACAGGACCTCTCCATATCCAGGATCTCCAGAATCTGCATTTCCACCAGTAGCTTAGTGTGCACATGAGCATTTGACAAATACTGGGTTAAAGGGTTAGCAGGGACTGGGGGGGTCAGTATATCTGCCAGGGAACTTTAATCATGATGCAAAGAAGATATATAACTCTAAAAATAAGGATGCTTATGAAGTGATGCTTCAAAACCTTCTGTTTCCAATTTACTCTAAAATGAACCAAATCTCTGATATCGAATTGACAGTGGATATCCTTTCCAAATTTGGAACATGTGGAGAACACAATGAATTGCTTTGATCTCTAGTCTCCTGCTTTAATCAAACAGTCTTACAGATGTCTCTTGCCTAGAAATAGCAAGATGTGACAGGTGATTCCAGTATAACTTTTTAAAATAATCAAGTCTCCATGGCTTTAATACAAGAATCTTAAAGCATTTCAGAGTAAGTCTGGAGGTTCCCACAGAAAATAGCAGTCAAGCCCTTTCAGTACAGTTCTCATGAAGATTTTTAGAGAGAGAACAAAGTAGCACTCCAGTAGAGTTTCACTGATGAATTTTTCTCTTCTTGCTATCTGTAGGTCGTCTTGCAGCAAGGCCAGTGTTCCATGCACTGAATATTCTCGTCCATTTCCTCATTATGAGTTCCTACAACATGCAAAATTCTTTTTTTTAAATTTTTTTTAGTTGTTGATACATTTTTATTTTATTTATTTATATGTGGTGCTGAGAATCGAACCCAGTGCCTTACACATGCTAGGCAAGTGCTTTACCACTGAGCTACAACCCCAGCCCTCATGCAAAATTCTTAATAGCACGCAGCATGTAAAAACACATTAATACTCGAGAAGAAAAGCAACCCACAATGACTTTGCTTGCACTGTCTTCTCAAGTACTGTTGCTTCATCCATGCTTGAGGTTCATTTTGTAAAAAAAAAAAAAAATACTGTGTTTAACTAGCAATTTCCAGTAAAAGTTTTTATTAGGAATCACAATAATTAAGAGTATTGGAGCTTCTGAAGAAATTTGGTTAACCAGAGACTTCAGAAATGAGGAATAATTCTAGAAAAAAAATTATGGTGAAACAAACCAACAGAATATAAACACATACTGCACTTTCCTTTAAAAGTTTTTCCTTTTCCTCCAAAACCTATGAAGATATGTTGTAGATTAAGAAATACTTGGTTGAGATGGAGGCAACAGCTCACAAATGCATATGCAATGGACCTTTACCACCATCATTAGTGAAGAAATATGTGGCATTAGGAAAAAACTCAGGCTCCAAAAGATGGAACTTCCTGAAACAAACTATTCCCTGAGCAGCCTGGCAATCAGAAAGCGGGGTTTTGCAATTGTTTAGGATCCACTGAAGTTGGGTGTTTGAATGCTTCCTCCATTAATTCATTCTATTAATTAATTAAGTGCCTTTTATTTCAACATTCTTCCCAGTATTACTGATCACTGCATCCCAGGGATACAGAATGGTCAGACTTTTTCTTCCATTTTGTAGATGGGTTAATGGAAATACTTCTGGGTACAGAATATCCAAATGATAAAAATACCAGAGTTCAGTTTTGAAAGTCCCCTAATTCGCTATTTAATTCTTGGCATTGTGACGCCTTTATAGCTCCACCTACATTTGACAATAATGGGATTCCCTTTAGAATTCTTAGTCCCTTAGAATTCTTAGTTGTGATGTTATTAGTTATTGCCATTGTTGGGAAAGACTGCTAGACTAACTTAATATTTGGAAAATCCAGAGATAAGCTGATATCCCTCTACTTATCAACAGCCCACAGCACAGTATATGGAAGTTTTCAAAAACAGTTAATAACTCATTATTTAATAGTTTCCAGGTAAATCATTGTATGTATTTACTTAGTTTCATATTCCAAGTCTAAAATTTGTAACTAGAATCTGCTTAGAAGAGTTTTCTTGTTTCTTTAATAGTTTTCTTTATTGTTCACATAGAACAATAGCATATGTCTCTACAGTTTGAGAGATACAGAATAATCTATTAAGTCAGGACATTCTGTAAAAGATACCATTTTGCTTTTATTCACTTGTGTAACTGTCACTGAATTTAATGAGAATTAAACACATCTGTCATTGGGCAGAATGGACCCCATTATTTATTAAAGCTGAAACCCACCATTTGACATAAAGACTTCTTCCAGTCAATAATTAAGAGATATAGGACTCACAGATTTGTGGTTCATAGACCATGACGCGAGAAACATGGTGATGAAAGAAAATGGACTGGGGAGAAGTTTTCCAGGGCTATAATTCATTCTCCCTGGTTAGTATGGTGGTATAACTGGATTATCTATCTTTTGTGATTAAAAGGAAAATAAGTATTAGAGTTTATTTATTTGCTATCACACAATCTGTTATAGCAAGTAACACGAGTTCATTTGGTGAGTTGGCATGGATCAACTGCTTTGTATTTTGTGAAATCATCTGGAGGGTATAATGTGGGTGTCAGGATCAGCCGTCTGTCTTTAGGAATCTGTGCCCCTGAACTCCAACCTGTTATGCAAATGGCTGGTGAGTGGACCATTAGTATTGGCACAGCTGGACAATGTTAGAAGCAGGACCTCCATACAGACCTGATTCTAAGCCCTCCCCACAATTCTGAATCAGAAACATTGTAGTGTCTCCCCTTTGGGACTTTAACAAGCCTTCTAAATGATATTGATGTTCATTCACTTAAGTTTGAGAACCACTAATCTAAATGATCTCTACAATCTTGTAAGGTAAGGTGATAAAATAAATATCAGCTTAGAAAGGACAGAAAGGTACCGATATTTTTCTTTTTTTTTTTTTAAATTGGTTCTTTTTAATTATACATGACAGTAGAACCCATTTTGATATAATTATACAGCAGAAAATATATCTTGTTTTTCACAATGTAGATTCACACGATTCATATAATCTTACATATACATAGGGTAATACTGTCTGTCTCAGTCTACTATTTTTCCTTCCCCCACCCGCTCCCATCCCATTTTCCTCTACACCATCCATACTTCCTCCATTCTTTATTTTTTCTGTTTTGCACATTTTCTACCATAAAAATTATACTATGTTTGTAATATAAAATATGTTACTTTTATTTATTTATTTATTTTTTTTGCGGTGCTGGGGATTGAACCCAGGGCCTTGTGCTTGCAAGGCAAGCACTCTACCAACTGAGCTATATCCCCAGCCCCTAAATATGTTACTTTTAAAAAATCAATCTTATTTGATATTAATTTCACAGGCCATATTCCACTTTTGAATTATTCTCTTGGTTTGGAAAGAGGTTGCTTTAACTGCATTCTGTTCTTGCAATTGTTTAAGCAATGCTATCTGCCCTTGGAATGCCAGTTATGCTATTATACCTTAAGTTTTTCTGCATTTTTTCATCCAAATATAAAATAAATGAAACACTCATAATACTTCATTGTTTTCCAGATTTCTCTGCTATTACTACTTCTTACTAGCTGAGGAAGTATTGCAACACCTTTTATTTTTTTGGATACAAATGTCTCAATAAGAAGAGATTCTGCTCATTTTTACTATCCCTCAGCTCCTATATTTGTTCTCCTGTATTTCGTAACAGAAATGGGGAGTGGGTAAAAGCCATTGGTGCCAGTTTGCAGCCAGACAGTGCATAAAAATGTCTAATGATACAATTTATCTGCTAGACTAAAATACATTTCATAAGATGGAGGAAATAACTCTTTTAGTGCTGCATTTGTGGTGCATTCTGCATTCAAACTCCTAAGATTCTCTCTGGCAACACAGTCCATATTGCGATGATGGATAACTGATCTCCAGCTGTGCTGTAAAGTGATTATTAATCTGTAAGCATCCGCCTGCTGAGGTATTCTATGGTTTTTAAAAAGTTAAGAACCATTTCCACCCTGTTGGAGCCATTATAATCTTTTTGAACCCTTCAGTGTGGGACCTCCTATCTGTTGCCATATTTCTTTATTAATTTAAGCCGACTGCCAAGACTACTCTGAACCACAGTCTAATTCCAGAACCACAGAAGCAGCCCCATGTCATGTTATAAAAGGGATGGTCACTGTGCTCACAAATGCCACAGACCAGCAGTAACCTTGTGGAACTTTCAAGTCTCCAAGGCCAAAACAACAAGAGAATCACAGCAAATCACGGAATTTCAAAGACAAAAAGAAACTTCAAGGCACCAAGACCACATCATTTAGGGGGGAGAAAAAAACTTGATCTTCCAAAAAGATGAATCAAATAACAAAATCCTCAGAAATGTTAGGTGGAAACTGGCAAAAGTGGCCTGCTGTGACTGTGAGAAGAAGGAAGGGGATGCCCCTCTATTTTTCTTTGCTCTTAGCGGAATTCTGTTCAAGCATGTCCATAGAAAACAAAACCTAGGCACACCCAGAAACTTTCAGTTTAGTGCAATTTTTTACACTTCACAGATAGTGAAACTGAGACCCAGGTGAGCTAAAATCACTTGCACTCCAACCTCAGAGATAATTCGTAACAATCTGACAGACTGCTATGTGGACCCTCAGTCCATTTTTTCCATGATTTTTCTGCTAAACTGAACAAAAACAAGCTAATCAAGGAATACTGAATGGAAAAAAAGGATAAGAATAATGGAAATAATGGAGTTCTTTTCAGTGTAGGAGTTGGAACTCATTGTAAGTTCCAGCCTTCCCCTAAATCAAAACAGGTATTAAAACAAGGTGAAACTAACAGCAGGAAGAGGTTTACCCAACCAAAGACAGATAGATGCCTCTGTGTTCTGAATCTAAATAATACTGGGGCAAAGCTCTACCAAATCCCAAGAATAAATACACTGGGTAAGATGGTCTAGATAACCATTACCTTCTAGCAGGGGAGATTAGAATGCAGTTTTAAATGGAAGGAAGAAAAAAAAATATGCATTTCCAGAAGGCAGATGATCATAAGGTCGGTTTGCAGTCCCAGTCCATTCACATAGGATTGGGGCAGGGATGGAAAGTCAAAACAAAGAAAATATAAATATCTATATTCCCATGGAGATAAAAAAGAAATTTTATTCATTAAACAAGAATACAATGTTATAAAAAGGGAACATCTAAAAAGCAAAAAGAGCTGAGTGTGGTGGTGCATTCCTATAATCCCAGCAGCTCCCGAGGCTGAGACAGGAGGATTGCAAGTTCAAAGCTAGCTTCAGCAATGGTGAGTTGCTAAGCAAATCAGTGAGACCCTATCTCTAAATAAAATACGAAATAGGGCTGGGGATGTGGCTCAGTGGTCCAGTGTCCCTGAGTTCAATCCCAAAAAGGAAAAGGAAAAAGAAAAAGCAAAAAGTACCAAAAAGGAAAAGAAAAAGCAAAAAGAGCTCTTAAATATTAAAAATACGTTACTAGAAACAAGTGAAAGACAAAGTTGAGAGATCTCCCAGAAAGCAGTGCATAAAGACCAAAGGAGAGCAAAACTTAAAGCAAAAGTAGAAGGACATATCCAAAGCAAAGTAGAAGGACAGTATCCAAAAAGCAAGTGGTCCAAAGAAAGACACCATAACAAGAGAGGAATCATCAATAAAACATTTCAAGAAAATTTTCCAGAACTGAAATACATAATTTTCCAGTCTTCGACCTGTAAGATGTCATGTGCAGTCGGATGAAAGGCACTAGCAGGATTGAGCATGACAATTCTCATCAACTGAAGTAATGAGTCCACAGGAGTCTAGGGAGGGAACGTCATACAAAAAGTCCATGCCATTTCCCAGTGTGGTGGTGACACCTATAATCCCAGTGGCTCGGAAGGCTGAAGTAGGAGGATTGAAAGTTCAAAGTCAGAATCAGCAACTTAGCGAGACCCTAAGAAACTTAGCAAGATCCTGTCTCAAAATAAAAAAAATAAAAACAGATCCATGCGTGAGGCACTGGGTATGATTCTCAGCCCCACATATAAATAAAAAAGGCCTATCAACAACTAAAGAGAAATTTAAAAGAAAAAAAAAAAACAGATCTGAAGATGTGGCTCAGTGGTTCAGTGCCCCTAGGTCCAATCATGTTTTAAAAAAAAGGTTTATGACATAAAAATGGCTTTAGACTTCATGAAGCTAGATGAGAATATAATGCTTTCAAAATGCTAAAGAAACATGATTTCCAATCTAGAAATGTATTCCAAACCAAATTGTTAATAGTGCTTGTAAGTGCAATATAGACATTTTAAACATGTAAGGTCTAAAAAAAAATTATCTTCTGTGTACTTATACAAAGCTGCTGAAGAATCTGCTCAGGAGAATTAAAATAAGACAGACACACAAGGGTACGATAGGCTGAATGGTTGCTCCTCATAATACATGTTCACCCTAGATCTGCGAATGTGACTTATTTGGAAAAGGGGAATTGTATATGTAATTAAGTTAATGACATGAGGTCATCCTGGATTTAGGGTAGACCTTAACTCCAATGACACAGGTCCTCATTAGAGAAAGGCAGAAGTACCCTTGGCAGAAATGCAAGAGAGAAGGTGTATGAACAAGGAAACAGAGATTGGAATTACCTATCACCAAGCAAGCACACCTGCAACCACCAGAAGCTGGAAGAGGCAAGGGAAGATTGCTCCAAAGTCTGCAAGAGGGGAGCATGCCAACACTGTCGTTGGAGAATGTGGATCTCTACTACTAGAGAACAATACATTTCTGGGTTTTATTTTTTTTAGTCAAGTTTATGGTACAGAGATACAGGATGTAGGAGCCACAAGATAGGAAAGAGGAAAAGAAAATCATCAGGTTGGAGGTGGAGGAGATCCCAAGATGACAACTGAGCAACAAGTCCAAAGTGGCTCTGAAAGAGGCTTCTTCTAGAAGATGACTGCTGAGGACTTATTATCTGTGCACCTATCCTCACATGCACATTAAATCATAACCCCAATACAACTGGATGAGGAGGTGGAGCCTGAGGGAGGTCACAGGAGTAGAGACTTCAAGAATGGGATAAGCATCCTTATAAAAGGGAGCCCAGAGACTTCTGTATCTCTCTTTCTGGCATGTGAGGTCATCTGCACATCAGGAAGTCACCCTCATCACACAAAGGACCTGCTAGCACCTTGATCTTAGAAGCACAGCCATCAGAGCTGGGAGAAGTAAATCTGTTGTTTAAACCACCCAGTAACAGCCTGATCTAAAACTCTGACATTGATAGAGTACTTCAATATGTCCATAAATGTTTTGGCAGATAGGGTTTGAAGTGCATAGGTCATTAAGCACACAGAAGTTTCAAATGGAAAAGTAAATACAGTTTATTAGAAGGACATAATAATGTAAATGATGAATATTGTTCTAATCAAAATTACACTATAGTTTGAGGATGAGGGACAGAAAGGAATGTAACTGGATGTGATTCTATGTGTGCACAAGTCGGGGGTGCTGTGTGTGTGTGCTGAGCAGGTGGGCTAGGCCAGGTAAAAGTGGGGAAGAGCAAAATTCTCATCTTCTATGACACTGAACCCCTAAAATGAAGAGTGAAAAGAAAATTTAAGTATATTAATTAGAGGTACAGCAGGGAACAGCAAAAAATAACCTAAATGATTAAAAACCACTAATTTTGGAGAATATCAATACTTTTTAATAACAATTTAATAAATAAATGGCAATGGTTAAACATAAATATCTAATAAAAACTAAATAATTTTTATTACATCCATAATGCTACATGTCAGATATTTAGGTAATTCACTCACTTTTTCCCTACAGAACACCCTGTGTAGAAGCCACTATCATGACCACTTTACTGATAAGGACTCTGAGGCTCTATGGTCTCAGGACAATGTCAGAGACTGGCACTCAACTTTATAGACTTCCTGGCTTCACCACATTTCTTATGAAAGGAAGTAGGGAATCTGGGTATGCTGCTTAACAAATCTTGCAGAACTGGTACACTCTTCTTTATATTATCTATGCATAACTTTGGTTTATAAAAAATCACCACTGCAACTATTCCATCAAAAGTTGAAAATTGTTACCTGCCTTTTTTTGGTGCTGACTATGCCTGGGAATGAGCATATCTCAGGGTGGCTGAGATCGAGTGTGGTGATAGAGCGGTGACCATTCCCCTGGCCAGGTCAAGACTCTGATCACTCTTGGTGGCTCCAAGAGGCAAATGCTGCAAGGAGGAAAGACCCATATAGGACTGTAGGTGGGAGGCACCAGTGGGTGAAGATGCAGGTCCAGAAGGAAGAGGACACAGCCTGGCAGCCACAGGTACCAGGTGGCACACACCTCTGAGTATTTGCGTTCTTAGTCAACACTTTATTCCCATAGACTGAACCAACACCTGTCTAAGCCCAACAAAGCTTGAGAATTTGAACAAATTAATTTGCATGAAAATGAAGCAAAATATTTAAACCTCAATAAGTATGTTTGCTTGCTTTAGCTGTGCCTGAGTTTACGTACAAAAATTATCATCATTCTATATTAAATGGGTAGATGAGGTATCCAAGGACATCCTTGTTAAAAGTAATACATTTTCAATTTAATTTCTAAGATGATGTATTGTGATAGAAGCGTTTGAAAGTAGAACAAATTAGTCTCTTGGTAGTTTTAAAAATATTTTCCTCAATATTTGAACTATTTTTTAAAAGTATATGAAAAGGAGAGCTTAAAGTCTAGAATTAGATCTTTGTAGGGAAGGGTCCTGGGGATTGACCACAGGAGTGCTTTACCACTGAGTTATATCTCCACCACTTTTTTTAACTTTCATTTTTTATTTTGAGACAGGGTCTTGCTAAGTTTCTGAGACTGGACTCAAACTTGTAATCCCCCTCAGCTTCCTGAGTCACTGGAATTATAAGTGTACACTACTGCTCCTGGCTTAGAACGACATTTTTAAAAAAATAGATTTGGGGGATAGCCCCAAATTCCAAATACTACAGTAAGTTGGCTATCTTTCATGATGAGGCAGAACACCAAATAAAACTGAACTATATCGCAGCTTCAAAAATTACATATCCTTCAGACCCAGGACTGCCAAAAGGGCAAATTTGATAAAGAGACTCAAAGTTATGCTGCTTGGTATCAGGGTGACTTAAAATCAGATTGCTACAGTGATGCAGCCACATCAATGTTCATAGCTGCTCAATTCACAATAGCTAGATTATGGAATCAACCTAGATGCCCTTCAGTAGATGAATGGATAAAGAAACTGTGGTATATATACACAATGGAATATTACTCAGCCATAAAGAATAAAATTATGGCATTTATAGGTAAATGGATGATGTTGGAGACTGTTATGCTAAGTGAGATCAGCCAATCCCAAAAATCCAAAAGCCGAATGGTTTCTCTGATAAATGAATGATGATGCATAATGCGGGGGGGGGGGAAGGGTGGCAAGAATGGAGGAAGGATAGATAGCATAGAGGGAAGGGAGTGGTGGGGGCGGGTGGGGGGTAAAAATAATAACAGAATGTGTGACAGATACCATTGCCCTGTGTACATGCATGAACGCACAGATGGTGTGACTCTACTTCGTGTACAGCCAGTGAAACAATAGCTGTACTCCATTTGTGTTCAATGAATCAATAAGTAAATTAAAAAAAAAATTAAAAAATTAAAAAAAAGAATCAATCGGTATTAACGAGCACAGCCTCAGGTAACTTACAACATTTGCTTTCTATGCAATTTGCAGTCATTTTTTTTTTAAGAGTCCAAGTGGAAGTCTGTCTTTTAATATATGGAAAAACCTTAAAAAAAAGTTATGCTGCTTGTATTTCTAATAATTGAAATAGTTAACACTGTACGAGCGTTTTATTGGGACCAAAGTACTGTTATAATTGCTCTACCAGATTGACTCATTTGTTTCTCACGGCTTATGAGATTGGCACTGTGGGTATCATCACTGTTTTGTACAAAGTATCCTGTCCCCTGGTGCTGACAGCTCCCGATTCCTGGCTCTCTACCACTACACTACTGAGGAGTACATTTGCTTATCAAAAGAACTAGGACCTCTTAGAAAGATCTTCCTTGTTGAAGGAATGCATGTCTAAAGGGCATGTGTTTGGCATTCACAGCTAGATCCCTTGTTTCACTTTAGTAACTTCCAGAAACATGAGAAAAATCCTCATTTTTAAGTCAGCAAATGATTAAATAGGTTGGCAGCCAAAGCATGCAAATCTATCCCTATCCCTGTTTAATCAATTGCTTAGTAGTTTGTTTTCCTTTCTGGAATATTAGACTGACAGTCCTGAACAGTGAAGGTGGTAGAATAGGAAGAGTGCATCCTTTACATTCAGGCTAAGCAAGCTCCAGCCCTCAGCTCTTACACTCATGCCTGCAAACTGGGGCAAATCCCTCCATCATCTGACTCTTAGGGCTTGCTGTGGTTTGGATAAGTGTCCCCAAAATGTCCTTGTGCTAAAGACTTGATCCATAGGTGCTAGGTGGGAAGTGGTAGAACTTTTAGGAGGTGGAGCCTAGTGGGAGGTCTTTGGGTGATTGAGGGCATGACTTTGCAGAGGAATGTGACACCCTGGTCCTTTTCTCTTCCCTTTTCAATTTCTTCTTCATGAAGTGAGCAGACAGGCTCATCCACGTACTTCTCAATATTGCACCCTGGCACCCCACCAGAGGCACAAATCACTGAGTCTGCCTGATGTTGAACAGGAGGGTAAAAAACTGATAGCTAAAATAAACTTTATTATTTATAAGTGAATAGTCTCAGGCATTTCATCATAGTGATAGAAAGCTGACAACTAATTCAGGAGTTAATGCATTTGACTCTTATAAGGAGAACTATACAGAGCATATGATACGGAGTTGATGTACCATAAATGTTAGTTTTCCTTTATGACTGGTGGGGTCTAGTTTCAGGATATGGCTTGTTACCAATCAAGAAATAGCACAGGTCTGAGAGTGAAATCACTTTGTGAAACACTCACTACGGTTAAAGCAGAGCTGAGAACCCAAGAGAGAGAGAGAAAAATCATGTTCAGAGATTCACTTTAACATGGGAGGTCTTCATTTTCCTTAGTGATTTTCTTCTATTCTAGCCATGTTAGTACAGAAAAGATCAAATTTAATAGAAAATGTTGTCTGCATTTGTCCTCAAATTATACTTCAATGGATTAGTTAACAACCATAATACCATAATTTTGGAATTACAGTGTGAGAAAGAGAGCACTACTTGAAACAAAATTTATTCACAAGAGGGTGGGGAAGGGACGCACCAGCAGGCAGTCTGGTGCACTTAGAGATTTTACAGATGCCCTTGTCCAGAGGCACCCCCAAGCCTTGCCTAATCAGACTACAGAACCAAGGAGAGCATTTCCAACTAAAAACCAAGGGTCTGAATAAAAGGTTCCCACTGTGCTGAAATAGATTCTCCAGGATGGTGAAGTGGGTCATTGGTGCTAAGTGACCTTCTAATTCAAGACAGTAACACCAAAGTTTATCTAGAAATGAACTTAGCAAAGATAGTAAACCCATCCTCTTAAGATAAGACCATCTGTGCATCCTTTCATATTTAAAAGTTAAGAAGCACTGGGACTTTACTGAGCCAGTTGCTATGCAAATATGCATGGTCCATATTTCTACATAACATTCAATTCTCACAAACAAGTTTTTGAGGTGATTACTATTATTCCCACCATTTTCAAATGAAGAAAACAAGATTAAAAAGTCAAGCAACTCTCCCACGTATAACACCTGCCAGTGGCAAAGGTGAACGTTTTTGTCATCTAACACCAGATGCAGTAAGTGTCGTTCCCACACCATCTGAGCCATATCTGAGTTGACTTGGTATTTTCCAACACAATGCCTTGCATGTAATAAAGTCCCAGTAAACAGTGAATATTCCTACAGTTGAAGACATTGAAGAATTTTGTAAAAATGTACCCATGAGAGGATTAAATCCTTAAATAAAAATTGGTCATAAAACCTCAGCAGGAATTAATTTATCAGATTAACATAACAGAGAGCATTGACCTGAGGAACTAGGGCAAAGGAAAAGACAAATAAAATAGGAAAAAAGATAATGTTCACAGAATAGAATAATTCCTGATAAGGGCACAATTATGGGATACCAAGTACCTTTCATATCTAGTTAGGACGATGAGGGGAAAGTGATGCTCGCCCTCTCCTCCACTCACATAGCTCCTCAGCATCCTTCATGCAGGCAACACTGCACTTGGCTGCAGTTGATGGTTGTGGTGCATCACGCTCAACCACATCAGCATCTGACCCTTCACACAGTTCAGGCAATGAGGGCTCTCTGATCAAGTCAGTTCCTTTCCAGAAGATGAAGATTTATAATACATAAATTGAGGCATCAAGCAAATGTATCTACATAGAATGGTGGAATATGTTGATCCACAGTGAGAGCAAAAGCTTCCAACCTGTAGAAGAAGGTTCAGAGGATGACCATCCTGGAGTCACACAAACGCCTATTCCTGCCTCCTTCCTGAAGCCAAGGTAAGGCTGGTTCTCTCAAGCTTCATGTTGCTCAGATTGCCCTGGATATCATTGACTCATAAGACCCCTGTTCTCCTTAAACTAGTAAAAATCACACTGTAGTCATGCACATCTAAAAGAGAGCACATCTTCCTAGATGAGAACATCAAGTTCTAGCTTGCACTTCATCATTTTTCCAAGATATTCTAAGTGATGCTTCATGCTGATGCTACTGGCTGCCTGTGTCTCCTCTGATCATCTCAATTTTTGGCTCCTACTGGGATGAGACACAATATTCAATTGTGAGATTATTATTTTTCTTGGTGGCAGTTAGCCTACCCTATTTTGGGAAGGGACTTATCTAAAGTCATAGGAAGCTGATTAAAAGCAGACACAGATCAGGGTAGGAAATGTTGCTTATCCAATCCACTCTTCACGATGCTGCATTAATTTGTAACAAACGTGTAAAGGTGAAAGGGAGTAATTAAACTTTTATTCCCATCTAAATGAACGCTTTTGACTAAACCAGCATGCTCAAAAGGCAGTAGCATTACATGAAAGATTCTATAAACGGAGAGCTAGCATAATCTGTGCAACATTAAATGAGTAAAAGAAAAATCACCGCCTTTGGCTCCGACAGCATTTCCTATCAGTTTAATTAAACACTCACATGAATACACACACAAACACACACACGCGCCCCTAAACAATCACAAATCTGAATCTGAGGCTCATTATGCTGACAGCCAGATGATTTGAAATAAAACTTCAAATGGTTTCTGTCACAAATGAAAAAGAACAAAAGGAAAAGGAGACAATGTGGCCACGTAGATGGAATATGAAATGTGATTTAAGCCCTCAGGTCCTGAAGCTACAAGTACCTTATTTTCAGCGGTTAAACTCACGAAGGAAAGATTGTGATTTTCATGAGCCTGATTTGCAGGTAAAGAAACCGACTTCACTGAGACTGTTGGCTTCTACCTACCTCTGGAGTTTTGCTTCTGTTGTTTTAGGATTCAAATGTTTGAAGATGGTATCAAAGTTCTTTCCAAAATAGTGCGTGCAACTATGATCTGGAAAAGGACTAATCTTCTTGGTGAAATTATTCCACACAATTTTCTTTAAAACACAGAAGGGAATGGAACATGGGGTGGAATTGCAGTGGAGACAGGTGGGGGTTGGAATCCTGATTGAAATCAAGATCTAAGTGGCTGTAGTAATCACGAATAATCTGTCTAGACCCCCAAAAATGTTTTTGGAAATTCAGAATTGTCACCTTAAGCTATCCCTGAACCTGGTTACTTCTTTCCCTTCCCTATTAAATCTACAACTAAAAAGCTCATAGTATGAGAATCAATCTCTTCTCATAGCTGAGATGGCAAAGCACTTTCTCTTTTGGGAGATTGGTAGAAAGGAGATGCCGAATTGAAGACCTTGTTTGTCACTGAAGGACAATGACATGGGGTCCCCAAACTGATTATCTTTATACTGATGCTTAACAAATGTTAAGAAACCTCGCAGGCCAACCCCCACCCCCAAAGAGGCTCTTACCTTCCTGTATCATCAACCCCATTTCTTCTTGTTTCAAATGCAAAAGTAATTATGGGTCCAGCAATAAATATCACATTTTCTATCTTGACAGAAAGTGGGAAGGATACAAGGGTTTAATGGTATTATTTATTATCCACATTGTACACATTATTTTCTGCCACTATTAGAGCTTTCTGTTCATTTTCTTGCAAGAAGTTATTTTCATATCAGTTTTACCCTGGTGGATTTCTACTGCATTTGAGTATGTTTAAAATGCATTGTTTTCCATCTGGAAGGTAGTAAAAAGGGCTTGAAGCACCCCCCTCCACCAAGTTTTGCCTAAGTGTCATTATCCCCGGAGATGAAGAAAGCAAAGCACAGAGAGATGAAGCATGTCCAGGGTCACACCTAGAATTCCTAAGATGAGCTGTCAGGCTTCTCACTTGACAATGTGGAGGTGGGGAGTTGAGACCAGGATGACGAAAAGTATAATCAGTTTTCTCATAATGATATTTTCTTGTTCAAATTGAAGAAGGCTAAATAAAAAATAATATCAGAGAAATTATTTTCCTAAGCAGTCACCAATTCAGGGAATGGAAAGAATTTCAAAGACCACATGGTAAACATTTGTTAAGCATCAGTATAGAGATAATCAGTCTGGGAACCCCCTTCATCATCCTCCATAAACCAGCCAGTCTTTCCCCTTGGCTCTCTTGAGACAAAACAATGGTGATTTGGGGAACCAGATGAAGTGGGCAGAGATCTGAGTTCTCCTCCCAGGTCTGTCTCTATCAAACTCTGTAATCTTGGAGAATCTACTTCACTTCTGGGGGCCTCCATTTTCTCACCTATAAAATTCTGCAACTCCACGTGAAAGGCTGAAAGCCTTGGACTAGAAGCCAGGACCTCCCAGCATTGCAGGGAAGGCTGCAGACTTCCTTAGTTCATGATGATAGAAGTTTCTACTTTCACGACAGATAGCCCGCAGCCCAGGTCAAAAGACCACGTGGCCTGCCATTAGAATCTATTACTGTCTTCAAGGGATGCCTCTGACAGATTTGAATTGGCAAATGAGATTTGGAGAAGACAGACAACCTGGTTAATTTGGAATCCTGTGCTTTTCCCCTTTATCTTGCTCCTAATGAGTCATATAAGTCTCCTAACCTCTCCACTATGAGTGAAAGCCTCCTTTGTTGTCCCACCTTCCCTCCACCTTTAAGCTAGTATGGTAACAGTATGTGAATTGCTTTTTCCCCACCTTCAGTAAGCCCATTAGAATAGTGGGAAGAGTTAAAGTCATTTTCTCTTGCTTAAGTTGTCCATGTATCTTAGGGCTGGGCTGGAGTTGTTAGCTCTTTTGAAGATTCAATATGAATAATCCTAAAAGAACTTAAAGACACTGCAAATTTTTTAGCATCATTTTATCACTTGATTAAAAAAATGTGGTGTTTAAGCTGGGTTCAGGGTCATTGCTAAGCCTGGGAAGTGCAACAGAAGGGGAAGGTGGAAAGAACTTTGGAGGATCCTCCACACCCACCAGTTCAATGGCAATCAATAAGAGGTATTGCATCTGTGGCCAGGATCAATGATTCAGCTAAGCAATGGAAGGCAGGCAAGCAACCATGAATTAGTCAAGGAGGAAGGTGATGTTATTTTTCTAGATGCCAATTAACTTGTTGAATCTATCACCTGAAACCAGTGTCATCAGCAAAATGTTTATAATTCTATAGTTTTAATGAGAGAAGCAATACACAAAGTCACTTTGTCCTGCTTTTCCTGTAACAGGTGAGTGCTACACAAACCATGAATGAATGGTTGGGGACATTTTGACAACTGTACAGCTGGAATTAGCTCCCGGAGCATACCTGTTCTGACTCCTAGTTCAATGTTCTTTCATAAAACCATGAACAAGTTGAAATTAGCTTTAAAAGCAACTGTACCATCTACTGGAATACAAACAACAGGTGCCTTTGAAAACAAATGTATTTCCCCCACCTCTTGAAATTTTATTTGCTTTCTAGTTACAAACATCACTAAAGAAAATTTTCACAGCTGAGCTTTGGGTTTTGATATGTAAGTTTTCCTAATGTGGATGGAATGGCTGTCATTCTTTCACTTGGAAGGCCTGGGGATAGAGTGGAACAACTCACCCCCAGAAGAGGGTTTTACTGTTTTCCTTTCCATTAACAGCTGCTAGCACAGTAGCCTCCATCCCTACAGCCACTTCCTTTGAACATGTCTCAGCTTCATCAATGACCATCCTGAACTAAAAGTTTTAGAGCAACCTGAGATGATTGGCTGCAATCTGAACCAAGAAAACTGAGGCCATTTACTAGATGGTTGGTGTCATGTTACCCAAGGAACTTTTCTTCTCTCAAAGAATAAAAATGATTCATGAAAATGACACACTATTTGGCATCAGGTCAACAAGACTGAAAGTTGAAGGCAGAATTCACTGTTGGACTTCTAATCTCCCATCGCTCAATTTGGCACACTCCATCAGTCATAGCAACACTGAATTTCACAAATCCCCAGAGAAAAAGCCATTTGGGACTTTTGGGCTCTTTGGGACACCCCAAAAGGCATTTCAACACACTATGTGGTTGCTTTTTCCACAGATGAGTACAGAAAATGTCGATTTTTCTCCCAATCATATGTTCCACACTCATCCCTATTATCATCGATCAATATTAGCACTGAATTGCCAAAACTTGGATCCTTGAAGCCTGGGCAGTGGAATATCACATATATGGTTATCCTACCTCTGTTTTTAGTGCTGAGAACTTTCCAACCACCTCTAACTTTCCAGGACCCAAGAAACTATATTACTCTAATTATACCACCTGCAATTCTGAAGGGGAATTTGTTCCATTGGCTTAAGGACCTTTAAAATACAGATAATTTTATTGAGTTCCAGAGGATGGTGTATACTTTGGAAGCCAATCTCCATTCATCTTGGAAAATAACACAGAAAATAACACAAATAAAGGATACAATATATACATGTTAGTGAAATAATGGAAGGAACAAATTTATTCCAATGGTAACATTGTATATTCCTTTATCAAACTTGTATTGGTCAGCCAAAGAGATCACTGACAGTGAGGGTGTTAAGACTAGTCATTTTGGAGTGGAAAAAGAGTACAGAGAATGGTTTTCTCTAAGGGAAGTCAGGTGGGTATGGATGGTGAACAGGTGAGGAAGCTGGGATGGAGCGGACAGGGGACTCTCTAAAGTAGAGACAGGACGGAAAGGGAAAATGAGAAGAGAATAGCAGGTAGTTTTGTCTGCAAAAGACCAAAAAAATTTACTGTACCACCTGTGACATTTCACTGTCCAAGGAGGAGTCCTTGTAAAAGATTATCATCCATTCTTGTACAAAATTTTGTCCACACAGCATAGCACAAAATCAGGAAAACATGCAGAGCACAACCTAAATCAAGACTCTGGATTCTTTGTGTAACTCTACTCAAGTCTGGAAGCCCCAGACTGGTGGGACAACTCCTAAAGGGCTGGGAGAGGACCTGGGTCTCTCTCTCTCTCTCTCTGGGGTCTCAGGAAGCAGTGTGGTCATTCTTGAGCACTAAATGCTGACTACATTGCTACAAGTTCCTTTCTGGGTCTCTGATCTTCATGTAAGGCAGAATTGCAAATATTTCCATATGAGAAAACTAATAATGAAGACTCAAGGTGCAGCAAGGTCAGACAAAGTATTCCAAAACCTTTGAGAATACCAATTTTTCATTAGAGCTTTCCATGATTAAAAAAAAGTTCAGTAGGGCTCCTCTGATTACAGGGCTTAGTAATACCTGTGAGAAGAAGATGCATCCTTAGTCATTATCCTGATATATATTTATTACAGGTTCACTTTCTTTTAGCTCCATATAATTTCTCATTCTCCTTGTAGGACTTTGAGCTTAGAAATACACTTCAATTCTCCCCATAACCTAGAGTTAGGTGTTGCTGCAGTGATTTTTCTAAGAATAATTTCTGCAACTGTTTTCATTTAGATTTACCTAGGTCAATAGAATGTGATCTTTATAGTTGATTTGTTTAGTCCAATCAAAATGCTAAAATCTATAAATGAATAACCTTCAATAACGACACACAGGGATGCAAAAGGTTGGCCTGTGTTCTTTTACACATCAAAGAAGAAATTTCCCAGTGTAGGGTAGTTGACATTATACACCCAGGGTGTGTACTTATTCAAGCTGAACCCACATAACCTATTGTCTGCAAAAATAGATGAAATAGATGAAGCTTGCCTCAGCACTTGGAGGCCATCATGAATGGACATACTTCTTTTTAAGTGATTTATGGAAGATCCTGCCCATTTATTACTATCAATGGGCAGTTCTTTAATGTTTAGCGTGTGTAGGACACAAAATTTGATTTGAAGGTTAGAGTCCCTGCCCTCCAGGACTTAGCATCTAATTCTAGGGACAATAAATGTGCTAAAAAGATCACCAGATGATTCATACATTTATATTACCTTAGGCTCTCAGGAAATATGACGTTTTTGTCCCCCATCGGGGGTTGAGTATTTCATATATTGAGATTTAGTGAACACAAAGGGATACTTGTAGGGGATGTCGCTGGATGTCACTGGACTTCCCGACTTTGAAAGCCTCCCACTTGCTCAGTCTTAAAACCCCTCAAATGAAATGTTTTCTATTCTAAATTCTGCCATTCTACTCCTCCCTCTCTCTGGGCATTCCTATGGCATGACCACCCATCTGAAGATCCCATGGTACCTTCACCAAATTGGCAGATTTGGATCCTCTCTTCAATGTTAAGAGAGATTCAAAAGGCAAACAGAAAGATCTAGAATCCAAGTAGAAAATGAGGTACTGTCAGGTATATTCTAGGTCTTGTGAAAAATGTTCACAATTTATATCCCTTCCTTAAATTCTTGGGAACCTAATTTCTGCAAAAGGGAAGGCTATTTGTAGCACTACTGGAAGTTACTTTTGTACATATTTGCATAAACCCACAATAGGCATACACATAGCCAAGAACAGTTGGGGGAGACTGTCTATTCCTAAAGTACCAATGACCATCAAGTCCTTAATCACATTCTCCTCTAAAACAGAATTTTGATCATCTATTTCCAGCATTTTAAACATGTTCCTAAATCCTTTTCTGATTCTTCACAATAAAACACATATTTGACCAACTGTGACAGAGGCAAAGCCATGAGATCAACAAATCCCATTTCCTTTCCTTCCTGAGCCTAACACAGGCTTTATTTTCCAGGCATCTCTGCCACGTGACTGAAATGTGTTCTAACAAGGTGAGCAAATGTGATGTGTGCCACTTCCAGGACTTTCCCCCAAAAGTCTCCTGTGTGATGTCCACCTGCTCTTTGTCCCTTCACCTGCCAGCTGGAGGCCATGGATCTGAAGGACTGTGAGGCCCCAGTTACGCAGGGCCAGAGAAGGAAGACTCCTGGGTCTCCAAATCACTATGTGGGACAACAAGAGATACCTGTGGACTCATGTTTTATTGTTAACATAAATGAACTGAGATGTTGATTGGTGCAGCAGTTAGTATATCCTCATTAACACACCAATGTAAGTCAGATAAGCATCCAATTAAAGCAAACATGTCACTACTTTTGTCTAACTCAATTATTTCTGGAATTATTTAAGTTTACAAGTCTGTATTTCTCATCAGTAGTACATGTAAGCACCAGCCCCCATTTTCCATTCATTCTTATGAAATACAGTATCTGAATATTTGAACTGGATAACATAGGATAACAAAACAAAGATGTTTATATTACCTAAACTAAAGTACTGGCTAATAGCAGAACCTCTAGGAAGAAGTTTAAAAATGTTTTTTTCAATGATGAAGCACAGTCTACATTGAGCCTCCATCAGGTAACTTGCTGTCAATTTATACATTGTAGTGTGGTAAAAGATAAACAAAAGAAATTAATAGATTGCTTGCTTGGTCTGGGTACTTGTTTAGCTCTAAGGCTTAGTAAACAAGGAAATGCATTACTTTAAAAATTATCTGCAAAGAAAAAGAAACCAACACAAGTTTAATGTAGTGGCATCTCCATGAGTTTTGAAATGATGTGCAGCTTCAATCATGGGAGAAGACAATAGGAAGGATGTATTTGGTCCTATGAGGGTTAGCTTGATCCAACTCTACCAAGTCTACTGGCTATATACCATGGCTGTGGTTGGCTTTGGCAATCATTATGCATTTGTTTTATTAATGCAAATCTTTACATTGCTAAACATATTAGCTATTAGTAAGCCTTCAAGTTGGCCATTAAGAAAAACAAAGAAATTAATGAAAAATAAATGCTACCATTAACTTGAAGTATTGCTTAAAGGCATGGGATGAGATTGGCCAATGAAACTGACTTCAGAAACTAATTAGAATTATCAATTAAATGTTCCAAAGAGCACACAAGATTGTGAGTTTGAAGACTTTCTTTTTATTCTACTTTCAACCTTTGTCCTCCACTCCTTCAGCTGTTTTGGGGGAACAGTATTTATGGTCACCACATCATCTCAATTCCTCATCTGAATTCTAAGTCCATGTTCTAAAGTATTCTGGGGTATATACCTTCTTGCCTCTTTTGCAGCACACATTGCTTCATTCTGAGATGACTGGATTGTCTCATATCTTAATTATATATCCATCTCTACCACTAGACTGAGAGTCTTACTCATAGATCCACCCTCACAGAACCTGCATACAGGTAGGATTCAAAACTCTTATTCAAAGAATGAACAAGCTACATGTTTCAATTGATTTAAGATGAATATTCATGCATGTAAAATTATCATCAAAGCAATAAAGCTCATCATTCAGACACTACTATATAGGAAACTGCTCTTAAAAACACTCCCATAAGGAGAAAGTCTCCCTAGGTTTGAAATCCCAACTCTGCCATTTGCTACTGGCTAACCTCGGGCAAATTGAAGATAGTCTCTAAGCTTCTGTTTTCTCATCTTCAAAGTTAGGATGGTAACAAAGGCAATTCACAGCAGTTGTAATAAATGCATGTAAAGTGCTTTGGGAGTGTTTGGTACAAAGTGACCGGTTGGCAAATATTAGATGTATTTTCTTCTTACTGAAACCCAGAAGTCTCTCTGTACAGCATGTTCTAATTGGAAGCCTACAGAAGACTAAATATAATCTTGTTTCAGCCTAAACTATGAAGAAAAAGGTCATCACTGAATTCTGGTCTTTTGGTAGAATCACCAGTATTGCTGTAACCAACAAGATAAACCCTGTGAACACAATCAAGGTCACCAAATCCTTGGGAAGGCACAGAATGTGGCATCTGTGTGCACAAGGCAGAACTGGACCAGAACCAATAATTTTTAAACTGTTCCCCTGAAGCAGTCTCCTCCCCCAGACAACAGAGAAGGTAGAATGGGTAAGAGAACCCTCCCCACCTAAAGCCAAATGCTCTTCGAAATTTCCTCTGCTACATTACAATTCTTTGTGAATTTTCATTTTATTTCATAACATGTGCATGGTTCATTGAACATAAAAATAATAGGGTTATTGGGAAACCCCATTATTTTATGTGTAATCAGCCATGGACAGTGTGCTTATGACCCCCTGCTACATATTCCTATTTGAGGATCATGGAACTAGGCCAGATGAAAGCTCTGTAAAGCACCAATGCTCTAGGAAGGGCTGGGAATTCAGAAGCAGAAGAGCATCTGCCTTATTAAAAGCTGTTTTTATTGACTTCAACTCTGAAATCACCTGAATATCATACAGTAAGTAAACATAGCCACCAATTCTGGTAATGCAAGTTATCAATCAGCATTGAACTAATTTTTAACCTAGCTCAACTGAACTTGAAGAAGCACATTTGATATATATAGTAAACATAATTCATGCTCACAGCTGTTTTTCCCGTGTCCACACAAAAAACAAAAGAAAAACTGTCCTGCCCAACACAGGGAAAGGCAAGAAAAGCTATTTAAATTTAAGTTGAGATAGGGTGACTGTTATCAAGACCAACCCTATGATGATAGATCTAGGCAAGACATTTTCAACATTAGCAAACAAGGAAGGTGAAAGGACATGTGTATTCCTCTTCTCCAGAAATGCAGTCACATAGGGCAGGCAATTTGTTTATCTATCTATCTATCTATCTATCTATCTATCTATCTATCTATCTTCATGTTTATTACAGGTAATTTAGCAGGGCTAAGCCAGTGGCCTCAGTCTGAATAGAGTCACTCCAGGCAAAAGACCTTTTAGCAGATGCTTCTTTGTCCATCAGGGGACAGGCTCTTTGGGGACCCATTGTGATGTCCAACTCCCTTAGGGCATCTCAACCGAACTTTATCAAGACCATGTTACTTCTGAGTGACATGAAGTGGTTGTTGTGCCTCTTAGGATTAAGAGACTAAGGAAATAAAGGACTCCAGAATGGTGAAAAACTAAACACACTTGCTGTGAAAATGTCCTCTGGGCTCTGACACATGAAGGAAACTCTTACTGGCCAAGGGAAACAAGGAGAAAAGAGTCAGCAAGAGACAAGTAAGTCCAGATTGGGAGTTCCAGGCATCAGTTCCCCATGCCCACCCTGACTATTGGAAATTACATTGCCTCTCAAAGGCAGACTCATTCTAAATATTTATCAATTTCTCCTAATGAGTAGATTGAAGTTTTGAAAAGCTTAGCTGAGTGACTGGAATAACTTGCTCCAACGTGCCCACCACTTCTTATTTAATGTATAGCAGTCTTGTGTCCCAGGAAATCCCTTAGTCCTGGGAAAACAGGGACAGTGGGTCACCCGGCTCCTGAAGAATAACTCCTTGTTACTTAGTTAACATCTGGACCAAAGACAATCTCTTTTAATGTCCACAGACAACCATGTGCTCACCCAAAGTGAGAGATACCAACAAAGACACAAGTTCCCTTCAATCACAACTGCTTCCAAAAAGAATCTGTGATGGCACAGACAGGCTTTCTATTTCTCCAGGAAAAAAAGGCCTTTTACACAGCCAACATAAATATAGGAGTGAAATTTCCGTGAGGAGGAAACAACAAAATGAAACAGGAAGCACCAATATCTGAAGTCTCCCTCTAACATCTCTTTCAAACTCCATGAAAAGTAATGTTTTGAGTTCCAAGTTTGTTTTAAAATTACCATCGTAAATCCGAGCACCTGTTGATGTTTAGAAATCTGCATTTTCATCTGCTGGAGCTGTAGATGACTGCAAATCAAAAATCACCACTTCACATTTCCCATTCTCCATGCAGAGTTGATGGACAGCTGAGCAATCCTCAGCTCATAATGGTTAACCTTGCTTACTTCTTTAAACCCGGCTCTTTACACAGGGAGCTTAGTTGTACATTTCCTACTAAAATTCACCCACTGCGGATATGGGAATGTCTTTTACAGGGCACAGAGAACTAAATCACACACTTTAGATCCTAAGCAGCTCTGTCTAGGTGTTCTAATTCCATATCCAGCCACATGACTTGATAAATTACCCACTAATATTTTCATCTTCCCATTCAAAAGCAGTGCATATGAAAAGTGTACCCTCACCAATTTTGGGTTTGGTGGGTGTATATTGAGAATGTTCTGTTTGGACGGAAGAGAATTAAACATCTTAGGGAACAAGGGAATAGAGCTGATACAGAGTTGGAGACTTTTGAGAAAATGAGGCAGTGCGAAGACCTGCCCTTCAAATCCCAGTTCCTGTAATCAAGTCAGAAAGACTTCAGACAAGCCCGTCAGAGTAATAGGCATGAGTTCTATTGAAGGGATTAAAAAGGGAAAGGGAACACTCTTAAGGGAAAGAGTGGGTCTTCTCAGAGGGGAGAGGGAAAACGTGCTTCTCCTGCACTCCAGTTTTATTGGGGATCTAGAGAATTTTCCAAAGAGTTCCTCTGAGTTCTACCTCTTGATTTTGACTGACAGCAAGATGACAGTGGACTTTCAAGTACCTATTGTCATGACAATTCTAGGTCCCCTTTGGCCCATGGTGGGTGACCATTTCTAATGGGAAGCTTAATCATTTTTACAGGTTTTTTTTTTTTGGTTAGGAGGAATTAACCTTATCTTCCAGAATCTCCTCTGTGTAAAGGGTAAAGGGTCACAAAATCTCTCCCTTCAAAGTAACTTGGGTTTCTTTTATCAAGGCTTATTTCCTGCCTGCATTTCCTTGCAAAACAACAACAACAACAAAAACACAGGTTTACTGAGGAATGTGACATACCCTGTCCCCTTAGACCAAGCAGGGTTGCAGGTAAATTGCTTTTTGACAAAGAGAGCATGTGGGTGTCAGCGCAGTGGGCCCATTTTGTACAATTATTCTCTTAACCTCATGTTCCCACCATCCTCAACTGTCCCCTAACAAAACAAGTAGAATACCTTTGCATTCACAGGGCTGATCATATGACAGAGTTAAGCTGATTAAACATATGCACATGAAAATACAGTTACCAATGAAATTCCAGTCATTCAACAGAAATAAAAATTACGTAAGTATTGAAGAGGATCCATTACATAGCCTGGTTGGCCTATTCTGAAGGGAAACTACAAAGACTAAATTACTAAAGGATGGGTAAGGCATTCTTCAACAAAGATTTTCTATGGCCCATATATATAGCTATTTAAATTTTTTTTTTCATTCTAAAAACAATATATAGTTTTTTTAAATTTTTTTTTATTTAATTTTTTGATTCATTGAGCACAAACGGAGTACAGCTATTGTTTTTCTGGTTGGACACAAAGTAGAGTCACCCCATCTGTGCATTCATACATGTACACAGGGCAATGATGTCTGTCACACATACTGCTATTATTCTTACCCCCCCACCTCGACCCCACCCCTCCCTTCCCTTTATGCTCTCGATCCTTCCTCCATTCTTGCCACCCTTCTACCCCACATTATGCATCATCATTCACTTATCAGAGAGACCATTCGGCCTTTGGATTTTTGGTATTGGCTAAACTCACTTAGCATGACAGTCTCCAACATCATCCATTTACCTACAAATGCCATAATTTTATTCTTCTTTATGGCTGAGTAATATTTCATTGTGTATATATACCACAGTTTCTTTATCCATTCATCTATTGAAGGGCATCTAGGTTGGTTCCACAATCTAGCTATTGTGAATTGAGCAGCTATGAACTTTACTGAGGAAGATCTTCAAGCAATCAACAAATTTATGAAAAAATGTTCAACATCCCTCATTATAAGAGAAATGCAAATCAAAATCACCTTAAGATTTCATCTTACCCCAATTAGAATGTCTTTTATTAAGAATACAGGCAACAACAAGTGCTGGCGAGGATGTGGGGAAAAGGGTACACTCATACATTGCTGGTAGGAGTGCAAGTTGGTGCAGCCACTCTGGAAAGCAGTGTGGAGATTCCTTAGAAAACTTGGAATGGATCCACCATTTGACCCAGCTATAGCTATTTAAATATTTAAAAATTGACATGACCAATAACTACATCTTTACTTATGGATATATAGTATCTTCAACCCAGTCCGAAGCAAGGCTTAATAACCTCTCCTTCCTCTGCTTTCAGTACATCCCCAGCACCCAGTCCAGAGTTTAAAACAGAGTGTGCATTTGAAAAAAGTGATTCAATTGATCCTTCTGCAGTTATCTCCAACTAAAGCCATGGTGCTCCTGATAAAAGGCTCTGAGCAGGTCTAAATTTTTGAGACTCAGTGCTTACCAGTTAACTGTGAAACTTTGGACCAATTACTAATCTTTTGAACCCTTGATCTCCTAGTTCAAATAGAGGCAATAATAGTAAGAGCTTCAGAATAAGATGTCTTAGTTCTTAGCACAGAATCTAACTTTTAGTCCAACTTAGTACATACTCCGTGAAAGAAACATTTATTGTGGTTGTACCTCTAAACAAAGCATCAACCTGCATCTCCCCTAGATGCCTTGTTTCTGGTCTTCTAGTGTTCAGTCATCCACTCCAGGAAGGTGGCCAGTACAGCAAAAAGGGCAGAGTTCATAAAGTGGGGAAGGCCAACTGGGAGCAGTCCAGGAAGATGTGACTCACAAGGTCACAAAGAAAAGGACATGGCAACCACAGTAGCCGACAAGTCTCACCTGGGATTCCTGACAATCTAGGGCTGTGCTACCAGGTAGGGGCAAATAAAAGGAATCCCAGAGCCTTTTGCAAGGCTACAATTAGGAATGTCATAAATGGCCAGGACAGATCGAAGGAAAGAGGTTATTTCCATTATCCATTCTTCCATCCATTCATCTATCCATTCAGGCATTAAATAATTATTTCCGAACACTTACTTTGTGCCAGCAACTGTTGAGACATGTGGGAGTAAGTAAGTAAAACAGAGAGGAATACCTAGGTCAAGGATATTCCATTTTAATGGAGGGAAATAGGCCATAATAATAGTAGTGGTAATGACGAAAACACATAGCCAAACATAAGGCATATAAGATGGTAGTAAACCCTATGGAGAAAAATAAGGGAAGTAGGATGGAGATATGGGGAGAGGATTGTAGATTGGAAAGGGGAGGTGAGGGTCTCACAGGGAAAGGGACAGTTGAACAGATTAGGAGAGGAGAAGAAGTACTGTGCAGTGGAAGGTGCATTATGGGAAGATGGAAAGTAAGAAGAGGGCCTCGGCTTGACAATGTGCCAGTGTATCTGAAGTAGAATTAGCTAGGATGGAAATTGCAGGTCTGGAGCTCAGAGGTAAAACAGGGACACAGAGTATTCAATGTCTTTAGGACAATAGAAGGACTTTGGTGTGTGCTGTAATGGACATGGGAACCCATTGGAGGGTTTTGAACAAGGAAATGATGGAACCTCACTTACAGGTTAACAGGGTAGCTGTGATTGCTATGTTAAGAAAACTGCAGTGAACCAAAGGTGGGAGCCAAGAAATAATATTCCAGGTTCCTGTGCCATAACTCCAATGAAGGAAGATGGAGCCATGGTTAGGGGATGGCAAGTAGTTGAATTCTGGGTATAAGTAGAAAGCACAGTCAATAGGATTTGCTGATATATTATATATGGGGTGTAAAAAAACAAAAGTCAAGAAGAAACCAAAATTTTTGCCTAAGCAATTGAAGGGATGAAAGTTTCCACTGACTCAGAGAACATGGGAGATTGAGAAAGCCAGATGTTCAGGTTTGGACAGACTAAGTCTGATGTGTCCACTAGATATTCAAGTGGACAGCTGGGGTTTGGGGGAGAGGTCTGAGGAGGAGACAAAAAAAGGGGCATCTTACATATACCTAAAGTCATACTGTACAAGATCCCCAAGGAACTAAACCAGGCTAGAGAAGAGGTCCAAGGCTGAGAGTCTTGAGATGCTTCCATGTTTAGAGATCAGAAAGATGAGGAGACACCCATAACAAGCTAAAAAGCAACTAGAGGAAGGAGAATGGCCAGAAAGAAGAATTTGATCAGCTGGAAACAAAGTAAAGAAAATGTTAAAAAGAAAGGAGTGACTTCCTGAATCAAACACCAGGGAGAGGTCACCCAGTCTGACAAGTGAGAAAGGAGCATTGAATTTAGCCACACAGAGGCCACTGGTGACCTTATGAACAGAGTTTTGGTGCAAAGAATGGGACTGATTTGAGAAAAACCTCACAGGAGAGGAGTTACAAAAAATATCCAAAACTTCTTCAAAATTTTCAATGGACAGATGAGCAATATTTAGAGCAAGAATTCATCGGGAAAAGATGAGATGATTTTATTAATAGGGGGAAATTCCATGGGTAGAGGCTGGTATCAGGTTTTGATATTATGAATCTTTTGTTAAGACAGGGAAAGAAAAGGAAAAGAAAGAAAATTAGGACTAATTTATGAGATGCTTCAAGATTGAGAGTTCCGCCACATTCGTCAGGGTGCAAATCACACAGGACTGCTGGAGCAGAAATTGTTAGGTCTTGCCTTCCCTTTTCATTTTTAAGGCTCAACCAACATAATTATTCTAGCCAAAAGCAATAATAAAAAAGATATTTTTTATTTTTAACACTCTCCTGCTTTCAGTGGTGAGAATACTTTAAATAGCATGCCATGTTAATCTAACTCTAAAATAATATAAGTACCTTCAAAAATAATTTTTAAAGAAACTATTATAAACATAATGCTCATCACAGCAAAGAGGAGAGGTAATCTCCAATTTTATTCTGGAAGCTTCTTTGTCAAAGAGTAAAGTTGAGATGTTTTGTTGAAGCATATATTTTTTTATTCTGCATGAATCACTGGTGCTATTTCATTGAATTATGAAAATTTGGGTCAAGAATAGACCTGTTTTAAAGAGTGGAAGAGAATGCAGGGGGAAAAAGGGTCATGAGAGATGATCTCATAAATACCCCTGGTTTTCCTGGTATTTCAAATTGGTCACAAAGGATGAGGAGGTTCTATGTGAGCAAAGATGTCTAAGGGTTCTGGGAGCAAGGACTTGTAACCATTGCTGCCCCAAATCCAATAACACAGTAGTGCACAGGGCACCCCTAACACATGTAGTCAGGGAAGGTCACTGAGTCTCCTGATAAGACATCCATGATGGGCACTAGTTTGGTTTCACCGGCTCACAACAAAGGCTGAGGATTGTAATGCTACTGCCAGAACAAGGCTGATGCTGGAGGTGCCCCAGAAGCAGCCACTGCACTGGTGTGACTGAACATCTGGAGACTTAAACTGATGCAAGGTAAGAAGCAGAATCAAATCTTGAAGTTTGCTATGCAAAGTGCAGAGGCTTGGCCAAGACCTGGACCATCAAGGACATCAAGGATAAGTGACAGTACAAGATCCATCTCCATTGGTGACAGCAAAAGGCAGGATCCAAGAACTGAAAATAGATCAGACCTGAGAGCTCTCAGGGATGAGATTTTGGAGCCAGGATACAGCCACTTTGGTCTCTTTGTTATTTATTTTTATTTATTTTGGTACCAGAAATTGAACCCAAGGGCATTTAACCACTGAGCCACATCCCCAGCCTCTTTTCCTATTTTATTTAGGAACAGTCTTACTGATTTTCTTAGGGCCAGTGCTAAGTTTCTCAGGCTGGTTTTGAATTTGCCATCCTCCTCCCTCAGCTTCTGGAGCCACTGGGATTACAGGCGTATGTCACCATGCTATCTTAATTATTTGTAAACCAGTTGAGACAGTGGGGGTAGATGAGAATTTTTTTTTTCATAGTGATTTTTTTTTATTTAATTTTTTGATTCATTGAACACAAATGGAGTACAGCTATTGTTTAGGTAGATGAGAATTTTGAGAGTACAGTTTGGATTCCCTAAGTACAGGTCACTGGGTGCTTGAATGATAATGTAATATTAATTAACTGAATATGATCATATTTACCTTAATGGGTAAAATAAGTCATGTGTTAACTAAAGAAGCTGATTGAGGAAGTGAGTTTCTCAAATTCACAATTGAGAATTGGATCACATTGGTTCACTTGCTTTACATTCTCACCACCTTCAGTATGTTTCATTCAGGCCTGATTGTTTACTAAGACATCCTCAGAAGACGTTATTAACAGTTATTGGTACATTTGTGAGCCTGAAATAAAGTCTTTGTTTTATAGGTCAGAATTAAAGACAACAATGATAGAAAATAATAAAAGATGTGTCAGTGTTTTAATGTGTGTGTCTTCTGTCACCATCTTGGGGAGCCATTGAGCCTACCAGCTCTCAATGTTGTGCTGTGAATATATTTCATAAATGGCAAATATTTAATATGTAGAATAAAGGTATTTTCTGTGTACTCCTACATCAAATAAAGCTGGGTAACAAATTCCAAAATTAGACGGAATGTGGTATATTCATTCCCCTACCCCCTTAAGAGAAGTCACTTTAGGTGACATGCCTCTGCTTTGTGATTTCTCTACAACTATCTTATTACATTAAATTCCACTCATTCCTCTTCTGCCTTTCTTCTGGCATCTCATTTTTAAATCAAAGATTTCATTGATGAATTTTTAAAAGCACAATTCATAATTACAAATGATTCCAACTACAAAAGTGAAGAGCTTTCTGTGACAAAAGGAACGAGAAATGAAAAGCTAGTACAAAAAGCTTTTTGCGTGTTGCATTTCCATAAAGCACAGTATAATAGGGCCTCTATTCACTGCAATACAAATCAGGGTGGAGATTCTCGTCGTCGTTGTTGGTTTTTTTTTTTTTTTAAGAGTCTGAAAATGAAAAGGCTATACAAATTCTGTCTGAGAATAATATAACTGGGAAGGAGCAGGGTATGTTGGAAAGAACTCAGACAAAGTCAGAAAACAGTGGATTCTGAAACCAGCTTCACAGATTGCAGCTGGACACTTGGACTTTGTAAGGTAGCTTACTGTAAAATAAGAGCTCTGGCAAGATAGCCCTTGAGTCAAGTTCAGGTTATTGACTATGAAATCTATCCACAGGCATTCTATATATCATTCAAAACACCACCATCAGCTTTGAATAATGGGTCTTTGATATTCTCTCATTCATGAAATATGAAAGCCTGGTTTATTTTTTAAAACTGAATATCGTTAGATAGATTTAAACTGCATATATAAACATTTAACCTACCAGAGAATAAAGTTAAGGCATTAAAAAGTTATCATTAGAATATCTGGCATTTTTGAGTAACCTTTACTCTTTCTTGAATGCATGCTAGGGAAAGAGGACCCACGGCTACTATTGGAGACAGTGGACTTACATATTTCACATGAAAGCCACAGAAAATTGATAGAATTTGTTAATATACACCTGGGTACTTACTTGTGACAGCTGATGAAAACTGCACTATAATGTATATAATATAATAATCCTTATTATGATAAAATCAAATTAGTTTTTCATTTGTTTCTATTATTGCTGGGATATGATTGAGCCTCCACCTAAATGTGAAAACTGAGTCTTATGGATAAAACCTCCAGAAATACTTAAAGTTTTGCTCTGAGAGAAGAAGACATCTACTATATACTTAAATAAACATACAGCAGAAACGTGTTTTCAGCAGAAAAGTGGAGAGTGGCCACTCTCCTTTTCACTCCAAGAATAAAGACCTAGAGGACGAGTTTACAGAAGTCGGTACCCTCACACAGAGATCCCGATTGAGGCTATCAATTTGAGTCATTTCAGACAATGTCAATGGCAAATCGAGATATAAAAAACAAAATTCGAATTTTGAAATAAATAATAAATAGTAGCCCAATTGGAGTCCAGCTCTGTGCACACATGTGTGTAAGCGTGAATATGCATATACTGGTGTGCACATGGCCACATACACAGGGAATGCACATGGGTGGTATACACGTGTGCCTGCACAGTGAATGCACATGTTGGTGTGCCAGACATTGACAACCCTCTCCTTGTCACATACACCATTTCCCCTCTATCAACAAGACATGTAATTACCCCCAAATAAGAGAGCAGTGAGGTTCTTGTAGAACATGACATATTATATCAGCTCAGATTTCAGTATTTCAAATTGTTCTCTGGAATTAATTCTCTAAATAACCCAGGCAGTCAAAGCACAGATCCATTAGGTTCAGTAGAACACATTCTTTAAATGTTAGTGCCATACAATGAATATTTGATAAGTACATCATTAATAAACCTTGGTGCAACATAATTGATATGTGGATGTTTAATGACAATTCCAAATGATGGAGCACCTGGCATCTCCCTGTCCCTCAATCATCATGCAGGTTGCTCCTACACCATGCAATGGGCATGACTGGGAAGGCAAAATCTGATATTCATTAGCAGCTATCCATAAAAGGTTTTCATTACAAGATAAATGATTATGGCCTGACTTTATTAATTAAGCATGCATTTCTGCAGACCAAAGTAATTGAATAAAATGGTCAGTAGCTTTTAAACTCTACAAAATCTTAATGCATTAGGAACAGATTCTGCATTAATTGTATGCCTTTAAACCCCTGTTGAGAATCAATAGCATCTGAACTTAAAGTGTTGTTAAATGCTGACTGAATTTTACACTTACGATGTTTTCCCTCTTTCATTTTGCTTTTGTGACTGTCCTGATAAAGTGCTTTATCTTTCCACTCATCCAAACACCTCTAATTTGCACTGAACCTATTTCCAACCTTGAGGAATATAACCCTGGAATAGGGACAGGTCAACTCTGGGAGCACTTGTTATCACAGAAATGTAGTGACTTGTTGGATCTTGGAGAGAATTAGCAGCTGCAGAACAAGGCACTAGAACTCCCTTTATTCTTGTGTCACTGAATCACACATAGAAAATGAACTAATGATCTACATTCAAATATTCCATCCTTCCTTATTTTGGAATCAGGAAGGATGCTTAGAGCTTGATGTAGCCACAGAACAGCTCTCTTTCTAGCTCTGACTGGTTCAGAGAGAAAACAGTACAAGCATCTTAGAATATCAGCTTTGAAGTTAAAAAAAAATACTAAGGAAGGAACCTCTAGAGTTTTTCTCTTGCTGTGATTTTTATTTTTTTCACATGAATGGTATTTTGGGGCAAAAGAGCTCTAAAATAAGCTTAATAAATTTTGTAAAAAATGATTTTCTAGATTGCTTTCAACATTGGAGCCCATGGAAGCAAAGATTAAAATTTACTTTTGCTCATTGATAAGACCATTGACTTAGTAGACTCAAAAACACCTTGAGGATGACTTTGACACATAAAGCAAATTGTATCTCAATAGTGTACTTCCCCATGAGCTAAGATTAATTCCATATGATCAGAGATGATGCTGGCAACATGACAACTTTTTCTCCCCAATTCTACCATGAACTAATTTTATTTTGTGATCACTACCAGAAATAATTATGTTGTAAAATTAATTCCACTTCTATTGACTATGGTCATGATATGGTTCATCAACTTCCTATATGAACATAAAGTAAGAAATTTGACCTCACCTTGTCTAAAACACTTTAATTGTAATGTTATTGCTTGCATTTATTGGTAATTACTTTTATCCTCTGTGAGTGTGCTATTGATTCTTCTGTATGCCTTTCATGGAAGTATTAACAAACGTTTAGCTTTGAAGGTGACGTTTTAATTTCATTTCTTACACTTTTAAAGACCTTGACATTAACTCTGACCGTAATATTTCCAACCCCCATGAAGAACGAAAACATTTCTATAGTTTACCGTCTACCCTTCTATCATAATGGCAGAACAACTGGTATTACTCAGACACCCATGACATACAATTCTTGCATAAACTAAAAGTACCACTACACTCTTCCAATGATTCATTTTGCATTAGTGCAATTGTTTCCAAGTACATTTCATCCTGTTTTATTCACCCTAGTTTCTTCTTATTGTAGCATTCACCATTAAACTCTTTTATGAATTTAACATATACTGTAAAGTTAAAATTCCTTTATTAAATTATTAAGTGCTCCCCTGATTCCTATGCTCATTTTGATTCATCTTTAAAAGATGACTAACAGATTTAGAGATAATTCTCATTTAATTTTTTATTTGTTTTTCAAATACAGGAGCCTCCATCAGTATGTTTCAAAGTACCTTTTTCTCACATTTCAGCTCATTCTCTGCTGCTTGCCCTTTATTCACATCATTTATTTTTTCTCCCTGATCCTTCAAAGGCAGTGGCAAATCACCTTCCTTCTGAGCCACTAGGTTTTTACTCAAGACCTACTCATATTTCGAGGTATTCTCTCATTTTTCTTGTCCCAGGCAGACTCTGCCACTGAGCACTTCCATGACCTGAAGCACACATCTTCATCTCTGAGGAATGGTCTCCGAATGTATAAAATGAGAAACCTTGAAAAGGACTTGGTGATTCTAAATGAATCAGACCTGGCCTGTGGCCTTTAATTCCCTGTGTTATAGCAGGACCCAAGCACAAATCAGGACCCTTAGTACAACAGTTGACCATGGCTGGGTTGGAATCCCAGCATCCCTACCAGAGGTTCTGTGATCCTGAGTGACTTATTTTTAACCTCTATATGCTAGGGGATCCTCCATTTTAAAATGGGGTCATTAGTTCCCATTCCATAGTTGGTGAGGATTAAAATTAGCACATATATTTGAGCTGCTGAGAAGAGTGCATGGAACCTGGGAAGCACCCCATGAATGCTAGCCAAGCATGAGAATCCCTAAAAAGTGAAGAAACATCATGGCACCCTCCACCTACTCCACTTCCATATGTAAATGAAAAGACACAGGGTTGCCCAAGCCTAAGAGTATCTCCATACACTGGCTCCTGAAAATTATAGTTGAAATGATATTTTTTTAAAAAACTATTTCTTTTTAAGTTAATGATTTGTTTCTCTTACCCCAGCTTTGATGGTACTGTAAGCTGGAACTTTGACTTTGTGGGTATGTGCTGCCTCCTGTCAATGTGCTCTGACTGCGTGACAGGAGAGCTGAGCCTCAGTGTAGTTTGCTTCTAGTATAACATTCTATGTTGTGACATGAATCACTGTTCTGAGTACTTGCTTGGATTCTTACTGTAAAACCCAGTACTGGCAATGGTGGCAGTGCACATGCCTCCATTCTTGGAACAGGGATCCTCAGCTATGAAAGTCTCTGCCCCTGTTTGGCTGAGTCTGAGTAGGGAGTTAAAAGATGTGGAAGAAGTGGGGAGGACCATGGGTCCCTCCAGGATCCTAGAAATACGCTTATGAATAACATAATGGAGAGAACTTTGAATAACATAATGGAGAGAACTTAGATGCTCTTTTGGAATATTTAGCAGGGTTTAGGGGGAAGATTGACAGAGGGACAAAGTCAAACGATGCATAATAAAGGTATTAATATTTTACTAGAGCTCTGAATTCATCTGAGTATTAGTAAAGTAGGGTGTTATTTGCATGATATTAATGGAATGCATTTCTCCCTAAAGTGAATCTTCTAAGTAAAACTTGTGCTAAATCTCAAAAGTTTTAAACATGTATCTATTTTTGGATTTGTTTAGTTTCTGCAATGCCTTTGGTGGAGTCCTTTTGAAACCAGTTTATCTGCACTTTCTGCTTAGTGGATTATCAGAATAACCAAATACCAGATAACCAAATCTACTTACTCCTGGTATCTGCAAATGGGGACAGGAACCAGCAATTGATTCAAAGCAGTCAAAAGCTGGTTGATCAGCAAGCCATGAGATTGCCAGCATAAGAAGATGAGCTGGTGACATCACACTGTCCCAGTTGGATTCTTCCCAGGAAAAGCCCAGAGAGAATAAACAGAGGTAGAAGGTTGAAATAAAAGAAGACCTGGAGAGACGAGCCCAAAGAGGGGAATAGTAGTCAAAATGATGAGGGATCCAACTCAGAAAGAACAGAGCTATCGTCCAAAACATAGCACCAGGCACCTACAGAATCCAATAGCCAGCCCTACTGGCTGACTCAGTTTCTGACTTAGTTCCACTTTCTACACTTGGTGTACACACCTCTCTTAGGATGCATTTGGGTCCTTCTTATTACTTGCAACCAAAAGACCCCAAGTAAAGCACCAGTTTTACTGAAATGGGTGGTAAACTATGCCCTCTTATTGGATGGAGCAGAGTAAACCTACTTTAACCTTTTCTTGATGCCTGGAGCTGTCATTACTGACAATCCCCACAAGCTGGTATAACAGTGAGGCCTTCTGGGCTGCTAGACATGCAAGACTCTTTATCTCATCCCCAAATGGTTTTAGAAATGATGCTTTTTGAATCCCCAGCCTCCTTTTTGTGGATTTTCAATCTCTCCCATTACCATAAATCTGTTTGACTCTAACAGCTTTCTTTCCAACTTTCTGCTTCTAATCTTCTTCTGGAAGCTGGGAAACAAGATAACCAGGCTTGATGGATTTCTGTATAAAATAAGAATACGGCTCATATACCCTAGGTCACCTCCTCAAAATATGATATCTCTATAAAGTGCAGTCCTGACAATGGAAAGAAGGCGGGCATGAGAGGCATACCTTGGTACTGGTGTGTTCTACCACATGCTCAGCAATCCCCTTAACCATAGATATTTAATCCCTGCCTCACAGCATTCCCACAGAGAAATTCTAATGTTGTCCATGGCTATTTGTACAATAGATAGCTCCTTAAGCTTTAATAGCCAGAGAAAACATTATAACACCTTTATATTTTATTTAAAAAGTGATCTTTAAAAACAACATAAGAACATTTGAACCCTATTTTTGAGATAAAATCAGATATCAAAATAATTGCCTTGAACAGTTCAAATAATTTTATTTTTTGTATCTTCAAATTAAACATGCTTTTCCAGGAACAGTTACTCTTCGACCTTTAGATAACTATAGTGGCAGCAATTTCCTCAAAAATTTTACCTGCAGATACAAGAAGGTTTTAGATGGTTCGCTAATTCATAACAAATATTATTTCAGTATATATTATGTTCTAAGAATAAGCTAGGCTCAGAGGATATTGGTGAACCAAACAGACAAGGTTCCTATTTAATGAGGCTTATGCTATTTTCAAACTTTAAAGACAACCATGGTATGTACATTCCAGACAGCATTATAAGGAATGTTAGACCAGACCAAGTAAGTTTCCTCTGAGATGACATTCCCTAAAAAAGTCTGAGGCTAGAGTGTCCATATAATTTAATGTTCCAAACAGATCACTTTTGAGATTGAAAGTGGCATTGAAAATAATCACACAGGGTCAATAGCTCTAAGTCTGGACCTTTCCTGAGCAAACCAGATAGATGGCCACCTCATCTGCAGGTAAATCTCTGGTATATAGTAGATGCTCAATAAGCATCTGCAGAATAAGTTGGACAAGTATGAATAAAAGGAAACATATGATTAAATTAACCAAAAAAAAGTATATTAGTCCCTAACTTTTCAGTCTCTCTTCCATACATATAATTGAGTTTAATCAAACTTGGTTACTTGTTACCACAAAATAATGAAATATTGTGGATGCTGGTCAACACTCCTGAGAGATCACACAGGAAATTACATGGACTGAAAAAGCTCTATCCTGTTTGGGACAGACTAGCTTCTGAAAATGTTCTATAATCCATAATACTATTTTTCCTCCAAGTAAACATTCACCCTTTAAATAAATTCTTACTTGTTCATATTAATCTGTTAGGTTATCAGGGTATAGAGTCACACATTAGGTTCTGCTTGCAATAAAAGTTCACTCCCAGTAGCTCTTCCTCTAGACCTTTGCCAGCTGAAGCATAATCATTTCGTTGATATCTCCCTCCCTCTGAATGATAGCAAATGCTACAGTGTGGTCACTCCTATCTGGGCTTTCTACCTATAATGCAGAATTTGCTTGCCCAAATCATTAAGGTCCAAATATTACTCCAGGACTTTTAAATTAGTCCCCACAAATATGTTTCAGGGCATCTATAAATTCCTGAACCAGTGTGCACAATCTTGTGTATAAGTACTTTCCCCCACCTAGAGGAAATTCCATACCTTTTATCTATTTCTCCAAAGGCTCTGAGATTAAGACTATAGCAATCATTCATGTCTCCATTTCACTTCCCATAAAACAGGTCCCCAAATTCATATCAACACTTTCGGCAAGCCACTGGGGACAGCTAGAGAGGGCGGTATGGACATTGGATAAAAGCACAAAGAGACACACACTATTCAGAATGACCTGGGCCTCCACTAAGAAGAAATTACGCGTGGATTTATATCTGCTGGGTTCTACTGCTACCAGTCTGATCTCAGTACTTAGGATTTCTCTTGTCAATCTCTGCTCAAGAGTTTGGGATGCTATTGAGGAGACCTTCTCTGGGAATCCTGTTGCAACCACCTTGGGTTCAGCACTGAACTGTGCTTTTCAGCTTTTAGTAACCTTTACCTGCCCATGCACCATTGCCATTTATTTACTTCATGTTTAAAAATTTTATGTTTGATTTCCTAACTGTGATGAAGAGTTCTTGAAGGCAAAAGTCATATTATACCTCTCTGATTCCCTCACTATCTTTAACACCAGTTATTTGTTAAATATTATTTAATAACAATACCAAAGGGCTAACAGAATGAGAGTATTATGGGCTAAGGTAAGGTTTATTACTATTTTTTTCTCTCTTTTAAAGGTACCATATTTTCTTCCCTTGAAATTCTTTAGGTGCACTAAGGTATCCCTTGTGTCTCTTCCATCAGTGAGAAATATTTTGTTTTCACTGGAGGATTGAAGCCCTTGAGGTCCTTTTAAGAATATGGAGAAGAGAATTGTTTCAAATTGTTCTGAGGTTATTACCTTGGGGCAGTGTGGCTCTCTCAGACAGAACATAGGATGGAAACTGGCAAAAGTGCTCCTGAGAATAGTACACCAAAATCAATCAGTGGAATTCAAATGTCTCTCTGGGCATTATGCCGAATCTAATATAACCCCAAGATTTAAAATCAGAGACAAGGTTCTGCACGATTCACCTCAAAATGAACTGCTAAGAAGATTAGGAATCTCAGGAGCTTGGGGAGCCTGCTCCAGCACTCTTCATCCTGATGGCAGCAGTATGCAAAAACGAGGATGACTCTGACACCCGCATGCAAATTGCCACAACAGCATCAGTACCAAAACGGTAACAGCAAGAAGAACAGCAGGTGCAACTGCCAATGACATGGGAATCCCAATCAGCCAGACAGACGAGAGTGATAGTGTCAAACCCACATGATGATATCCTCCCAAAACAAGGGAAGCAGTCTTTGGAGGCATTAAAAAATTATATATGTGTGTGTGTATCTCTAAAATCAATGAATGCTCCAATTGATCTGAAGAGGTAGTTGATGGAGTTACTGATGTCAGCAAAAGAAGAAAGATGGTGACATTTGATTTGGTGCTGCAGGTCCCTGACATTTAGACTTGGGAGGATCACACAAGTTGTAGGCAAGCAGTGTGCGCAGTTCAAACATTATAGAAAATTATCAATTTTTCATTTTATTCCAGGTAAAAATGAACATTGAGGATGCTGCGTAGGGGTGAGAGATGCTGAGGTCACAAGCAGTACAGAGACAGAGGCCATGGTACCTGCAGGCTTCCACTGCAGGAGATTCAGAGTCAGCACCTCTTAGACATTCTTTCCAACAGACTGGCAACACCAGTTCCCAAACCAGTGGCCACTTACTGAAAACTCCAGTGTCCTGGATTAGCATCTAAGGGCTACTCTGAATCCTACCTAATTCCCAAGCAAGGCATCAGTCTCTCTGGGTCTCTTTGGCCTTTCATTCCACTGAAAAATCCCCAACTCTCATATTTAAAATCTGTTAGAGAAACTGAACATCTGAATCTATTATTACCTTAAGGAAAGACTACACACAGAGACACAAGGAAAGAAGTAACAGATAAACAACATTTAGCATTTGCATTTGAAGAGCACACAATATATGTGAATATATAAAGTGGGTGTATTTATAAAGAATTATGCAGTCTCTTAAATTTCGTTACAGTGTTTTTCTCAGGATCCATGTCTGCATAATGATGTTATGAAGGGAGAGGTAAATAAGTGCAGCTGCAGGAGTCTTTATGGATAATCCTCTTGGAAAATCGAATGTCATTTGTAATATTCTTGCTGTTCCAAAACCCACATTTTAAACCAGAGGCTACAGGAACCACTGCATTCATTGGAAATTATTATTATTACTAGGTGCTATTATTCTTATGTCAAGGAGTGTACACTGCGATTTGCTAGTTATCAAGGGTCATAAATTCTCTTGAAAGGAATTATTATTTAGGGGTTTCACTAAAAGTTATCAGTTGGTTTCTTTTCTCTCCTTTATTCACCTTGATAATGTTCTTATTATGGGTGTTTAGTAGATTCTGCATGTTTCTACCTTGCATGTCCCATGCCATCTAAATTGTTTTTTTTTTAAAAAAAGCATTGCCTTTGTAATTAAAAAAAAAATAGTCTGCCTGTAAAATGCATGCTTACTTCTGTATTATCTGTGGCGTATTATTTTTTGAATTATAACATGATCCTCTGTGGGCCTGTAATTGCTGGATTGTTAAACAGAAGGACTGTGCTAACTATCGTTGATGTTTGGATTTGCTTTAATTTGAAAATTTAATTTAAAATTTAATTTTAAATCAAATTAATTTGAAAATTTAATTTGCTTTAATTTCAAATATTTAATTTGAAAATTAAAGCAAAATTAAAGCAAATTTGAAAATATCTCTGGTCAATGACTCTCTTTCAGGTCATGATGCCACTGAGTCTAGCAGTTGAGCTGAAGAGTTTCGATGAGTTTTTGAGGTGATTATCCACAAAGCACTTTGGAGAAGAAAAAAATTCGATTTCAAAATGATAGGTCACAGGAGAATGTGGTTTAATACTATATTAGGCAAGAGCAGAAGCAAAAAATATCCTTTAATCTTTCCTCCTGCTATAAACTAAAGTCAGCTATTGCATATTCAATTGCAAAATAAACTGCCAAACATGTTAAATGCTTACTCTTGAAAAAAGAAAGAGATTCTTGTTTGCTTTTGTCTGAACCTTCTAGCTCAGTACTCATTAAATCAGCTGGGAAATACTATTGGCCGTGTTTGGCAGGCATTTATTGGCTTTGTTACTATTTGTTTTCTTGCACTAAAATATGTTATGCTACATTTTTTTTCAGCTGATTTTAAGTTTCTTGGCTTTGAAGTTATCCAATGAATGGACTATTTCTAACAAGTAGTATTTCTTCATTTATACTAAGATATTTGGATTTTTCAAGTCCTATGGTAGTATATATTTGGATGTGTCAGAGACAATTAGGAAAACATTTCATTTAAGTGGCGAATTCCTCAGGCCAAGGATGAATACCCCCAGGGGCACGGAGGAGCACCCACCGAGACCTGGTCACGCAGACAACTGTACTTAAGAGAATTTCCTTGGCTAAATGGGCCATTGTCAGTCCAGGTTCCCAAGACAGAAACCCAGGCTTCTGCCCTTCACAATATTTTCCTTTTCTTCTTTCTTGACCAATCAGGAGTCAGATCCTATGAATTCTACTGCCCTCCATTCGTCTCATCTCAATGCTTTTACAACTCTTTTCAATTATCAGCTGAAATATTTTAATAGCTTGTCCCTCCTTTTCCCGTCTCCATCTCTCCTGATCATACAAATCATCTGAATCATCATTTGAGGATAAAAATCTATTTACCTTCACCCAATTTGCAATTTTTAAATATTATTTCAGAAGCTACCCAATAAAATCCAAACTCCTTAGCACAGGTTGAAAAATCTCTCATAATTTCCCTCTTCTGCCTTCTTACACTCCCAAGCCCTCTAACCATGCCAAATTACTTGACATGATTTTTTTTCTGCAACTCTTTTCTTACATGTGTGCTGTTCTTTCAGCCTAGAATATTCCCTTTCTCATCTGTCAAACTTCTGTACATTCTTCCTGTTTTCTGAGAGCCATGGAATTCTATTTTGAAGTTGCTGGAAGCCCCACACCACCATAGACACACCTCTATTCTGGCTCCTTGCCAAAATATGGCTGTGTGCCTGTCTTCCTTCACTGGAATTTGAGTCTGTGAAAGTCTCGGAGCATAAACTTTTCATATAGCAAAGTTTACTGCCTTGTGGATCCACAGTTAATATCTATTGAATCAATTAATGAGGCTCTGATAAAGATTGTTTGTCATATTAAGTAACAGGCATGCCCCCATGAATCTAACGACAGGAATGTTTTAAACTTCAGGGTTCCTTATAACCAAACATTGCGACATGGAACTCAACATCAGTATGTACAATGACAATTGGCTGAATTTGACTATTACATGTGTTTTAACCTGTGTGGCCATTTACTATTATTGAATTAAAATATTAAATGATTTTGATGATTACACTAAAGTTCTGATTTTCCACATTCTGCTAAAGAAAATAGTCAAGCCATACTTTCTTTGTAATAACCTCACCTGAAAATATAACATCTGCCCTCTCTGTGAAGGGACTGAGCTGCTCAGTTTACCACCTGCTTAACTCCTGGTAACAGCCTGGCCCTGGGGCACTGGCTTTTCCACCCCAGGTGCCCTAGGGGCCATGTTAGTGGAAGAGCTCTACACAGTGTGGAAGGCCTCTGCATAGAAGTGAGGACGTTCTGAGTCTTTATATTGCATTGCAATTAGCAAACTCTGCAGCTTTATTAAAATCTTTTAATATTTTTGTCCATTCCTTTCTTAATCTATGAATATTAGAAAAAAATGGACTTTTTTTAGTATATTTCAAAGTCTCAGAGATGCACACTGGGGAGTGCTAGGGAAGACTGGGAAGCTCCCTCTGCATCTCTCTCAATGACAACTCTTACACTTTGCTCATTTTGTGTATCCTGTCACCGTTATAGCATTTAGCTGAAAATGGACTGAATATGAAGTGTGAATTAGAAGACCAGTAAATCAGATGGTATCTTAATACCCTATCAGCTCAAAATCCTATTGTTATGATTATGATCTTTAATCATGGCCAAGGGACACTAAAAGTTAGATTCTTTGTCAGTTTTCATTTAGTTAACACAAGGGCTGAGCCTACCTTTCATTAATAACCAACAACTATGAGTTGTAATTTTAGCTAGAGGACCATTTCTTTCCAGTGTTAGCTATATTGTGAAAATCTTGCATAGTTCTAACTGCTCTTGACAGATGAGAAATAGAAGAAGGTCTCTTTTTATAACAAAGATTATGAATGTCACTCTGAAATGTTCATGTTAGGACAGAATTTAGTCTTCCAAAAGGGACAGGGGCATAAAAAAATCACATTTCATAACTGTATTACATTCCTTCTCCATCACCTAAAGGACAGTGTAATACCAAGCTCTAATAATGCTCATTTGATTGACTCTGCCCAAACAGCCTTTTATCAGGCACGAGCTCCTTCTCTGTGATGGATGACTATGGTTTATGGTGCAGATCTCATTTGCAAACGGAGTTTGAAAATTCCCCTTCACTGGCAGAATTCCGATGAAGCCACTGCCATTATTATTGCACAGTAAACTCATTAGAATGAAAAGAAGGAAAGAGTGGCTGGGGTTTGTGGAAGATTTGATAATCTTGTTGTGTGAGAATAATACATTTAATTTTCCTTTGTGGGACCTGACCCTTCATGAACTTTCCTTTGCTATTAATTGCCAGAGTCCCTTAGGTGTTTTGGATACTTTCTTTTGTAATGTTAAGATGAAAGAAAGGCAGTAATCAAATCAAAACCCAACAGAAAATATCTCAATGGACACAAATTTCCCAAAAATGACTATGTCAGGCTGAAGAAATTGAAAATGCTAGTGTTTAAAAATTGAACAGGAAGCACTTTCAACAGATGAGAAAAGACAGAGGAATGTTCAAAGAGAAATAATTATGAAGGGGTTAATTTTATTGTTTAAGATGGTAGGATTGAAGATATTAGTCCTAATTAATGTTAAGGTATTAGTGGAATGAATTAAGAGCTGATCCATGACAATATTCCATGGATCTTGAGGACAGAGGACCTGGAGAAGCAGGACTGTTTCTCACATGTGAATCAGTGCAAAGACTGCTCCCTCTCATATCTCAGCCATTCATCCTGTTTTTACAGAGTCCCTACCTTTGATTATTCTCATTGCTGATTCAATATCATGCAGCAAGAATTACTGTTTCTTAAAATAAATGGTCTCAAACAAATGAACACTTCTCATGACTTCGAGATACTTTAGAAGTGAGTGATAAAAATAAGTGATTCTGAATTCTCAGTGATTTTCATAGGTTATTAATCATAGGAAGATATTATTGACTATTTTCTTATGTCCATAGCCTCAAGGCAAAGTTGAGAAAGATAAATGTGCCCGCCGATTTGCCATCAAGTTCCTATCAAGTGATCCCCAGATGGCCGTATTGGTATCGGTGGTTTATAACAATAGAAGTCTATTCAAAGTGGTTTTCCATTGTACTATGAAATTACTTATACCTTTATGGTTTGTGAATCTACACAGGGGAATTACATAGGATGATTCTTCTTTAAGCCCTCCTTTCCCCATATCCTCAATGAAGTTTCTTGAAAGAAAAGCCTTGGCATAATTACAACCATTTCTGATTGGCACAAATCTGTACATGAATCATCAAAAAATGACTGATTTCCCTACATGGCGATGGTACTTAAGACTCAGAAAGTGTGAAATGAAAAACTTAATGTTCTCCTAACAGTGCAATTTACAATAATGTCAATAGACTACATGCTATTTTTTTCAAACCTTGCATTTAAAAAATAAAATAAAATGAAATTGGCGAGTTCCCATCGTGTGAGGCATTTACTAGGCACCATTGCTGCCTTCCAACTCATCTCTCGGTTGTTGAGGGCACTGAGCAAAAGAGGCTGCATCATTAAATGCCAGCCCTGTAATTCACACTTGATGGGCAGGCAAACAGCCCTTTTCACAGGCCTGATTGAATGGATGTAGAAGTACTATAAATATGGAACTCACTTATTAAAACCAGAAAGAAAAAACAATGAAATGAAAGAAAATGCAAGCCACTCTGGCTTCCCCAGCTTCTGTGATCGATTCTTGTGGACTCTCTGAAGCAGGTGAGTGCTCTCACTAGAGAGATTTTCAAAATGAGAAGGCGTGTTAGTCTGATGGAATTTCTTGAAGATCCCATCCTTTGTAACTTGCCCTGACGGATGGAGCAAAGATGGAAACAGGTGTGTGTTTCAAACTGAATCTGCTGAAAATTCTGATCTTAGCAGAGCTGGCCATGGCACAGGTGGAGGGGCAAGATCTGGTGTTTCTGATTCTATCCCTCTCTGCCACACTCTCCTCTCGTGAATACAAGCCTGATTCCTCAACCCTGTTGGTGCCCTAACCCCCAGACTTGTCCTATTCAAAATGCATACAGTTCTTCCTTCCTGGGCAAAGAGGCCCCATTGCTTTCCTTATACTTTTGCATTATTTATTCATTTGTTCATTTGTTTATCAACTGAGCAAATACGTATTCAATAGGCAAATATTTATGGACAGCTCTGATAAATTTCCTGTGATGGTTCATAAAAGGTCCTCCATGTTGAAGGATCCTGTCCTGTCACATCCCATAGAGGTCTGTGTTTTAATAGGAATCAATCTGTGTTAGTAATGCTTGTTATCTTAAAATCCCAACACCCAAACCTTTCCCTCAACCTTGAGCCTATGTTTCCCTTTAACAGAAAGCCTTAGGGTCTTTTCTTTGGAGTTAGTAATATGGGAAATCTGAGTACACAGCCAAGGACAGTGGCCCATGCTTCACCTGAAATGAGACTTGTTCATTCTAGTATCTGTGTGTGTTTGTGCATATGTGTGTGTTTGTGTGTGTGCGTGTGCGCAAGAAAACATGGGAGATTAAAAAATTAAGCACTATGCCAAAAAGTGACTGTAACTAATGTTCTTCTAAATTCTGGATAATATACTTCTTTGCTACACCTTAATATCTATTATTGATACATACAAACCACCTATACCATTTAATCGCTGTAATAAGAGCCTCTCTGCATTCTTCTCTGTGATTAGAGAAACCTCGCAAATAGACATGTAGCACAATTCTTCAAAATACTAAGTGATGTGTTTGTTCGTGCTTGTTCCCGGCTATACTTCCCTAACCACCTGGAGGAAAAGGTATATTAATTTTGAATCTAATTTTTCTCTCCCATCTGGCTCCCACACCTTGTAGAAACAACAAGAACTCAGAAAATATAGAGAACAATCATTATTCCTTTAGCTGAAAAGTAGAGGAAAAGTGTTTAGCCAATGCTCACACCTCTTCAGTTGATCTTTCCTAGTCTTCCAAGTTTCTGAAATGTGGGAATTATGAGTCCCTTTGATTTTCTGCTATTCATTCAAGATCATGAATAGTCATCTAGGTGTACCCCCATAACCCACTTACTGCCTAATACATTTTATGATGTTTTAGCTGTAAACTGCAGAACTCACAGGTGGAGTCAATAATACGGTAATGAGATAGTGATGTCACTTGAAATCTAGACTACTAAACACAGAGTACTGCTTTATTATTGTCACCTCATTCGGTTTAGGTGTGAAGAACATGCATTTTAATTTATATCTCAATCTCACAGAGAATTGATCATTAAGAGTTGTTTATATCAGTGCACAAGTTTAACTTTTAAAAGGATCCATTTTCACTTAGTTTTAAAACTTTTGTTTAGAGCAATTGGCGTCTTGCTCAGCTATACACCAGCTATATGATCAAACCTTTTCCAGAGGGAAGATAATCTGTGAGACAAATATCAGTAATGTGGAAAATTAATAAGCTCTTCCTTCATGGTTCCAGATGGACCATTGGACCTGAAACTGTCTTTTTTACAACACTCTCAATAACCCAAAATAACATCTCTTGAAATACCACATGGAGAGATAGTACCTTGAGATTCTCTCAAAGCCAAGAGACCAACAGAGCACCAGAGTCCCATGATTCCCAGGATTTTTGTATATTACAAATTTGTGATTGCCCATCAAAAACTTTGTGCACGTTAAAAATGCAAGGGAGTAATGAAAACTGTGTGTGTACGTGTGTGTGTGGAGGGTGGGGTGGGAGAGCAAGAAGCCCAGAGGAGAAACTCCAGCCCCTGGGACTTGGTGTGGGAAATCATAGATGGTTAACAGCTGTAAACAGTGGCATCCACTCATTGAGACTATCTGTACCATCATTCAACCTAAAAGCCTTCCTCCATTGGCTCTTAAATGTTTGGGAAAAGGAGTAGATGGGGACAATCAAGTTCAAACCAGGCATCTGAACACCCATTTAAAGCTGACCAAGTGAAAATTCAATAACCACTCTCCTGAGTGCCGTCTGCGGGGGCACTGTAATATTTGCTACCACTGTAAAAGGAAGGGAAAGAAGAGACTCTGAATTGGAGCATTCTTATTGAATATAGATGGGCAGCCATTCCTACTGAAGATAGTTTTGACCCAGTGGTTAAATATTTCCTGGGAAGAGATGATTATGATAAGCATAAAGAAAAATACAAAAATTAATCCCCTGTGACATGTCAACAAAAACACTATTTGAAGATAAATATCACTGACTCATTGTTTTTCTCTCATAACTATCAAACTCCAGTCCAAGCAAGGGGCAAAGACCTATGCAAGCCTGGGTGCAGGCTACGTATCCCTCTCTCTGGCTCTCCGGGGGCGGCTCTTATTTACACTGTTGCTCCGAGACGCCTGTCTCCCCTTTGCATCTGCCCCAGAACCTTTTCACTATTTCTGACTCCATCTGTTCCTGCCTATTGCAGCTGCTGTTCAGAGGAAAGACCACGATAATTATCTCCTTAGCACATAATTTATCCTCCTGTGACCATCTTTGGGCTGTCAGTCTATGGAGTGCCCCAATGTGTTCTCTTTCTGCCACATGCCTGTGAACTACCCTAAATCCTCCACTTCAGGTGGAAAGCATTATCTTTCCAAGCTTTTGCTTTGCCAAGTCTTTGAGAGCCTTAAGTCCCATTGAAAATTCTTTTGCCATCTCAAAGAAATCAAACTATGTTCTTTCCTAATATTTAACATTTTATTTTAAAAACTAGGCCATGCTGACTTTGAATGTACCATAGTAATACAGAGTAAAAAGGGTGTGGGTTATTAATCTTTGTTCAGGCAGGGTTCAATTTCCAGTGACACTAGGCAAATCTCTCCACTATGTGTCAAATGGGAACCTTAATTCCCTCAAAAGGTTGTTCTGAGGATTAAATACAGTAACAGAGCAGAACATCCCATATTTTCTTGTGCATTGGAAGCACCTGGGAGTCTTGTTACACTGCAGACTGATACGGTAGGTCTGGTGTGAGTCCCAGGATAGCATCTGTAACAAGCTGCAGGGTTTTGCCAGTGCTCCAAGCTATAGGTAGCATGTTGAGTGGCAAGAATAGTGTGGATACCTGTCAAAGAGGGGTTTTTTTTTTTGTTCAGTAAAGTCCAGAAGGATTCCTCTACTATGGTGTTCACTGCTAATGTCTATCTCAAAATGCACACCACCAGGATCTTTTTTTTTAACTTAAATAATAAATGTGGGAGCAGATTTTCCAGAAGGCACTATAAAAACACTTTCAGCATAATCATGGGGATTTCTACTAGCTCTTTTATTTTCCCCTTAGTCCAGATAAGTTTTGCAACTTTCATGCCCAGCCTTAGAAAAGCATTCTTTGCCTTTTTTTCTTTTCCTGGGAAAACCATATGCTGCATTAAAATTGAGGTCTGAGGGGGTGTTGTGATCCATGTGTGATAAACATGATTTCTGCGGGTGGTTGGGGGGTGACTCTGGGCTAAACAGAAAGAGGAAAGAAAGAGATGGTGTGCCATTAGGGGAGATGCTTACTATGGGCTATCCTTCTATTGCTCAGGTCTGGGTGGTCCTGCCAACAGAAATTAGTATATTTATTGGATATGTGACTTCCTGAAAATTCAGCTTGGCTGCTCCCCCACTCACAGAAACTGATGCAGGGAGGAAGCAGAAAAGTGATCAACCAGGAGTCTATAATGGAGACACCTGCCCCAGCACAGGCAGCAAGAGTGATGCTCCTTTTAGCAAACATGCCCTCTGAGGCCTGAGCAAACCTGGTGGTGGAAATGGCAAGTATCAATCTCCATGGCTGGCAGCCAAGCAGGTGGTCCAGGAGGGAAGGCTGGGAAGGTGAATTGCCATCACCTTTGTGATAAATGGAAAAGGCAGTTCGGCTCTCCAAGAGGCTGATAAGAAACTGGTCAGAGCCGGGTAAGCATCTGAGCAGTTGTGAAAAGTGACAAAACTGCAGGAAGAGAGAGCATCCACCTGTGTGTGTTCCCATCCACCTGGGGTTCTGATCATGTGGTCACACCTAGAGCTCTTACAGCTCACCCTGCCCATAGGAAAGATCACTTCAAATCAGAAATGTGCTAAGTGGGAGTGAAAGGAAGACAGAGCTATTTAGCACACACACACACACACACACACACACACACTCTGAGGCAAGTAAGCCAGGGAAATTTTTGGTGCTGGAAAGCGATCAGTCAGGTGGCTGGTCAAACTGCTAAAGGAGAAATACTATAAATGGCAAAGGCTTGACAGGTTACCAAGGCAGGAAAGTGAGCAAGTTAGTGAAGGGATTGAAAAGGTAGCAGCACTAATACTGGCCTCATGGGGCCATATTATGAGTACATGCACAGGAAGAAGTTAGCAATATCAGAGGCAAACTCAAGTTTGGAAGTAACCTTGGATTAGAATGGAAAACTTACCAGATGTCCACATCACCAAGTCCTAGAAAGGCAACCTGAGTCTCTAACAAGAAAACTAAAAGCAAAAACTGATTGTGATCTAGAGGATAAATATGTGCATGCCTTGATGCATCCGTATAAGGAATATATGCTAAAGTCTGTGGCATAGATGATGTCATGAAAACTGCAAAATCAGGGAGGTCTCCAGAGGGAAGGAATCGGGAGGGGTAGAACCATGGCTAGGTGTCTGGTGCATAGAGTTTGAACAAATAAAATCAGTGGACAGCATCTCACTCTTCAGAGAAGATTTTCAGTCATATATTTAGAAGATGGCAAACAGTAACCAAAAATATAAGTCCCCTAAATTCTTTTGCCTTCTGAAAGGATCTCTGGTCAGAAACCCTTAGAAACAGCAGGCTGGGTTATTAACATTGGCACATATTTGTAAAGTGAAAAGGAGAACCAATTTAATTAAATGAACATATATATATATCACCACTGTTATATACATTTATACACATACACACATACATGTATATACTATATATGTGTATATATATATTTATATATGTAAATACAGTTTTTCAGGGAGTTGAATTTTATGGATAACTGTAGCAGCTTAACATATCATCTATATCAGAGTTTCTCAAACTTGGCATTATTGATGATTGAGCCAGATAATCCTTACCAGCATGGGGGTCTGGTCTATGCATTACAGAATGTTTAGTGGCATCCCTGGCTTCTTCCCACTAAATACCAGAAACACTGCTCAGTTATAACCACCAGATTATCTCTGAGATTATCTCCAGACATTGCCAAATGTCCCCAGGGTAGCAAAATTATTCCAATCTCATAACCAGTGTTCTAAAGCACATCCAAGTATAGCTAGCTAACCATATTGATAAATCTTAGGGTTACAGCTATCAGAAATAAAAGATTTATGCATTGATAGAAAGATGGATTATAGAAATACTCAATACCTTCTAGGGGTTTTCTAAGAGTTCTCTATTCTGCAAATTGATAATTAGAAAGGACCTCGTATCAGATGTTTGACTGGGGACCCCCACTTTCAATATTACTGGTGTCCTTGACATTTTTTCCACCAGGTCTTGTGTGACTGCCATACTTAGATTTGGCCTAAATCACAGAGAAATAGGACAACATCTGAGTCTGAGTGTATAACCACTATCAAAGCCTATATCCTAAAATTTGTAAGAGTTCTACTTCATACATAGTCATGAAAGTATAAAAATCCAACTGACCAAGTATAACAGTGCTTAAGTAATACTGGTGATGATAAAATGAAACCATTTGGTTTAGAAAAAGAAATTCAGAGTTAAATTTAAAAGAATTAAAAATAATCTCTTGATATACACTGTAATTTTGATATCTCTGCTTTTTCATTGGCTACAACAAAACTACCTTCTACAGTATTATAATTTGTACATTATTTTCATTATGATGGATAACTGATCTTTAGTATACTTAAAAATAATTCCTTTAACTAAATGTGGTATACTTAAAAGTATAAAACTGGACTATAAAGAGCATTGATACAGAGCAGAACTCCAGTCCAATCCACTGACCACTGAACCACCATTATCTGATCTGTACTATGGGACTAATAATAACTGTCAGTGCCCTTCATACCCAGATGAGATTCAAGTGAGTTGAATGCTTCTTAAAGCAACATGATACTCTTAAACATACATAAAAGTAGTGTATTCAGACACCATTTTGAATTTGAAACTCCTTCTGAAGCCAGAATTGAGAACTGGCAGTTAGTGCAGAATAAGGAATCCAGTCAAATCCAGAAATGGAGGCCATCTGCATCTGGAAAGTTGGAGACCACCCCTGGGAGAATGAAATGTCAAAGACCTCCAGAGACCATTGATTATCAAATTTACCTGCCCTTACCATCCCTTTCACAAGGCTGCAGGCAAGGAGCTGTTAATTAGTGCCCACTGGGCCCCTTCAGGCCTAAATTACTCCATTTGGCCCTTTCCTCCTGCCTTTTTAACCATCTCACCTGCATCTCCTGGGCCTAGTCAGGGAGGCAGAAGGGAGATAAGGGAGAAGGAACAGGTGAACAAAACCTGTAAAAAGGGCAAGATTTGCTCATCCCAGAAATTCTGCCTTTGGGTCCCCTTCTGCCACCAGGGAGAAGTCTGTTCTACCTTTTTAATAAAGCTTCTTACTTTCTACTCTACACTTGCCTCAGCGTGCTTCTCTTCAACATCTGAGGAATCAGGACTCCTCAAGGTAACAAGGTAGCTTCCACCCCACTTCCACTTCAGAGTATGTAAGAGTATACTTTTAAAATGTTAATCATTGCAAAGTAACCCTAAATAATAGATTTTCTATTCACTTTTGTAGCTATACATCACTCAAATGCCTGGTTAAATAAATTTGGGAACATTAAAATGAATAGAATTCTTAAATTATCCATAGACTTCACTAACAGGAATAAGCTTATTTTATTTTGTTCTCTCACCAGCTAAAGGTCAGTTAAAAAAAAAAAAGATTTAATCTGAGTTTTTTTGCACTTTTATTTATTTGGACATGTCCAGATGAAAGGACTAAACTGCTGCTAGTGGCCAGATGTTAGAGAGCAGAAGGAACCTGGAAGTGGAAGGTCAGGGCAGAATTATCTTTGGTTAATTTCCTTCTGTCACGTCTCAGGGCAGTCAACATCTGGGCCAGCATAATCCACAGGTGAATTCAACCAGCCCTCCTGCACACTGCAGGCTTCAAGACAAATCCACTCACAGCATTTAGTGTTGCTAGGTAGCTTTAAAAAAAAAAAGATTAATAATGTATCTAATCATAATGTCCATAAGTGATTAGCAAGTATTAATCCTCTTTCAATATTTAACTTGTTTTTATCCTCAGCCAATTCTCCTTGCCTTAAAGAACCATTTATGCAAATACAACATGAGGCAAAGGGGAGCTATAAAGAGCTGCCCCAGACCTTATGAATGACTGCAGACAGACCCAGCCTGTCTGATGATATTTGTTTTTCTTTAATGAAATTATATTACATGTTTTTGAAAAGAAAAAAAAAACACTCCCTTGCACAAATAGCATGATGGGGCATGCTTAGGCAGAAATTAAATGTGAGAAGCAGGAGGGACATTTCTCTATGCAGTTCCTCTTGAACATAAAAGGAACACAGTGTACATCAAATCAGAATAAGAAGAGCACATCAAAGAAGCTAAAAATCTGCCACTGAGCCGCAAATGTCCTCATACATCAAAGGAGACCCAAGTCAGCAGGATAAACCCCCAGCTTCCTAGGCAGACCTGAGCCAGGCTGCGCCTGATCATGAGAGCAGTGCATTATTAAAGGAACAGCAGGACACAGGCAGCACGCTGAAGCTAAGCGGTGGTCAATGAAACCCGGGAGCCAGGGAGATGGGGAGCAAGAGGAGCAGCAATGCTTTCCAAGGTTGACCAGAACCAAAAAAGAAAGGAAAAATGTCGTCAGGGAGAGAAAATAAAAGTGATCAACAAGTGCAGGAAAGAGTATGCTAGAGATAAAATAGAAAAAGGAATCGGCATTGGCAGTTCTGACCTTTGCAATGCTTTTCAAAGATGTCAGAGTCTGAGGGCTGTTTCCTTCCACAGGATTCTAAGATGGACAGAGGGACTGCAAGTCATGGACAGCACAAGGTGAATCACAGGGGGCTCTATATTCTTGTTACATGAAGTTCACAGGTGGGATGCTTGAAGGGTGGTGATTCTGCCCAGTGAAAAAGACCGGTGTCCCAGGACCCTGTGGCTCAGGAATCAGGATGCATAGCCAGGCTGAGTAAAGTCACGTTTACTCCCTGTGCTTCCTGCAAGGCTGTTCACTGAGTGTTGCAACTGGTGTTGGAACAGTGAATGGCTAAGCCCATCCATCTCCAAAACTCCAACCTTTAAGATGAACCAAACTTCTTTACCTTTTTCTTTCTTAGAATGCAGGAAAACCACAGAGTATTACCCCTACTGAACAGACCACACCTAACCCAGTCCCAGACACTAACTAGATTCTGAACAAATGATTGACTAGATATGGGAAAGGATAGGAGCATAACGGTTGTAGATGCAGTAATGTTCATTCACAGGATCATGTTGTCTTTCTTTAAAATTGTCTTCCTGCCTCCTTTATGGTAACTTTCTATATATATTCTTTCATCAGCCCCAACCTCTAGGACCAGAATAGTGATTCACAACCTTAAGAAGCATCAATGTTAGCTGGAAAACTTATAAAAATGCAGCTTGATATATCCCGTCCAGAGTTTTTGCTTCTGCCAGTCTGGATCAGATTCATAGAATTTAATTTCCAACAAGGTGTCTGGTGATGGTGATGCTACTGGTCCAGGGACCACATTTTGAAAACCACTGTCTAGGGTATTTATGGCTAGTAGATGGATCTTTTTAAAGTGGAGTTCAGGACTGGGGGTGTAGCTCAGTGGTAGAGCACTTACTCAACATGCCCATGACCATGGGTTCAATCCCCAGGACTGAAAATAAACAAATCCTAACTATAAGATGGAGCACAACATTTGCCTGCCTTTGGATGAGCTTCTCTCTCCATCTTTTGGGGGGTTGAACCTAAACCACTCATTCTGGTCAAAATCCATGAATAAAGAATTTCTAAGTTTCCTCCAAAAAAGTTGGGCATTAAAAGATGCCCTAGAGGTTTTAAAGAAAGTGTTCTGAAGTGTGTAGGAGAAGCAACTGTGCTCTCCACCAGACAAAGAATTTCTTAGTTAAAAGATTTATTATTTGGGAGTGTTTTCTCCATTGCAGAATTCAATGTGCAAGTTTGTTCCCATTGTTTTATTTCTTTCTGAACAACTCTGTTTCATTCCAACTGGAAATTTCCTATTGAAAATCACATAACTGGGAAGGTATAAACATAAACTGGTGTATATCATGGAGGTTTTGCACAGCGCCTCTTTGTCATTTGCATTATACATTAGAGATGAGAATTAATGAGGATTTTTACTATCATCCTCCACAGATGTCTACTGCAAACCCAAAGCATCCAAACTCATTCATCATCTACCAGCTCACCAATGTCCCCAGCTTTCTCCTCCCCAGCCAACAGGATCATCAGCTGCTTGGCTGCCTTAGGCAAGGAACTCTGAGTCTGTTTGACCCTTCCTTATCCCCACATCTCATATGCAACTGGCCGTTTGGGGTTCTGCTTTTGAAGGGTGTCACATCTACATCTTTTCTTCTGCTTCACCACTATTGCCTTACTCCAGAAATATTTCCTCCCTTATCTGGACTGCTGCAGCACGTCCTGACTCGCCTTCCATCTTCATTTCCTCTCCATTTTCATTTTGCTTTCATCTGGCTGCCAGGGTCTTGTTTCTAAGAAATGTATTCTTATTACTTTCATGCCTAAAATCTTCTTTAGGTTTCCTGCTATCAGAGGAATGAAGATTGGGCTTCTCTTGGGGACTCATAAAGCTCCTCAGGCGCAGCCCGGTCCCAGCTCATCTTTTCAGGTACAACTTTCATTCCGTGTGTATTTTGCATATAGTTTATGTTCTGCTATAAGCTGCTTTATCCTCTGCATGGCTTGGCCCTTTCCTGTACTTTAAATATTCTTACAAACCTCATTTACCTTTCAAATCCTGTTGATCTTCCTATACCTAGCCCTAAAGCCTTTGTGTCTCTGTAGCCCTAATAACCTATTCACCTCTTGACTTTTTTCAAGCAAAATCTGCTTTCCCTTCTTCATAAGCTTCTTAAGAGCAGGAACCAGGTTTTAATTACTTTTAAATTCGCAGCATATCCATTACCATTACTGATCATAAAGAAATGCTGCATTGAACTGGGCAGAAACTAAATCAAGATTTGTCATGGGGGCTTCATTTGGATGAGTTGATATTATGATGGAATAACAGCATTCTCTAAGTAGAGATTTAAGAACATGGCCAGCTTGTGATTTAGATTAGGCTTAGTTGATCAAAACAATCAGAAGAGTCTTTTCTGGATGTGTGTTTTTTCAGGGACACAAACAATAAATTCAAAGAAGCTCATGGAAGTGGATTTGATTGCCAAATTAATTAGGTTAAAATAAAACAGACAATAGAATTCATTAATATGTTCTTACCTCTTTATAAAAATATAAAGAGTGTTTGGGCAGCCAAAAAACAATAGATACGTCTTAGAAAATTCAAGAGGAATTTATGCTAGCAGAAGGACTATCACACATACCTCTGAGTGAATCCCACCTTTATTTACCAGCTGTGTGCATCTAACAACTCATTTAACCTGACTGAGCCTCAGATTCCTTGTTCTAAAATAGAGGCTGGAATGGCTACTATAAAGTCATATGAGAAAACTAAGTGAGAGAGTATATGAAATACTCAGCACAGCACCTAGCCCCTAAAAGGTACTCCATAAATGGACCTCAAACAATTTGAGGACACAGGTGAAAATTAGTCACTTTTGTGCTGTGTAAATCTGTGTAAAATTTAGAAGCATTGGGATATTTGCAAGGCAGAGTTAAACTTCCAAAAAGAGAGTGGGAATTGGTGATGAAGACAGGAGGAGATTGGACAAAAGTATCCATCTATCTGCATGATGTTCTCTTCTACCACATGAGCAGAGCAGCTGAGGAGCATTTCACATGGTCTCTTGCTTCTGCAAGGTGCAGAGGGCAGCTTTATTAGTTAGTGTTAATTCCCCACTGCTCAGATGTATGTTTTGAATCCCACATGTGTTTCTAGGGGTTAAAGAAAAAAATGCAGTTGGATTAACATACCTGCTGATGGAAGAGCCAGAGCTTTCTGTTCATTTGTCTGATGTTTTATTTCAGTGAAATAAAGATTTTAAAAATCATAATTAATTACCATGGCTTCCCCAGTCTTCCACAAAATGCCTAGGACCAAGTTTATACTCTGCAATCGTTTGGTAACAATAAGGCTAATGATGACAATAATAATTTACATCAGGGAATGGTTCAATTAAAAGCACATTTGATTAAATCATCCATTAAATGCTAAAAACAGGTGTACGATTTATTGTTATTGGGCTCCAATCCGCCATATTAAAACATAAATTTTCTTTGAGTCAAATGCATCTTCCTTCAGCTCTGCCTGAGAGCATTATTTCTATGTATGTTGTAAAATTTGAATTTCCCTCTTAATTAGGATAAACACCTTTGTAAAATTTTCCATTAATCTTATGACAGACGGGCCAAAATTTCTCCTTCTACTTTTCTTGTACTAACTGAATGTACACGTCTCTGAAACCTTCACAGAGGAGAGTCAAAGAACAGGTTTGTGGAAATGGGTTTGAATTAAATACAATCTTGCTCACTGACCAACCTGTCATTGAGCTGAGCAGCAATGGATCTTCTCAGGGAAAGAAATTAGAGTTAATAAATACGCAGAAGTCATTTTAGTGGAAGTAGAAAGAAGGAAGATGTGGAGAGAGGACAAAAGAGAAATGCAAGTAGATTTTAGAAAAGGCAGGATAAGGCAGTAACATTCAAAATGCCAGGCAAGGGGAATGAAGATGTGAGTCAAGAAATCCAGATAGCGGGGTCCTAGGTGTGACTTGGTGGAACAAGAGTAGGTTTGGTGGCAGTGCTGCCTCTGGCTTACAAATCAGCTGTGTGAGATGACACTTTGAGAGACATGAAAAAAGAAAAACACTAAAAAACAAAAACAAAACAAAAAAAACCTTATCCACTGTAAGATTTCTAGGAGGAGGGAAAAAAAAAAAAAAAGAACATTGAAAAGATGGAGAGAGCTTGGCCTGAGGAGCTGGCACACCTTGATTAAAACAGAGTGAACATCTGAAGTGAGAGCAAGAAAACTGCCCTGCAGGGGAGCTTACAGGCCCTCATCTATGCGTGCAAACGTCATTTCATCACTCCCCAAATCAGGCATCTCTGAGAAGAGTGTAATTCTCCCCAATATTGGCAGCAGCACATCCTCAGGCTATGTCAGAGGGCTCAGACTCAGGTTTTTTCATCATGTAAACCCAGATTTGAGTTTGATATGATCAACCTGATCTGAATTCAACTTCCTCTCCCTTCCCCAACCTCTATTCTTCCCTCCTTCCCTGCTCCATTCGTCTTCCCTGCCTTCCTTTCTGTTCTCTTTTCTTTAAAAAGTGTGCAAAGAAATATATTTTCTAAAAGGGGACAGAAAGTGAGCAGGGAGAGACAACCCTGAATGTAATGGAGAAGCAAGGTATATAAGGACCTGAACGGGCTTCCAACAGATCTGAGTTCTTGTCATTATATAGCTGTGTGGCTTTGGAAAACTCACCTCAGCTCTCTGGACTTCAATTTCCTATTCATTGCAATGAGAAAGGGATAATAAGTCATCCCCCCAATTTCCTTTCCAGATGGAAGTATTTAATGAAACTATTAAAAACTTAGATTTGGAAATTAGACCTGGATTATGGTACTGACTTCATTATTAACTTGCTGAATGATCTTGAACATGTTATGTAATTTTTCAACCACCATTCCTTCTCTCTAAAAATGTGAATAAAACATCACATCAGGGGCCAGAGTATAGCTCAGTGGTAGAGCACTTGCCTATCATGTGTGAGGCACTGGGTTTGATCGTCAGTACCAAATAAAAAATAAATAAAGATATTGGGTCCATCTACAACTAAAAAATGATTATTTTAAAAAAATCTACATCACAGGATTTTTGTCTGGATTACATAAAATAAAACATGTCAAGAATTTGGAATGGCACCTACCACATACTAGGTTCTCAATAAACCACTGTTGTTTTTAAACATATGGATTTATTTTGGTAAGGTCATAGGTTACTAATCTTCACATTCAGTTTCTCTGATAGCAGAAACATGATTCTACATTCCAACAGCCTTTTGAAAAATAATATAAAGTAGCACAGTGACCATACTCATTCTTGATTTCCCTGTACTCACATGTTGGTACAGAGATCCTCTAAAAAGACTATATAGAGCAGATTAACAAGAGTTAATTTCCTTCTCATAACTATTAGTGGGTGTTTGGCATTATCAGATTTGTTAAGCAGATACTTACAGGATTTTTTTGTTGGTGGTGGTGGTGGTTGACAAGGTTGTTCATTTGTTAGGAAAGCTATCTACTTTCCTTTGGGGATCTGTTCCTGGAAACGAATATACTCTTTCTTGGTATACATAAAACTGGTCTTCCTTGCTGTTCATCAAACTATACTTCAGTCTGGACATGTTCCTTGGGCCCAGTGAGCCCTAATGTCATGACCGTCTATGTTCAAATTTACAAAGGGAAAAAGAAGAATCTCAAAGATGTTAACAAGGGCTCAGCTTTAGCACAAGCTGTCAAGTTGGAGGGAATGACAGAAAAGCATTCCTGGCGCAAGACAGGCTTTAGTAAGGAGTGATGCATTCAAACTTGTCCACGTCCTTTCTCTTCTCTTCATGGGGGAAGGAGTTTGGATTACACGATGGACTGGAGAGCAGGTTTTGCCAACACAATGGGGCACATGTGCTGCTGATACAGGATGCTTGTTGAAAGCTGTTCTGCAAATACAATATCTTAGCCATAAACACAAACCTTGTCCCCAATGATTCTTAAAGTTAATCTGAGAAATAGTAACTGTCCAGTGTAACAGTTAAATAGTAAAAAGAGAGGTGCCTAACTGTGAGGGCACGAGTAGGATCTTCAGCCTAATGCTTAGGGTAACAGGTGTATCAGGAAACAGCCGCCACGACCTTAGAGAACATCAGCATTGGTGGATAGCACTACATGTGCACTGGCAATAAACACTTGCTGAATCTGTTTGATGACCATAAAGGTATGTATTATCTCCCTTTTAGGTATGAGAATTTTATGTGCGACAAGCCAAAGTCACATTCCTATCCAGTGGAGCTGGAATCCAAATTCAGTCTCCTAAAGATCCTGCCTCTCTTCCTGGGATCCTAATGCATGAGTAGTAGGAAGAGCCCTTTAGGTCCCAAAATATTTTGTTTTTCTTTTCTTACCTAATGCCAGGAAGACCTTCCGCGCCTCACCTGCCTGTTTATGCCAGACATTTTTTATAGACATTGGCAATGGAGATTGTCAAATCGTTGTTGACCGTGTGGGATAGCCATTGTATTCCCAGGCTGCTTGTATTCCCATTATGCATAAATGTGTGCATAATGAGACACAGAAGCTGCTATTGGTACATGTTAAGTCAAAGTCAAACACCTTTGCATTATAACCTCAAACCTGAAATCACCTTAGACACCAACAGAAACACTCTGAAGCTCAAGCCTCAGCTCTGGTTAAGGAAAAGGGTTAGTCTCATGCTGGAAGGAAGATATAATCATGAGACCCAACACCTTAGAATATCCAGGGTCTCAACTGAGGATAACAGAAGCAGCAGGAAGAAAAGAGAGACACCAGTCTATTCACACCTGGCTGCGTGCTCCATCAGTACTTACCCGGGAGGGACCTGACAAGTAACAACAGAATTTCATTAGTTTCCACAAAATATCATTTTACAACATAGTCTACAAATAGGATGTTCAAACTACTGTGAAGAGTCTGATATTGGAAGTACTTAGACTCAGCAGACCTGACCATCACCTAGTGGGAAAATTGGGGAATGGAAAAAAGACAGGATGAAAGATAATAAGAAACACCTGAGAAAGAAAACAAAAAACAAAGAAAATTTAAAATAAATATGTTAGTAATGATCTTAGGTTTGATGTGTAGAAGAAATGTTTCTACTAACTAATTTGAGTCTCCTGTGAGTAATATGCTCCAGAACTTGAAATTTCCCCACCAATCTGCTCTCCATTATAAATGGACAGGTGTAACTTGGTCAGGGCTTTGCACAATTTAGAAACAATGTGGCAGTTTCTTAAATGGAACCCAGGCAGATCCTATTGTCAAGCTGGAATGATGGATTCTAAGTCAAGGCTCAGTTTAGCTCTACCTCCAATATGACTTTATATGATTCAAAGAACATCTGCCACAACCTAGGAAATAATGGGAGAAAAACTTGTCCTGCTTCAATACATAGTCATTCCTTGAATAAAGCATTAAACACACCTAAAATAACTCATGACTTTTCCTGTGTGATATGTGTGCTTCCCCTAAACACTTTGTGCCTTAGAGGAGAGACTCTACAGAGCGGAAGGAGTAAGGCTAGGCACTGTTGCACACTGACTGGGAGCATGAACTTTAGAATTAGATGTTAATTCTAAAGTTACTACTGGTACTACTGGTACCCAGCACAAAGGGTGGTTATAAGAATTAAGAAATATAATACTTAGCACACTTCCTTAGCACACATGGCCAGTGTTCAATAAATGGGAACTTTTAATATAATACTCAGTATTGAAGTCAATTTGTCTAGAATAAGATCAACACAAATCCAATTAGAAGTTTAATAAAATAAGCAAACAAATTCGCATACACATAAAAGTTCATCAATATACACAAAGGAACACAACACAAAAATCTACCAAACTTTCACTGCCACTCAGCTCCATCCTGGACATTACAGAAATGGTGAAAAAGATAAAAGTCTTGGTCCTCTAGACCTTACTGAATTAGAAGGGAAAGAATAGCATATTGGAAAAAAAAATTTTTTTTCCATTGACAGCATCACCAGAGGGTTATTTTAAACTCACAACATATTACTGTCTTCAAAAAGTTAGTTTATTTTTAAAGATTATAAAAGATGTTCTCAATTTCAGCACGTTCAAGAAATGTGTTTCAGTCTCCAAACACATTTCACTTTAACTCCTTTGCTGTGCATTAACTCTTTTCCTTTTAAAAGAAGCTCTTACTCATCAATGTTATAAACCACAACAGCTGAAGACAGATGACAGGGTTTGACTTGAAAACGACCCTTGATGCATATGTATAAAGAGAAGCCAACTGTCATTTTTTTTTTACCAGAATTTGTTCTCTTCCATCCCTGTCTACTAAAATAATGGAGTTCCCCACACACACATGTTGCAGACAGGAAAAAGACATTCTATGGGACTGTGCTACAGGAGGGTCCTGTGGGCTTCATCTCCTGTGTTCACATGCTGGAGGTGGGGTTAAAGGTCTGGTATTCAAGAGGCCTTGGGTTGCTATACCCACCACCCAAGGATAAGAGGCAGGTGGTCCCAACACTTCATGACCCAGTGGCCAGATCACTCAGAATTCCTTCCCCAAACCCTACCACTCAGGACACACAGTGTGAAAACATCCCTGCCTCCAGTGGGTCCATGGAGCACTGGTGTTTCATACTGCTTGTACACCCACAGCCTCCAGTGGCCTGTGTGTGTTATGTGGGTTGTTAGCCACTTACAGGACTGCAGCATTGATTCTCACTTTGCTAACAGAGTCTGACACACAGTATCATACACACATTTTCCAATGAAATGAATGCAGGAATGAATCCAAGTGCCCCAGGAATTCATAGACTCAAGAAGAACTTTCAGGTTTCTGACTCCGATTGTTGAGTTAACCTCACTAGAAAGCTTTCCTCTTTGGCTCATCTCTTTCCTAACTAACATAGGTCTGCAAATTTAAGATCCACATGAACAAGCACTCCAAATAGTGGGGAAGCAAAGCCCTGGAAGACAGGCCAGTCCAGAGCTGGCCATTGACCAGCTTTCCTTACTCTTGTTTCTTGGCTAACTTCCTTGGACCCATCTATACTTTCTTCCCATATCCTATTATATTCCACTGCCTTTTTCTAATACCTGTACGCAGCTATTCTCTACCATCTTCGCATAACACTTATCTGTGGATTGCGCACTTGGTAATGAAGCTTTTTCTGTTTCCCTGGAATGAATGTAAGAATTTTTACTGAGAATGTTTATTTCCAGTTGTACATTCTTTATCTATATACAGCCTTCCCAACCATCATCGTGCAGATGAAGTGTGATAGAGGAAGACAGAGGGGAAATGTTATAGTCACCACTCTTGGCCATGTTTTGAATAGTTGAGCCAATAAAACAGAGTAGACACTTCTGATGTGATTTTACAGGAACTAAGAAAACTGCAAAATATCTCTAAATGGGACATTATCACACAGCTTAAAATTATTTCAACCTGCAAAATATCTCTAAATGGGACATTATCACACGGCTCAAAATTATGTCTGTATCTTTTAGAGAAAATACTTGAGGATCCTGTTTGCCAAAAAAATCTTGATGTGATTTGTTTTCTAAAGTTAACTGTCAATCTCTTAGCATGACCTTAAATAGCAGAAAACTTACTTCCATGCGTAATTTGTGCTTATTCTTTTGTCTTCATTCTTTACTTTTTTCTCTTTTTTTCTGTCTTCATTCTTTACTTACTTTTTAGCTCACAAGGTGTTTAAGGTTGAAACAAGAAATGTACATTGCATGTGTGTGTTTGTGTGTGTAGGTATGTATACACATACACTTGCACATATATATGAATATTTTCCACTTTTCTCCTATTTTCCTTAGTGGGAAAAATCTGTATTTTAAAAACTTTTTAACTGATTTGGGTAAGATATTTCAGAAAGAGTCTACATGGCTCTGCTGGAGATTGTAGGGTCTCGTGGGGACACTAATGAGGCTTTGGGAAATCAGGGGTTATTGTGAGAGCTTGACAAGGAGTTTAGGGATCACCAAGCAGGTGAGCACAGTTAAATGGAAAGAAAGAAGAGCAACACTTCATCACCTGCTCACGTCCCTCTCCTGTCCTTGGAAAGAAGAATTAACATGGCATGCTTCTCAAGCTAGAACAGCTTGGCAACTCTTATGCCAATTCTCTAAGGCCCGAAGTGCCCAGACCAAATGATTCCCTACCCTCCATCACGTGGTCTCTGAGGGTATGCAGCATATATCATGCTCTGTGCTGCAAAGATCAGAGGGCTGGGCAGGGTAGAGCTGCAGGCAGGCTGGGGTTGGCGCAGGATTCCTACACAGGGGACTTTCTGCACCTTGACTCTGGGAACTTCCACCAGGCTCACACTGGGGAAGGGGCTTCTGAAGGACAGGCTGCAAGAGACCCTCCTAATAGTTGTCAGTAGGAATGTACTTTATATGTGTGTTATAGTCCCCTGTCCCTCATGGCCCTATGGCAGCCACCCACCATCAGCCCCTTTCCATCCTCATTACGTTTCAGACACTTGGTGTGCCTGTCCACACTGCTCCTGGGAGGACCACCTGCTTTTCCCTCCTTCTCTCCCACAGGCTTCTGCTTCAGCATTTAAATTGAAAAGCTATGGTAGAGCTCACAAGAACATGAAATTCACAAGGCAGAAACAGGACAATTTCAATAACTCTTGTGCTTCTTGCTCATTTCACATCCTAGCACTAATGTCGGAGGCCTGCCCATTGCACTGTAGAGTCACTACTCAGTAGGATGGAAACATGACCTATTAAGTGTAACAACATGAAGTTCCAGATTGACTTCTGGGCTTGCCAGTGGGCAGCATTGAACACAAACTGATCTAAACCAGTCTGTTGACTTTAGACTGTGATTTATTTTTAAATGACCACATCATATTTATTCTGCCCATAACAGATTTCAACCCTCTCCTCTCTAAACCAAATCTTCATTAAACCTAAATTTTAGCTAATGGCCTTTTCCATGATGACTCACTCACCTCTTCCTAAGAATCTACATTTTGGACCCTTTCTCCCATGAAAAGCACTCTCATATCTTCACTGAATAAAATCCTTCACATCTTGCAAGACCTGCTCTGACCTCTGAATTCCAATTCACCTTTCTCTTTCCTGAACTCCTAGTGTGGAACATTCTTTATCTAGTATTTCCGGCCTGGTCTAGGTCATTGATTTTCATGTGTCCATTTCATCTGGTGATCTGAATGAGACAAAACTGTGTATCCTGAAGATTCACCGTTGAGGAGATTGTCCAAAATTCCACTCCAAAGAGTAAAATCAGCAGTGGAAATAGTCATTTATTAACAGGAAAATAACATACAAAATGTATTACATGTCTAAGACACCGTAGTGTTAGTCTCCAAGAGGGGTAAGGTAGCTCTGCTACATAGAGTTTAAAGGGACATGGGCTTGGCCTCCTGGAGTGGAGGGAGGTCCAGTGGATGGTGGCTTGGGGTGAAGAAGTGCACAGCAGGCAGGTGTGGCCTCTCCATACAGATGAAGTCTTACAGGCAACAGCCACCTGTGGCCATCTCTCTCTGGGCCGGGTTTCAGTCCCCTAATCTCATCCTCCCCATTTCTTCTGTCTGTGGGAAGGTCCCCTCCTAGGCAGCAAGGGGTGGAGTGAGCACTTGCAGTGAACATCTTGGCAGCTCATGCAGGAAGACCAGGGCCTCGCATACTTTTCACCCCAGGAGACGCAGGCAGACCACTTTCTGGTCTTGCTGCTTCTTCTCAAGCCAGGTTCTACCTTTCAAAGAGCTGTCCTCACACTGCCAGCCCAGGGCTATTTACCATGGGGCAGGACCACCCAGACCCTGGGTCACCTCTCTCCATGGCTACTCTCATTTTCCCTCCCTGTGTTCTCTCAGCTCTTCTCACTCCCCAGTCTGCCTTGTATTTCAGTCACCCCTGAAGACCTCTTCTCCTCCAAACAATCTTCTTGAGGGCAAGGTGCCTGTCCTGTCTGTCACCTTCACCTTGGCACACTGATCATGTTTGCATAGGGCCCGGCTGGTAGTCCATGTTCCGTTGCTCTGGAATTGTGTCCAACAGAAACCAGAGGAGGCTTTTTGTACTTTGCTGATCATTTTCTCACTTGGAGCTCAGAATGCATCACAGGAGATGGATGTGATCCAGAGCATCTCACGAGTCCTGAAGTCAGAGGTACTATGCCACACCGAAATCCAACCTCCTCAAGCTCTTGGTGTGGTGATTGGCAGCCAGGCACATTGTGCTTTGGATGCCAGGTGAGATGATATTTGAAAAATATATGAAAAGGTTAGGAAGGGTCCAGATGGCTTGTAGTAGGGATGTAAACAACCTGATTTGTCCAAAAAGGCATAAAAAATGTCATTTTTTAAAAACCTGTACAACAATATTGGGGAAATCTCAGTAATTCTGGCAAAGTCAAAGAAAGCATCAGGGAAGCCCTTGTCACTCTTTTAGCATATGTAGAATGTAGATGCACAGATTTTATTTCTCTCCCTACACTTCTGAAATTGCATTTGTAATTCACTGCTAGAACTAACAAAAAGACTAATTTTTTGGTGTATAATCCTCTGCAATCACAGGAATGTGCCAACTAGTTTTCCCTGTCTCTTGCAGAACAAGATTGTGTTAGAGAGAAGCATAAACCAATTAAATGTCAGGAGCAATTAACTTCTGCATTTTTCACGCAACACAGAATGAGAAAATTTTATAGCACTCCTATAATTAAAGTTAATAAAAATGAATACAGAACTCCCCAGTGACTCATAAGTCATTCAACTCCTATGACCACAACACACAAGGATTCTCCACCTTGACTGAGTCTCATGGCTTCATAGGAAATGTCACCGGGACTGGGTCTCTTAGTTGCCACAGCTATCTATGCAGCTAATTCACCACTATCCTCCTGCTAAAGATAGTAAAAGGAGAATCCTGATGGACTCATGAAAAGAAGAATCTAGTCCATCTCCTCTGGCCAATAGAGGATCTGGAATGTAGAGGAAAATCCATGCTCATTAACAGCAAATCAGTGAGATGGGGCCAGCACAGAGGGGCTAGGAAGGCAAGAAGAAACTTCGACTCAAAGAAGAAAAGTTATATTAAAGCCTGTTTTCAAATCTACTACAAGATAGAGGAAAGGGGTTTAAATCAAGGATATTATCAGTATCTTCATGTATCTAACAGATAAAAGGTGTGTGATAAACATCTGGCTATTTTTAAGCCTAAAGATGCATGTGTGTATGACAAATCATTCTGTATGAAGAACATCCTTCTACCAAACAGGACATGGGTATAAGCACAAATACTCAGTGACTTGTAAGTATTTACAGTGCAAAAGGGTACTTTTTAAAAACAAAATGTTATCAAAATTCACAAATAGTTCCCTCAGTTCTCAGCAAAACTGGATGCTACTAATATTCAAGCTCATGGTATTCTTGAATCTTTACTAGCATATTATAAAGGAGTGTTTTTCCTTTCTTTTTTTCATTTAAGGAATATTTAAAACCTCAAGCAAAGCTAATTACTATAAGTTTTGTCAAAACGACGAAAGAAAAATGTATAATATTTGTACTATACGTAAAAGTATCAAAACTATCAGAACAAAGTTAAATTATCACATATCCAACTCCCAAAAAGTAATTTTTAATGCCATTTGGTGGAAATAATTCCACATACCTCTCTCTACATACAATCAGAAGTTATAAATAGACGATAGATACGAAGTCATTTTATAAAACATACATTTATTATGAATGATACTTTATTAATATCTTAATTAGACATGGCTACAGTAAAAAGATGCAGTTTGTACTGAAATCATTATTGGTTGTTTACTTTTTATTTGTAGTATGAAGAGACAAGCTTGTTCTTAACATTTACAGCTCTATGTAATTTGCATATTGCTGAGAGGAAGCTATGTATGAACATTGTTGGGCTCTCTATCCCATTTCTTTACCAATCACCTGGGTAATACATATAAAGCACAGAAATAAAGGCAATAATTCAGAAATGAAAATTTTAAGTCTCTAAACAAACTCAACTTTCTTTTCAAGACCTACTGAAGGCAATCAAGGTGGTAAATACCAATTAATACAATTCAGATAAAGTCAATAAATATGGTTTATTGGAAAGGAGTTTAATAAGTGTAATTGTTGACACAAAAATGTATAGCAACAATCCTTATCTATTTAGCTAAATCTGGGTTAATCAGGTCTTCTAAAATTATTTGTAATTAATTTGACTCCTGGACACATAGTTCCTAAACAAAGGGGAATTTGAATCAGGTAGGTAGGTTTTTATCCCCATATAATAGACAGAGACACTGGTGCCCAGAAAGTTGCCCAAGGACATTTAACTACTGCATGAAGGAACATGGATTCAAAACTAGGCAGCCTGATTCCCCCATCCACAGTCTTAAATGCTTTGCTATTTATAAAAATGAAAGGAGGAGTTTCCACAGTTACCAATCATAGCCAGGGGTCCTCAGGCCATCAGGAAGACCCCAACCTGGAGGAAAGTTATGTAATAGAAAGTGTCCAGGTACCTGGCAGCATATTCTCTTCATAGGGAAGGAAAACCAGCCAAGACTCTACTCTTGAATCCAAAGAACATTGATTGCCCCAGGTAATGACAGTTTCAGGGTAGCTTGCCTTCCTTTCCCATGCTAGATCTAACAGCTTGTATCTGTGTCAAAGCTGATCTAGCATCCTCACCCAAGGCCAACTCAGAGCTGAAGAAGGGACAGCACTCCAGAGTCCTACCAAGGGCCATCATGTTCCTCTGCAATCTGCCTGCAGAGAGTTGGTGAAAGTGAAGCAAATCTGAAGTCATCCTAAAGAAATGCACAAGAGTCTCCTTAAAGCAATCCTAGTATGAGATCCTTAAAGCTTCAGGTTAACCACAATAACTTCAAGATCTTATAAAGGAAGCTTCATGCCAAGAATTAAAAAGGGAAAAGTGAAAGGAAGTAGGATGAATTGGGAGTTGTGAAATCATGATGCAATGTCCTATGTAATGAATGACAACCACAAATGAGAAGATTTAAATCGTTGTTGGAGGCCTCAGTAAAATCAGATTAAGACTGGGTCTTTTTCTGAAAGTTCTCTATATCAAAATTTTACTCTATTCTCTACTCAACTGGTATTTTCTCTACCACTTAATACCGTATGTGGGACCTCACTGTATTCACTTGCAGTCCTATTCATATTCGAACAGAGAAGAATTCTTTGCTGTATGTTTTAAGTGTTTTGATAGCTCACCAGTGCTCACCAGAGCTTCTTGAGACCCACATGAGTGAACACAATGTTTTGGCAGAAGTACAGACGTCTGACCTGGAAGACCTGGAAGAAACTGGGCTTCCTTCAGAGCTGTCTGACTGCTACCTGAGAAACCTCAAGCAAAGGTCGTCCAGTCCTACTGAGTCTATTCATCAATCATAGAATAGAAATGACAATGACAGCAATTGCTCTGTGGGGTGGCTATCATATTTGCAATGTAAAGGCTTTTGTTATATGGGAAGAAAAATACCCACAAAATTTTAATGCAGCTTTTGAGTGACAAAAGTGTAGTTGTCAGGTATCCCACACCTTCATGACTTTGCAAGACAATGACATGGCATTACAGAGTCAGGACTTTTGATTGATGGGATATCTTGGTAATGCTATTGAGATCCACTGGGGCAGTATCTCTAATCCTGTAACACTAAGAACCATCAATGGGTCCCCTTAAAATATCAATGGTGTCCAGAGAAATAGATTCCATGGAACCACCAAGTAACTTTAATCACCTTGTGTGTTTTCCCTAACTTTCAGTTTCTTCAATTATAAAACAAGGCTAACAATGCCTGCCCCTCCTACTTGACAATGTTCTATTGATAACTAGTAATGCTACAAATAAGCATTCGCATTTGAAATGCTCATTAACTTTTCTGGAATTCACTGTCGTACTGAGTCTTCATACCACCCTGTGAAGATAGAGAGCCAGTAATTTTTAGTAAGAAAAAAGAAAACTAACAAATATCTCATAAAATAAACTTTTCTTTGTTCTCACACATCACTATTCCATGTCTAATGTATCTGTAAAGGTCACCCAGCAGGCAAGTAGCATCACTGGGACATAGACCCAGGCTACTGGCTCTAAATCCAATGTGCTTTCAACCATGGCAGGTGGCCTTTCAAAGAATAATAAATGTGAAAGTACGAGATTGAACTACATGAAATTTCCCTTTCATAAGAAAAAAAATGTTGAAAATCAGCAATTTCATATGGTTTACAAATGTGTAAAATTTTATACCTAGGCAATATATTTTGACAAATTATACCTAAGTAGCATCATCTGTAGTTCAATGTTATTCACAAAAGTCAGCAGCTTTTGAAGAGCATCCCTACCTACAAGGACCATATTGGAACTTGCCAACAAGTTTGTTTGCAATACTATGTTTGAAGCAGGTATAATGCAAATGGAAAATACAACATATTCCAAACTGCTGTTCTAAGTAGACTACATTTCTTTTTCTGGCATCCTTCCCTGAAATAATGAACCAAAACATTTCTCTATGTAACAAGATGTGCTCTGTGCTGCTGAGAACTCAGCATTGTCTACAGGTGTATATCCCAGGACATTCATTTGACCTTAATGAACAAAGGTGGACTCCTTTTAGATCTATGTCATGTGGATGACATTATAATGCTACCTAATATAAACATTACTAGTTCCCACAGTTTCTGTCATTTAGAGATTTCACAAGTTTCAAATGCAAGAATTCCTTACAAGAAATTTTACAAATTCATTTCAAAATGCATGACGATTTGAGAAATGAAGGGAAATCCAGTACTTGATATGCTGATCAGTTATAATGAAAAATGCTTCAGATATGCAATTTTATTTTTGCTAGGATCACATGGCATGGTAGAAACAGAATTCTGGAGCTACAGATGCCTGATGCTTTAGAGGAAATACTAAATAACAAACTCTTCATCCAAACCTCATCAATGTGCAGCCAACTCTTCAACTGAACTCCGTATCTGAGAACCTGGGGTGTAATTATATATAAATTAATTTGCAAGCTCCAGTTGTTTTATAGTCCACACCAGGAATTCTCATTGCTGAAAGGGGCTCATAAAATATATCTCAGAGTTCTAAAGTGAAATTCAAAATTTACAATTTCAGTTCATAACACTTCATGCATCCTAGATCCTGTATTTGTTATTGTTTACAGTCGCTAAGAAAATTCAATGAACAATTTCTCTCTGACAGACTCCCCCCAAAGGAAAAAAAAATGCTTTCAAAGCAAGTTAAAATTTCTTATTTTCTATGTCAACAACTGGCATTGACTCTAATCTCATTTCAGATGTTTAAAAAAACCTGAATTTTTGATACACAGATGATCTAAGGTGCTCTTATATTTGTCTATTACTTAGAATGTCATACGTGGTATATGAGTATATGATTTATAATAGTCCTAAGTTGTCTGTATACTTCTCACAGGTTTACTGGATGGAATATATTTTTGTAAGACAGACTTATTCACATTTATTTTCTCCTAAAAGCATCACAGGACCTGTAATCCTAGTAACTCAGGAGGCTGTGACAGGAGGATTCCAAGATCGACACCCTCAGCAAATAAATGAGACACCATCTCCAAATAAATAAAAAATAAAAAAGACTGGGGATGTGGCTCAGTGGTTAAAAAAACCTGGGTTCAATCCTTGGTACCAAAAATAAAATAAATTTTAAAAACCAGCATAGATTCATAAGTGGTTTCAAAAGTTGCCTAAATGAGTCAGTTGGATTTGTCTTAACCACACTAAATGAAGAGTATTAAAATTAAAAAAATCAAGAGATTAATGCTGAATGGAGTAAACCAAGAATCAAAATAAATAGCTAATATAAGTTTAATTTTATTTGTGGTATTGCTTTCCAAATATGGTCTTCACAGAAACATAGGCCATGAATAAATCTGGTACAAAAGGTCTGGAGAAGAAGCTGTGCTTAAAATAAACCACTAGATTAGAAATAGAGAATACTCTTTTTCATACATTAATTATGATTTGAACTTGGAGAACACTCTGAAAGAAGACATTTCATCCATCCATTCATTCTTCCCTCTATTCAACAAGCCACATAGTGAACAGGTATTGCACAGGTGGACAGAAGAAGATAGGAATTTCTGTCCTCCAAATTATTTTTCTTTTCAATCTAATTTAAAGAGAACCTATGAAGTTGAAATAATTACAGATCATTTTTATTTTAAGATAGTCATAAATAAGGGCATGGATGTTTATAGATACTCAGAAAATCAACATCGAGGAAGTAATTGGATTATGATCACACTCTTTAATTTACTTTTAGTGTGGTCTTAAAGTTTCCTTTTATATCTGGACAACTGATCATGTATTAGATGTACCTTCGTTTACTCTTAGATTCATATCACTTCAGATTGCTCCCATTTTTAACTTAACTGTTTTTAGTAAAACTATTACATATTTACCTCAAGAAAGCTTTTGACCTTCAGCGACCCAATAGAGTTTCTCTTTAGGCTTGTCCACAAGCACCACTAATTGCAGGACAGACTTAGGATTGGTCAGCCCCAGTTCTTGGGAATTTAGATGATAGCAACAGTGGTGCAAAAATAATTGGTTGCTAGTCATCAACCCCCAGTTGGAGAAGTGATAATTATGCCCTTGACAGTTCCTAAAGGAAAGGACTGAGGAGAATGATATTTGGAAAAGAACACAGTAATCGAGCTTGGCCATCTACTAGGAGAATTCAAGAAACAGACCATGTGGTAATTTCTCAAGGGCTAGGGGGAATCCCTTTAATTTGAAAATAAGAAGAAAACCTGGAATAAAATGGAACCACATGCAGACACACGAAGAGGATCCATGTTGGATGATGGAGAATCTGAAACCACCTGCCAGAATTCAAAGTAAACAATAGCACTATTTACAGGATTAGCAGATATACTAACAATTCTATGCTTGACTGTAGGCTGTACAATAGAAATCTATGCTTTTCTTACCAATCTAAGGATAAGAAATAGTCACTCTTCTTATTTCTGCATTATGGGAAGAGTACTAGAATAACATAGGTTTGCTTTGGGAAAGATTCCTTCCTTTATCAGTTGCCCAGTTATGCAAATATGATCTCAGCATTTTTAATGTTGCAGAAGTGCTCATTCTGGGTAGGAGGAAGAAACCCCGTCAATAGTCAATATCATTCTACTCTTATGTCATCATTTGGGTTGAGAGTCAGATGTTCACTGTCCTAAGAGAAGGAATGCTCTCCATGGTACTAAGTCAACCTCTCCAACACAGCACAGTCAGCTTGACTTAAGAAACAAATTGGCTAATGACACTGTGCATTTTTAATTCATTCAACCTCTACATTAGGAACATGATGATTCCCCTCCTTAATGCATGATAAATGATGTCTCTAGATTCCAGAGAAATAATGAACTGACACCATACTTCTGCCTGGTGAGTCTGTGCATCATGGTGCCTCTGTCTTCAAGGATTCCACCTCATACCCTTCAAAGGCAGGGAGAACCATCTGTCTAGCCAGAGCACTTGCCTTATTGGGATAAACTTTTGTTCTTCCAGAGAATCTGGAGCCCATGAAATACAGAGTAAATCACAGTGAGGGTCAACGCTTACTAATTGTCCATGACTAAAGATCCATGTAATGTCTAGTGACACAGAGAATTCCAAATAATGCTTCAACTCTCAGTGCACAGGGCAGTCATCAAATATACATTAAAGGAGGTCCGCTTTTAAGAGCACACATGATGACATCAAGTGCTGCTGAGGAAGCTCTTCTCAAGAGTGAAATATGTTACTGAATTAGAAGCAGATGCATTATTTAGGGAAGAGTTATACTTTGAACATTGGGGGGGGGGGGATTCACAAAGGCAATGCTTCCCTCCTCACTCCTTGGTCTTTCCTGCAGAATTTTTTTTCTTTAAGACCATTGCAATCTTCCATAGAGTCTTAGGTACTGTATAAAAATTGTGGTGGGAGGGAGGATGAGTTGAATCAGACAAATAGTGTTTTTCTATTCTATCTCTCATCAAAAACGTCCTCATGTCTTTTGTTCATTGGTTCTTTTTTTTTTTTTTTTTTAGTTACAAGGATTAAACCAGGGTGCTTAGCCACTGAGCAACATCCCACAGCCTTTTATTTTTTGAGACAGGGTCTCTGCTTAGGGCCTCACTTTTAACTCGTCATCCTCTTGCCTCAGCCTCCTGAGCACTGGTTACAGGCCTATGCCTATGCCTGGTTGATCATTGGTTCTTTAGGAGACACAATCTGATACATTCTAACCATGAATTTGAACACAACTGGGGCAATAACTAGCTTCTCTTAAATCTGATTCTAGATGCTTGAGAAAACCCAGGGCAGGCTGCCTTCTGAATCACAGAAAGTAGAAGACTCAGAACCACTGTAGCAGAAGTGGACAGCACCAGTGGCTGGTCAGTTTCCCCTTACCTCTGCCTCCTTCATAGGGAGACAATGCCCAGAAGGCAAGGACAAATGAAGAAGAACTGAACCATTCCACCCTGATTTGACCTACTGAAAGTATCATCACCACAATAGCATTTCTTTGGGCAATTGCTTGTAAAGATATAGCTAAAGAATTATTAGAAAACATCTATTGAATTTTACCATAGGTGAAGCTTTCACCTAAAACAACCAACCAATAAAATAAAATTAAATTAAAATAGCCACATGCTTTTCCTTCATCCATAAAACTTGGTCCAATATCTTCTTTTCTAAAACCTAATTTTTGATTTCTAGGTTATTTTTCAACTTCTCCTTTTACTTGTGCCCCACCCCAAATTCTAAACAGCATCCAAAACAAAGGTCACATATGATTAATTGTGCACCTACCCTATCCAAATCTTTGCACTCAATATTATGGTCCTACATCATTCCCTCTGCACAGAAAACACATACATCCTTAGACGAGCCTATAACTCAGCAGCTGAACTCCTGACTATAACTGTTTTAATCATCATCCTAAGGATGATGATTAATTAGTGCTTCTTTCAACATCTTTGAAGACAAAAGGCACCATGTGAGCATTCCTGATTAACATTCATTAGTATTCCTCCTCCTACCAGCAGCCCAAGTTTTCCCTGCTCTCCCTATTATCACCAAATTCTTTCTTGCAAACTCTTTACAAACATTAACTAATTAATGATGATTCTAGCCCATAAGTACAGTATATAAAGGAGTGCTAAAGAAAGGAGATAGGGAAATTAGCCTCATTAGTTACACATTTCAAAATGTAAAATGCAATAGGAAAAAAGAATCATTTTATAAGAAAAAGAAAGAAGGAAGGAAAAAGAAGAAACCTTTTAGTAAGAAGACTTGGGACTGGAGCCAGCTCTTAAAAGAGGAGGTGGAATAATAAAAATTCTTGAAACTTTTGAGTCACTGCTTGATGAGTGCTTCTCTGGAGTGCTTAAGGATGGAGGGAAGAGAGAGGAAGATAAAGAAGACTAATACCAAGGGTAAAATGAATGCTTACAGTGGACTTCAGGGAGTTCAGATGGATCTTAGAGGCCCACACATGCACCTACTGTCCAAATGCATTCTTGCCTATAGAATGGAATATTCTGACCACCTGAGATGAACCAGGCCAGAGGAACATCTACATAAAGTGATCAGAGAGTGAGTCATCACCCTGCCCTACCACCAAGATAAATGCTTAACTCCATCATACATATCACTAATATCAAGTGGTCATTTTAGTATAGAGGGACAAAACTCCAAAAATGAAAGGATATGTCCTTTCATTCATATATCAGATATGTCCATATGTTCTACCTTTACAGACAGCCCCCTACCAGTAACATGCTTGCTTATTAGAAGAGAGTTGCAACCATTTGAAGATAGGAACCACTTTTGGTTAAATTTTATATCCTACAATTATGTTACAAATTAGAATTTCCTTTAAAAAGTATTTCATTCTATAAATGTAAAAAAGATTGAAAATACTTGAAAAAGAAAAGACAATTTTACACAGTTGTAGGCCTTACTTAAATAGGCAAACTAATGACAAAAAAGTTATTTCAGAAATATTACTTCTAAGAAACTCTTTGGCATGGGCCAGTTTTGTTAAGCTGTCTTAAAACTGAATGTAATGAAGTTTTAATTGAAGAAAGCTCATTCTTTTCCTGGCAAATCTCATTCTTGAAAGAACATGCATAATTCACTGCTTGGGGAATTGAAGCAGCATTCAAAATTAGAGCATCAGATTATCATTGTGGAGTCTGAGTACATGGCTGCCCCTGAGAAACATCTTTAAAGGGCAAATGCAGAGGAAGGGCCCATTTCCTCTCATTCTTGGATCTAAAGCTAGTTGTAGACTGAGTTAGCCAAATCAGTAATTCCTAAAAATTTTTGAAATTGCAGCATAGTTTGAAATTCTCTTGGGCACCTACGTGGCCCGACTCTACTGCCAGTTGACTTGATAAAGGACAATTTTGTTCAGAGTCATTAAATGGTCATAATGTGAATTTATTATCTAAGGATTATAAAATCAAAGATTTCCAAGTCAAGACACAACTACTTGGGCGCTGTAAATGTTTAGTGAAAGTGGAGAAAGGGGAAATTTTCTTCTCCATGTCCTAGACCATGCAATTCAGACAGCAATCACCAGATGAATGTGGTTACACAGGCCACTTAGCATGGCCTCTTGCTGAACCTTCTCAATCCCAATCTCTTCAGCATCAAGGGTCATTAGAATTGATCCACTGCTGAGTTACTTATTACCATTAGTGTGACAATAAGTTTATGACACAGTATGATTTTTTCATTTCTTTAAAACAACTACACAAGGAGGATTAAGCAATAATATATGAGTTTTTCATGGTATCTGCCCGCACTACTGGCTTCAGTATGAACAGTTTTATATGAACAGTTACCTTTCTTTATATTTGTTGTTACCTTTATGAATTGAAACAGGATTGGTATACCTATATTCAGGAAAAGCACCAAAACAAAAAAAGGCATATTTTGTTTGTTTGTTTGTTTTGTTTTGTTTTGTTATTTTGTTTTTGGGTTGTCAATGGACCTTTTATTTTATTTATCTTTTTTGTATGTGGTGCTGAGGATGGAACCCAGGACTTCACATGCTGTACCTCTGAGCCATAACCCCAGCCCCACATTTGGTTTTGAAATTAATTTTATTCATATGGGTTGAGCTATGAACTGCCATTGATGGGATATGCCATTTTCAAATAAATTGCCATCACAGCATGAAACTATAATCAAAAGAAAGCCTATTGCATGGTGTTTGGTACAGGTGTATTCATTATCCATTTATTTGTCCAATAAATATTCACTGATTAATTGCTTTTGAGCTGTGTTTGTCCTCTCATTTATTTAATAAATTCATCCATGCATTCATTCTATAAATATATAGTTAGCCAGTAAATTATGAGCCAGGCATACTGTGTTAGAAAATGCCAAAGTTATTAATATGAATACAACAAGTTCCTTACCCTCCGGGAACTGAGTCCAATAAGCATATCAGATGTGAATAACTGCTTTACAATGAAAAAATACTATAATTAATACAATCACTAAAATTGATCATGACAACACAGAGAAGTAGGAATAAATATATCTGTTTGAATACACTTAGGAAGGTTTCTTAGAATCTGACATTTGAGAGGTGCCTTGAAGATGAAGCAGAGACTTAAGAGTCACGTGTGACTCAAAAAAGAAAAATGTTTTGGGACTTCTGAGAACATCAAGGAACACTGGACCACAGCAGATGCAATAGGACAAAGAATCAGGTGGAGCAGGAAGACTGCACTGTGCATCCTGATGATGTGTCTTCCCTTCAGCTCTCCAAATACAAAATCATTAGACATGTTTAAAGAAGAAAAGGACATGTGTGTGCAGGTATGAAAAAAAATAATTGTGCATTCAGTACCTATGTTTGTAAAACAATGTGTAAGTCCACTGGAAAATCAAAGACTTACTGAGATCTTATCTGAATCACTCCTAACTTAAACACCTTTGTTATTTAAAGTTACTGCTTTATGCTCTGTGTGTGTGTGTGTGTGTGTGTGTGTGTGAGAGAGAGAGAGAGAGAGAGAGAGAGAGCACTGAGCTCGTCTCTGCTACTAGATCATAAATTCTTGCAGAGTCTGAATGTAGGAGCATGTATTCTGCTTCTTTGTATTCTATAGTATCAATTCTGGTGCCTTTTGCATAGAGATGCTGAATAATTAGGTACTAAAAGAAAAAATGATTGAAGAAATTTTCAATCGAATGGAGGAGACAAAATTTATGCACCTAAAAACTTAAACAACAATACATAGGCTGTCCCAAAGCTATACACAATGAGGTGGGTAAGAGAGACAGTTTGTGATGGGAGAAAACTCTGAGGATAGAGAAGGTCAATTGGTAGAAGTAGTTGGATATTTGGACGAAAATATTCAAATATTGGGTTCATTTAACATAACTTTACTCCAATTAATATGTAAAATTAGGTTTTCCTGTATTAATTCAAAAATATATCTAATTAATATAATTTCTCTGAAACTTTGCACTAACCAACCTGGATTAATCCATTAGCCTTTTCCTCTTCTATTACCAGTATATGCCCCCACTCTCCAAGTTAAAGAGCTCCCCTACCTTTGATGCTGTTGCTCAGAAGGGAAACCAGATGAGGAGCTCTTGATAAGATGTTGTAACCCAGCCCTTTTATGTACAATCAAATCAATCAAATGCCCCAATCAAAATGCATGGCTTTTTAAACCATTCTTTTCATAATAAATTATTTTTCTCATATTTTAAAATAATAAAGATATCCCATGTCCAGCAAAATCAAAAGTATCCAGAGCCATCTAATGAATAGACAGCTGACTCACTGGAAGCAAATACAGAAGAGGAAGCTTCACAGGAACAAAATAGTTAGTATATAAAGTGAAAGGTGGAGAGCCAGAGTCAATGCGAGGGGCAGACTAATGAAAGATAAGAGGTCCTATTTCTATCCTAAGGACAGTCCCCGGTATGAAGGGGCCAAAGCATAACACAGCTGTAGCAACTGCAGGCAGACCCTGCAGCAGACAAATTTAGATGCCCAAGGAAATCAATTTATGTCTGAGATAGACCATTAATGGCAGTTCATCAATGTAACAAAAAGGAAAATAAAAGGCCAAGGACTGGAGGGTCCCTTGGAACCAAAGTCACTGAGGCACACAGTAGCAATGGATTTACGTTCACTCGCACAGGTGGGAATCTCTCATGTACTCAGAATTGTGTATGAATTCTAGGGAAGAATTCACTTACATACACAAATAAAGGGAAATTTCTATGGCACCCACACATAGATCCTATAAGCCAACAATTCTTAATGACGTATCTAGGAAGCAGCACCAGATCTCCTGGGAACTTGGAAATACAAACTATGGAGAGTTTACCCCAGAATACTGAATCAGACACTGTGGGTCTGAGGCCCAGATCTCTGCTTTACAAGCTCCCTGGATTATTCTGATGCTAGTCTAAGCATTTACAAAATGACAAGCATGTGAAAACAGGATTCTTTCATCACCATTCAGACAGAGGTGGCCACAGTTAGCAAAGAGCAGAATCCTTTATTCTAAAGGAAAGTATCTCTCTGTACACAATTTACTTATAAAATCATTTAAGCCAGCAAGCATTTGTTGAGTGTCCACTATATGCTTGGTATTGTTCTGGTCACTGGCTAAGAAAACAATTAGCAAAACGCAGCCCTCTCTTTGGGGATCATACAGACTAGTGGGACAATAATTAGTCTCTTGCTATGCCTCTCTTCTTCATCTCAGACATTTGTTTAATGTGTTTTTAGTTACCCTTCATTAAATTGAGATGACCCATTCGTTATGAAATAACCGCCTGGTTCAACTTATTGATTTTAAATGAAAATTTGCCAGTGTTTGTCATTCATTACAATATAATGCCCTGTTCCATTTTATTGAAACTTTTCTCTAATGAAATAAAAAGGCAACTGCTCTGTTGATTAAATATTAATCCCAATGGGAGTTGTAAAAGCGACAGGAATTAATATTGAACCATGGAGCCTCTTCCTAACAAGGGATGGGGATGCTCAGGTCACATCAGGACTAAACCACAAGCAACTTTCAGGAAGTAACAATCGCTTATTAATTAACCTCTAGGTTGCTCTTGTAAAGGAGTCACAAATGAGGTTTGGAGGAACAAGACGGCAGAACCTAAAGTGGAGAATCAGCATCCTGTAAGAAACCTGTTGGGAATTTTTTTTTTTCCCCCTGGTGCTGGGGATTGAACCCAGAGCCTTGTGCTTGCAAGGCAGGCACTCTACCAACTGAGCTATATCTCCAGCCCCCCTGTTGGGAAATTTGAAGAAGCTCCAATGTTTTAATTTTTTTCTCATTTGTTGGAAGCCCTAGCTGCTTCAGACCCTTGGGGAATCATGTCTTTTCAGGGGTGTCAAAAGGTTTCTCTAATTGTTTTATTATTATTGAAGTTCACAGATCAGCAGGTCACACTTTATTGCCCCAAACAGATGAACATGGCTAAATTAAATAAAATTCGGAGAGTGACAGCATTTATTTTCTTTTCTGCTGTTAAGGTGAATATAAAGGGAAACTCAGACAGAGTTCAAAGCTGCATGAAGTTATATGGTCCACCAGCAATGGTTGTTATGGTTTGGATATCAGGTGTCTCCCAAAGCTCTTGTGCTAATTCAGGGATGTAAGTGGTAAAGTGATGGATTGTGAGAGTTGTAACTGAATCAGTCCATCCCAGTTTGAAGGGACTTGGTGATAACTGTAGGTGGATGGGGCATGCCTGAAGGAGTTGGGTCACCAGAGGGAATGTTCTGGAAGGGTGCATCTTCCCAACAGGCCCCTTCTTGTCTATGCTCTCTCTCTGCTTGCATGCTGCCATGAGCTGAGCAGCTTCTCTCTGCCACACCCTTCCCTCATGATGTTCTGGTTCATTTTGGGCCCAAAGCAATGGAGCCAACCACTGAGACCTCTCATATCATGAATCAAAATAAGTTTCTCCTCCTCTAAATTGTTTTTATTGGGTATTTTGTCACAGCAATGCAAAACCTGTCTAAAACAGTGACCCTGGTACTTGCACTTGGAATTGTCTGACTTTTGAGCCCAAAGAAGGAGACCTGTTCCTTTCTGAGAACCCAGGGAGGGCTGGCCTCCTCCTCCTTCTCTGGAACTGATTAGACCTCTTGAGGGGGGACAGAATGTGGATTCACATTGTCTGCCTGGAGGTATATTCTAACTTTATGAATTTGTGAAAATGTCCGGAAATATTACCTACTCTAAGAGAGACCAGAGGGCTATGGATTGAGAATAGGCTGCATTAAAAAGAAAAAGTAGTTATCCAGGCAGGGATGAGCCTAGATGATAGAAATGAAAGGGCTCTGAGTTTAGGAGGAGCTGTGACTCCTAATAGATGTGATGCCCAAAATGTGGGAGAATATCTGAGGTTCTGGTTTTTCTAGAACAAGGAGAATCCACCCAGAATGGGCTGGATTTAGACAGCTGGGTGGAGAACCCCAAGAAGCCTTAGTTTGACTTGCTTCTCAACCTGACCTGGCCTGTGATCAGAAATGAACAGAGAGTTTGTACCTGTGTAATGAGGCCAGCCCTTTGGCAAATCTTCTGATTACATTAGAGGCCTGTCTGTGACTTTCCTGAAGGGATGAGGGGGCTCATGTTCTCAGCCCCCAGAGAGCATAACGTTTCCTTCATCCCTTTGGTAATAGCTGTAAAGTCCCGCAGACCACTAAACCACACCAAACCCAAGTCCCCACGTGCAGTCATGCTGCAGGTTAAGTTGTGGGCCCCAAACTCTAACTGGTGCCTCCCAGTGCTTGTCTTGGCAGCCTGGTGACCATCATTGCTGGGTGCATAACAATATTACTGTCCTCAGATACAATAAATATTCCTTTCCCTAACCAATAATAGATTTTGATCTAAACATGAAATGCTTTAACATCTTCACCCCAGAACATGCCTAACTGTGGCGCTGGTCCTCTCAAAGCTCAGGTTAGCAACCTCGATGACCAGAAAATAAGCACAAAGCGCTGCGGTCTGTTTAACAGCATTGATGACCTTAGCTCACACCCTTGATGGATATTCAAGGGTGCTGTTTTTCTCTCTCCTGTTTCCCTGTTTATTTCTGATGACTTACCCGCAGGCTGTGTGTCTGGGAATTGAAAAGAGGAGAGTCTGTTTCTCAAAGTGAGTTGCCAATCTGTCAGACATCCCTGCAGCTCTCAAAGTTCTTCATTAACTATTTTTAAGACAAACCTTCACTTGCAACAGCTTGCTTGGCTTCCCTGTGTTTGATGCCATTGGCTCTAGTCCAGACCTTAGGTTAAAAACCTGTTTTATTAGGGTTTCTAGAGTTTCCCTGAAAAGAAGAGATTACTGGGAGACAGTGTCAATTGGACTGAGCTTAGCGCAGGTGTTTCTCATTGCAATGAGGAACTGGAAAGACTCAGGAAATTATTTCCAAGGGCCTTGTCTCCAAAGTTGTTGTCCACTGGCTCTGGCTTTAGATTTGGAAGCAGCAATGAAAACAATCCCAAATCTGTTGCAGAAAGTATCTGCAAAAGTGAAACCTGAAGGCTAGCATTATTCAACACAGCAATGGAGAGATGAGGATGCCGTAAGGAGAGGGGAGGAGATTGTTTTAGACCAAGTGCTCTTATGCTGGGACTTGGAGATGAGTATCCCAGCTGCATCTGGTTGTTTCACGATAATAGTCTTATCAAAGATGCTAGATTTAACCAATGAGGATTTCCTAGTTGCCTACTGTCAACGGATCAGTGGGTTCAGTGCTGGGTAGCATTAAACAAGCATAGGATAGAGTAAGAAATATGCTGTGGATTGAGACCTACAATATACATTCAGAAAAACAATAATTCTTCACCTTGCCTGCACATAAGAAATAAGGAAATCGGTCCGTAGTTGGGGACAGCTATCTGTATTGTATAAAACCCTCCCTTAGGTGATTATAACATATGGTTTGAGAACCATTTTTCTAGGACAGTGGTCCTCTCTCAAACTTTAACAGGTTTTAGAATTTCCTGCAGTGTCTGCTAGAACATAGAATTCTGGAACTTAGCCCCAGAAGTTTTGATATAGTAGGTCTTAATTTGGGCCCATGAATTTGTAATTGTAACAAGTTCGTGGCAATACTGACAAGTGATCAGGGGACCATAATCTTAGTTCCAAGTCTGAGCCAGTGGTCCTCAAATTTATTGTGCATCAAAATCAAAATATGGAGGTTAAAAATGGATTTCAATGCCTTGTCCTCTGAGCCAAGAATCTGCATTTTAATAAGTTTCCAGTTGTTCTCATACTCTAAGAGGCACTTAGGTCTTTCAAGGATTGGGAAGAGCATTTTAGAAATTTTGAAGTTCTTTTAAAAGCTACTCTACATCATCCCCTTTGCTTTCTATGAGGTTCCACATGGCCAGGTTAAGAACCATTGATACAGTGAATCTCTGCTATGTTCAGGGGTGCATCCCCTCATTTCATAGATAACGATGTTGAGGTTTGGGATGGAAATGAATTAACCATAACCACAAAGATTTGGAGAGCAGACCTATGGTCAGCGATGGCCACACATCTCATCTCACAGAAAAAGCCTATAGGAGTTCTGAGGACAAATACAGGGATAAGTGATTAGGCAGAAGACTGATTTTATCACTTAATTTTGTCTGGAACTGACCCTGACTTTCCCACAGAGACCTAAATTACAGGCAAATAGTTTTAATGGCAAAAAAATTATAATATCTGGATTATATCAAAGGGAGATCCTAAAGAGATACGGCATGAAATTCTTCTTCCTGGATTTTCCTGTCAGAAGCAGGATGCTATTGATATTGCAGTTTGATTCCAATTACGCAAAAAGACAGAAGGACATAATTCAGCTTTATGGTCTTTCCATCTTACAATGTTATTATCCTGGTCTTTTCCCTATTTCTATAAACAAAAACAAACACCATTATGTTATTTGAGCATAAGAAATGTACCAAAGCAAGTAATGCAGCCTGGCATCACAGGTAGGAGCATGGCCAAAGCAGTGCTGTAACCAGCTTCCCCACCACGCAGGCAAATCCTCAAATCCCTGAGATCACTGGGGAAAGATGATGCAGTAAATTGAACCCATTATCCACTTGTACTGAGTTTTTCTTCTTATACCATCAAATCGCATCATATGTAAAGTGAATATGAATTGGTGAGCATGTTTACTGCCCTTTCTCACTAGGCATAACTATGTCACCAGATGACTTTGACTGTAATGTTTCCGTGGGAGCTTATGTGCACTCATCACATTAATAGCATCAGCAGGTGTCAATGTAGCATCCAAGCCTCCTAATTGGTTGAGTTGCCTTTTATTTTTTTGAACATGACAGTGACTCATCCAACTGCCACCCTTGCAGCACAGATGTAGGAGTCTCTGTTATTAGGCTGAATTATTCCAGATTTCAGTTTACTAAATTGCAGATCAAGAACCCCAAGACAATTACTCTACTTCACTGAACTAGGCAACTATCCATCTTCTATCAGCCATTTACCTAGAGCTTCACGTTGACTTTGAAGCATAATTAATAGACCGAGTGGGTTCTTATTCACACATAACTGAATGAGCATGTGTGCTCTAACAGCCAGGCAATCTGTATGCCTCATAAAGCAGATTTGATTTTGACTTATTGGTGTTTATGCCAAGAATTTGGGGAGCTGAATAGCTGACACATAGCACCACATTGGCAGCTTTAAAGCTGATACACAGATTTGTGTCTGACATTAGCTGTCCCCACGGAGCAGTCCCCGACACTTTCCCCAGTCATGCATCTGTAAGAAAGTCTCCAAAGATTTGGTGAAAAAGCACCATGATCATATGATAGCACAGGCAAATAAGTGCATTTCCAGTCACCCTATCCCTCAGTTGATGCAGTGACATACCCAAATAGGGTATGGTTGCTTAATCGTGATATAGTGCTCAATTGCAATAAGGCATCCATTGAAGTTTGACCAGTGTCCTTGGCAAATGACCTCAGTGTTTTACTCCTATCCAGTCCTCTCAAACTAGGGCAGTGTTTGCATCTATGAGCTGCTCTGAATATGACAAGATATTCACTGACAACCAACATTCAAGATATTCACTCACAACTAGTATTCAAAGTTCCTGCTAGCTTGTTTCTATATCTCGGAAGGAAAAACAAGACTGAATTCCTCATGCTAAAACCTCCTGCCTCCAATCAAGCAACTTCTTTGAATGTGTTCAAACTGCATATTTCAATTAGAGAATGCAGAGCCAGAAACTGGGGGAAATTAGATTTGAACCTGTCTTTTTTGCCTAATCCTGTGCTTATTGGTTTTCCTTAAATAAACACAGTCTGATTTTAGAGTTTGGGATCCATAAGGGTGAAGCAACATTGCAAGTGACTTCTAATTGTCTGCTAGCTGCATGGAATAGAAGAAAACATTGTGGGAAAGGAGTTGCAGAGATTACAGGTTCCAAGTTGCCTCTGCTTGTCAAACTACTGCAGCTTGAGATGTGTTAGTTCATTATCTGCAAGCTTTACACCCTCGTCTGCAAATTGGAAATATTACTTTATAATGCTGGTTGAGAATCAGACGACAGAATACATGAAATGTGGGGGCCTAGGAGTGTGTCTAATATTATATATAAACATACACAAATACTGTGTTAAGCTGTCCCAGATCTGAAAGGCAAGATGGCAAGATGTATGATGAAGGACAGGACATAATTTCACAAAATAAAGTGTGTAGTTTCAAATAGCAGACATTGATTGTTCACTGTGTACCATGCTGAGGGGAGTATAATAATAAAGAATGCAACCTAACAATTCCTGAATCAGGTGAGTCAGAAAAAAAGATGAGGAATAACTAATATTTTGCCTAATAAAACAAGGGGCTGTCACAGTGGGCCAGTAAGCAGTTGCCCAGAACTGAGGATACTATTTTTATTCTCTTCGCATTTCATGCTAAGAGGACTTCAGTCTCCTTGAAGGCCCCTGAACTCCTAGTGTGACTGATAAGCAGCAGATACCAACCTGGGTCTCTAAGGTGCTCAATAGTATAAAAGATATAATCCAACCTGCTCATCAGAAAAAGCAAATGATTACAATGTGAAATTTCATCCAGAAATTTACAATAAACTATGCAAACTTCTTCATTTTACAATTCTCCAAGGGAAAAAAAATGTCCCATGATTGCAACTAAACTGGACTGCCTGTGGGCAGAGTCAGCCTCTGCCAGGCTTCCCAGGAGCCCAGGACTGCACAGCTCTCCCTTCCAGGCCCACCCTGGTGTGCTCCCCTAAGGTTTGCTAGAAGCAGTATGAGAAGGCAGGAGGTGTCTCCCAGCAGGTAGAGCTTTGGAAATAGATCCACCTACGTCCAAAGCAATCTGCAGTCCCTGTTTCACTACAGAGAAATTGGGAGAGACGAGAAATAAATTCATGGAGTTAAAGTCTGTTAGCCAAAAACAAAAGATTTGGCATAGGAGCCTCACAGAAATTTCTCCTGGTAAGGACATTTTGCTGCCTGTGATTTCTGAGACTGATAGGGAAAATAAAGAAGCTTCAAGAGAGAAATAGTCTATATTAAAATCCCACCTCTGTCATTACTACTGCTATGACTTATAGCATGTTGTAAGTTAGTATCTACGGATGAAAAAATTGGGATCATCATAGCTTTGTTCAGATTTGAAACAGTATGTGTAAAGAGTTAACACAGAGAACAGTACTTAATAATTTCTCAATACAAATAGTGCTTGTTTTCATTCACTATGTCAATCAACAATTAACTAGATATATATTGCATGCTAGACTTCCATGAAAGGAAGGGGCTCCCTGTTCTAATGAAATAGATCACCAGATGGAGGACAGAGGGACCTGAATAGTTCCCAAATTTGGTGATCCAAAATGAGAATTGATTTTTAACTTATTATTTAGGTTCTGCTAAGTCATTCTGTTTCTTGATCATGGATTAAACGCCTACCATAGAAGCATCTCTCTTTAGAAGTGCCACCAATTTGCTTTTGAAATCCATACTCCACTTGGCTATTTACTATACTGTCTTACCAGGTTTCACAGATGGTAGTTTAAGGGTTACTCGGCTTCATGCTACTGACATGTGGGGCTGGGTCAGTCTTTGCTGTCCTGTGCTCTGTGAAATATTTAGCAATATAACCCACTAGATGTCATTAACATGGGGTTGTCAGATTCAGCAAATAAAAAGAGAACTTTGAGTGAAATTTGAATTTCAGATAAACAAGGAACAATTTCTTAGTATAAATACATCCCATATAATATTTGAGATACACTAAAATAATTTGGTATTAAAAAATTCAAGTTTAACTGGGCACCCTGTATTCCATTTGGTAGGTAGAACTATCCCAATGTGACATCCAAAAATATATGTAGATGTTTCCAAATGTCCACTGGAGTGGGGACAAACTGCCCTCTTGTTATGAGTCATTAAAAAAGGTGATTCAGTAACAAGATGACGTGGAAGCACAGATGGACTATTCAGGCAGGCTAACCTGTGTATGCACAATCAGAACTGGGTAATTCTCAGTTGGGGTGAAAGCACATGTTCTTCCCTATACACTTAGGGCACAAGAGTATACAATTAATACCCAGGAAATGACACGGTTAGTGATGGATGGCTTCTTTAGTCCTAAAGTGTCCTCTGACAATTAATAATTATTAGCTTCATCAAATTTCCATCGTATGGAGACATTCTGACACAAAAATGCCCAAAATACACCTGGGTTTGTATTCCATACTGTCATTTATACTTCCCTCTAGATCACACACCAAGGAACACAAAGCTAAAAATACCTGGAAAATTCATTTCCCAAAAAACACTTATCCTCGACATACCTGTGCTTAAGAAAACTGCTAAAAGCAGAAATAAGGTCTTTGAAGGAAAAAAAAAAAAAAGCCCAGAGGAAACATCTCCCCTTCTCTATCCAGTTCACCTGCAGGAAGCTGACAGAAACTTGACAGCCCAAATAAAAGCTTTGCTGAAATTCACTTACCAAAGGGGCTGTTTTCACACATTCTAAATGTACTGAAGATAGCCATGCAAAATGCAGTATGGATTTCAGTAAGAAAATGGTGTGCTACTTGTGAAGAAAAATGCTTCTGTGGTGGCTGTTTAATTTGTAAGCAAGAAACAATAATTTTGGCAGAACCTCAAGTTAAAAAAAAAAAAAAATCAATTCTCTTGTCAGACCACAGAACCTTGAGAACTTGGTGCCAACATCCTGGTTTATAGTCTGTGGCTACAGCCAATGGATAGAAAGACACACAGTCCATTTATATAATTTTTAGAGTTGGAAAAGAATTTAGAGAGTCCTTTTTCCTATGTTCTCCTTGAATACATGGAAACTTTCTACTCCGGATGCTTCAATGAATAGAAAAAAATAAAGAAGTCAAATGTCCCAGCCAAAGGCATGAAGCAAATTGGTGATGGAACTCCTCCATTAGTCCATAGACGTTCATATTATTGTAAGCATCCATGCCCAGTAACTCAGGGAAAGAAACACAGGCTGAGCACTGCTTTATGCCAGATAGAAACTCTCCCCTAGCCTGTGATATGAGTGGTGCTCCCAAGGATGCATGCAGTATGGTGAGCCTCAGAAAAAAATGTCCCCAAAGAGTACCTTCCAGGATTCCCAAGGATCCCCTTCAACATATGTGAAAACTGAAACACATGGCCCTTGTGCATAGAAGAGCCTGGGACCCATCATCATCCAGCTCCCTCCCTGACTCCTGAAATGCCCCACAGTTTCCTTCTTGCCTTCCCACAATATTCATTCATCCTTTTTCCTGATGCACATAATATCATGAGCATTTACACAACTTCAAGAAGGTTTATCAAGAAGGCAGGCTGTTTAAGGGCAGCGTTGTGTCAATTACGAATGTGATCAGTAGTTCTTGCAGCTTAAGAACCTTCCTTCTACTCAACAGAACTTATGCTGACACACCTCACTCTAGTTACTCTTCACTTTCTGCTTCACTCCATTCTCCAAATTGTCATTAAAGTACTGACTTTTAATTAGCTACAACTCATGGCATGGAAAACCAGAGTTACTCCCAAAATGGTATCTGTGATAGTTACCAAACTGGAGAATAGGTTTTACTCAGGATATTGAGGTTGAAGTGAAAAGTGACATTTGGTACATGGTATTTAATATGAACACACTATGTGTGTACTTGTGAAACATCAGAAATTGGACATGGGAAACCAAAGAAGGCACTGAAAATTTAATTCACAACAATCTCCTCCTCTAAATTCTAAAATCAAGGACTACTTTTCCTGCAATGTTTGGTTTGGGTGTTTTTTCTTCTGCCTAAACCATCTCGATCAAGATTTCCAGGCATATATATTCAGAAATAATGTATACTCTTTGGGGTTTGACAATCAAGGCTCTTCAAGCTAATTAGCTTGGTTAATTAATATATCACTCCATTTCTTTCAAAACTCATTATGCTCACAAAAGGCCTGTTGGACCAACAGAAGAGGAATGAAAATAAATGACTAGGGAAATACCACTCAAGAAAAAACATCATTTACCCATTGAAAAATTAATATGAGGATTAGCAAAATCCCCTAGTGACTTTCCATCACAGGGTTTAAATTTAAAATCATTGTTGAGATCAAAACTGAGAGCTATATCTCTATTAAGATCTTAGAATTGGAATTGAATACAGGTCTTTTTGATATGGAAAGTAATTTGTCTGATGGGAGGTGGTCAAAATAGTGGTCCAGTCAGACTTGGTTTGTATGCTGTTCTCCCACCAGGGAAAGTTACTTAGAGGCTGAGAAAATAACCTGTTTTCTTATCTATGGAATGGGAAAATGACATTATTAAAGTTGACTTATTGAATTTGACCCAAAGCAGGCTTCCAGAAACAATTTAAAGGTTTGTAATAAGAATTAAATAAGAATCTTACATGCATTACATATGTGCATGCACACACACATATGTAGGAATACACACACACACATATGCACATACACATCTGTATCTATATAACCTGATTAGCACAATTCCTGGAACATAGTGTACATTAAATATTCTTAATTATTAATAAGATAACCTTTGCAGTTAGCAATAACAATGTATATAGGCAACTTTAAAAGAGGAAAAAAATTGTCAAGTACACCAAGCAATACAGAACAATATTTAAATACAAAACTTTTAATGGCTGGCATTACTTGGAAGAAAAAGACTAACTAATTTGACCAGTAGCTAGGTTAGACTTCAGACTCAAGTTTCTGAGTTCAAAGAATTGACATCCCTGAAAGAAATAATTGCTGCTACTTCTAATCGCTTTCCTAGACTCTCCCCATCCTCTGGGTATTTTTTACACCATATCCGGAATGAACTGGGTGCTCAAGAGCATGCCATTTCAAATGAAGACTTGTGGCTATGTCATGCAACACACCCACTCTTGAGACAAGAAAACAACACCCAGTCAAGTGTGTTCTCCATCGGCCTCTACAGAGAAATTTAAGTGATGGTTCTAAACCATTCACATTTAATTTTCCTCTGCTTTATACATTACTTATGATCCTTGAAGGCTTCTGAGCTTCTAGAAAAACCATTCAGTACCAAGAATTCTTAATCTCACTTGTGTTTCATCACTAGGTTGAAAGCTGTTCCACAAACTAATTATTTGGAGAATCCATTAATTAAATTAGTTATTCATGATATTGTAATTTTGTTGTATGTTTGTCTTTTAATTAATCCTATTGTTTGTCTATATTGCCAAGCAAGTGGACTCTTTTCCTTGTTTAATGTGAAAGATCTTAGTCAAAAAATAAATACAGTAATTTTATAGTCAGAGAAGACTATAATTGTGTTTATATGTATATGTGTTTGAGGGGGTTCACTTTAAGTTGTCTTGCATTTCTGTTGATTTTTCCAAACAAATGAATTTATTTCTAAAAAAGTATATAAGAGTGGGCATAAAAGAAAAACCTGTTTTCTTTAAAAACAGGCCTATACAGTACTTCCTTATAGTCATCTCTACCCATCTGCTCACAATCACCATTTCTGCTTCCAGTGATCTCAACAAGTCTCTGTGACCTTCATTTCTGTTGTGGACTTTTGTAATTTTAACCATTGTGGGAGACCCTGTGGAGTCTCCTCATACTGCAGAGAATGGTCTCCACAGGATACCATGACCATGTGGGACCATGTTTTGGACATCCTGGGACCATGTCTTGGACATCCACTGCTAGTGCCTGTGCTTGCAGATGTTGCTATAGACATTTGAATTGTTATTGGGGTAAAGGAAAAAGTGATTCACACCAAAGGCTTTAAGAAGAACATGCCAGAATCCCCAACTCATTTCCAAAGTAAAGTTTAGTGCCAACTACCACTCCTAGGTCCACAGAGATTTCTGATGATTGAGGTGTGTGTGTGTGTGCGTGTGTGTGTGTGTGTGTGTGTGTGATGTGACATTCATCAGTCAGTATAAGATCACCATGTCCTGTGTTCCCCTGTAGGCTCAGAATGGAGCTGGCATTGAGAGGGTTAAAAGAAGTCACCTATACAATTCCTAAGTTAGGAGAAAAAAAAATGTACATCAAATTGAGAAGACAGATAGTAAGTAAATGATATTTTAAAATGTTATTAAAATTAATAATGTTAAGATTTTAAGAAAAGATGTGATTGTAATGGGGAAAATTTAAGTGATCAGAAAAATAACTTGAAGGGAGTGTATGCCTTGGTGACAGAAAGGATTTAGTTAGATGCACAGGGATAAATGACTTGATGACACTTCAGATGAAGGAAAATGAAAGTGATCCTTGGGATAAAAATTACTGTGGCACATGCCTAGGATTCTAGTGAATGGCTGGATGATGGGAGTGGAATTAAGGGCCACTGGATAGTGAGGTTTGAAATGCTGTAATACCATATACCAACAGGAGACCAACAAAAATCATAATAACCATATAAACAGAGAAATTGGGAAGCAAAGGAAGGTGATTTTAGGAAAAATAATTCTCCGAATTAAATAATTTCTCAGTGTAAAACTAGAGAAAGAAATAGATTTTTGTCTCATAAAAATTTTAAACTACAAAATTTAAAAACAGGGTAAATAAAAGGCTAACCAAAAAAGGAGAACACATACTTGGCACTAATATAGCAAAAGAATATTCCTCACGTATAAAAATAAATGTTATATAAAATGCATCAAACATGTAGAATTCAAGAAGTACTAAGTTACAAGTGAAAGAAAACTGGCAAAGCACATAAACAGATAATTCATAGGAATTCGGTTGTCTAACAAAGATGAAATATATAAATTTAAGACATAAATTCTTCTAATGACAAAAGTCATGCAACTTAAAACATGATAGCATTTCTCATGAGATCCGTTCAGGTAATGCCTACCACTGCCCGGGATGTAAGATGGGCAACCTCATAGCTTCAGCAAGTGGTGAACATTGATATGACATTTCTGGAGAAACATTCACTAATATGTATCATAAGGCTTTACTATATTCATTCTTTTCACATGATAATTTTATCTTTGAGAATGTATCCTAATGTATGAATCAGGTATAAATGGACCTGGCACAAAGATGTTCATTGCAGGATTGTGTGTGATAGTGAAGAACTTGAGATGAACTAGGGAAACTATGGAATAAATGATGGCATGCCCATTTGATAGAATATTATGGGACTATCTAAATTTTATTTGTGGAACTTTAAAAAAAAAAGAGAATATTATTGAAATAAAATAGCAAATGACAAACATTATAAGAGTTAAGATTTAAGTCAAGGTACTGATTTTTCACCTCTGGATTTGCCTCCTCCACAGGTACCGAAGAACTACATGTTACATTAAGTACATGAATCTAGTCTCTGCTTCCCATTCAATTTGCTCTGTCTCCTATGTTAAAGTCACAATCGATCAACCTACACACCCAAGGCAGAACCCTGGATGCCATCCTCAATTTCTTAATTTCTATCATCTCCCAGAGCAAATTGGTCATTGTTGGCTGCCTCCAAAATATCTCTCCAATTTGTCACCATTACCATTCCAACACTAGAATATTGGATTATTTCCAAAAAAATGTAACCTAAATACTTGAAATAGTCCTCAAACTGCCTCTCTGACCTCAGGTTTATCTCACTAAAATCCCTGTTATGAATTTTGTCAGAATGTTCTTTGTACAATAAAAATCTGATTATGGCACTTTCCTGCTTAAGGCATTTTAACAGCTGTGTCATAAGATGAAGATGTATACACTAGTATACTTTTGATATTTTGTTCTGCACCTATCATTTCAGCCTCAACTCTTTAAAATCAAAATGCTCATGTTAATTTTCTAAAATGCCAACAAATAATTTATATCATCAAATTTATTTATTGAAGAAGATTAGAAGAAATTTACCTCTTTTACTGAATCCTCCCTAACCTTCTCCCAGGCACAGGAATTGTTCAAAAACCCAGCATCATCTGTTGCCAGATTTTTCAAACTATAAGTTGTAATCCATTAGAAGATCATTAAGTCAATGTATAGCATGAGTTTTAAAATAAAAAAGAACCTATCACAAAATATAAATCATTGCACGTAGCTAATGTAAATACTGCTTTATGAAACTTTCCTTTTAATTATATGTGGGTCACAGTCAAAGAAGTTTGAAAGTCACTGCTCTATTCTGAATTCTGCAGTAGTTTGTAAATAACTGTGCTATAGCAAACAGATCACTGTATCTGTCCGCTTCATCTACTATGTGACCTAAGAGAGAAAGAACTATTTCCATTCCTTTCTACATCTCTGAACATAAATGCATCTGAAAGTACACTTAGCACAGAACACCACTCAATGTCTTTCATCAGAGTGTTTACACATGCACTCTCAGTGGTACAGCCATTAGGAAGCCAGTCATAGATCTCATCCAAAGGCACAAGGCTCCAGACAGCCCTAAAGAGTTTTATTAATTTCCCCTAAAAGTTGATCCCAAACCATGGACCCATGATATTATTCCAAGATTTTAGAACATTATCTATCAACTCTAACCCCAATCTTAAATTAACTTTCTACCATGTCAACCAGAAGAATGAAAAGTTACTCCATTTATGTATGATATGACAAAATGCATTCTATTGCCATGTATAACTAATTAGAACAAATTTTAAAAATCCAACTTTCCAAGATATACTTCTGGCAACTTTTGACCTTTTATGAGAAAGTGTCCTTTAAAACTCCTGTCATAAAATGAAACTAATAGCTATAATCGGCAACAATCCCAAAGAATGAACTGACCAGGACAGAAAAGAGATAAGGAATAAGAAATAGCAGCCTCCTTGAAAGCAGACCTTGAGCCAGAAGACAGAGTCTGGCACAATTTTAATTGCACAATTTAAATTGTGAATTAGCATGACCTTAATTACATTTTCATTAATTTAATAAGTAGTCTCATGTTACTTATCTTTTTCAATAAACAGTAATCAGGGAACTTGTCTGATGCCCACTGCTACATCTTCCTTGCCTTGATAAATGACTGAATTCGTAATGGAAGATAACAATGTCAACTAGCTGCCTTGTGGTCAACCACAGCAGCAAATGGAGTTAAGAATTTGCAAATATTGACTTGACTTCTATTGTTGGGTCACTGGGCCAGTGGTACTTTAAACCATATCTGAAGCCCCCTCTGTGGTCAGACTCAATGAGTGAAGTCAGTCATGTAACTCATCCAGAGCAGGACTACTGTGTAATTTCACTGGAAATGTATGATAGGCAAAAAGCACAGCTCTGACCTGGTCAGTTTCTCTAGCGTTACTCATGTTCCTATTCTGCAATTTTAGCTACACTGCTGATTTTCACCCTGTGTCCAAGGAAATACAGATAAACCTATTGACCAAAGCCTTTATTCTTAGTATTAAATTTGGTAAAGATTTATTTCAGCAAAATAAGATTCTACCCTTAAATCCTGAAAAACCATCCTTTCTACTACAACTTTATGCATCACCTGCCTCTTACATAAATGCAAATAGTCTGAAACAGAAATTTCTCCCTTACTATGAAATCAAAGTGCAGTTTTCGAAATATAATTTATAATCTCACAGAGACATCACTATAGTTCAAACATGATTTGATTTTTTTCTTAATGAAGCCCTTTAACTTATAAATTCAGCAACACTAATTATTCCACTTAAGAAGTAATTAGTGGCCCCCTTCATTCTTGTCTAATTAATAACTTGTATTCAAGTTGCTAGGAAAGGTTACAAAGTCAAGTTGTTCTTCATGAATTTTTAAAAAAATTAATCTGAGTTATTCCCCAATGGCAGGTATATAGCTTTAGAACAACTTCTTTTTTTCTGGGGAGCACTGAGATTATTTCTTTTGAGCTGAAAGAGAACCAAGAAAATCCTCTATTTCTTCCCTGCTGCAGAGTAACCAAGCTATGTTGGTCAACACCCTATAGCAGGTAAGAAAGAAATGGTAGAACCATTTCATGCATCAGGTGCAAAGAGCCTTGTACATCAGAGACTCACACAATGTAATCTGGAGTGGCCCTTTCAAGTTTTTTCTGTTTGATATGACTCAATATCCTCATTTTACAGTGAAGGAAATTAGGCCCAAGGATAGTCTAAATTCCCCTAAGATATTCAAAGAAACAGATGTCAAACCTATGACTGTATCTCAAAACCCAGTGTTCTGCCATTGAATCAATGTGCCCTTCTGGAATGACAATGATTAAAACTAAAAAATATGGAACTGAGGGACTTTTCTTTATAGGGGGCTCTGATAATATAGCATTTTCCCTTCTGGTAACTGTTTAAAGGATTGGACACCATAAAATACACATTGAAGAAGGCATATGGTTCATTGGGCAAGATAATATAGTAAGAATCAGACTAGAAACTCAATTAGAAACTATTGCCAATTTCCTAGATAGTTTTGGACAACACCTCACCTCAAAATAATAGAAACTTCATTCATAGAGGAGATTATATTATCACAACATTCAAAGACATCAAGAAGGTCTTAAGCGCAGGGATATTGGGTAGGGATTCAGGTTCCCCGGGGAAACTCTGAGATGAACTGTCAGATGTCTAAGTTGCTTCAGATGCTTACCTCTTTTTCCATCACCATTTTGCAAGGGCAGTCAGTATATCTGACTACCAGTCTCCCAGGGAGTTTATTCTGCTGTGCTCTTCAAAATTTTGGTACGAGTGCCTCTTCCAATTCTATACCCCATTTATTTTTTCTTGGAATGGAAGTATTAATGCCTACTGCTTGCCAGACACTATGCAAACACTTCTCAAGGATTAACAAATGTAGCTCTTAGACAAACTTAAGATGCAGACACCTTTATTATTGCTATTATTTCCAGATCATAGAAAGGAAAACTAAACTTCAGAGAGGTTAAATTACTTTGTCCAAGATTCTGACTCATACCTGTGGCTGACTTGCCTCCTAAAACTTCACTCCCCACTTCAGCATGCTTCCTCCCCTGACCTAGCAGACCCAACCTTGCTCTACCCAAACACACACACATACACATACACACACACACACACACACACACACACTGCCTCTAGCAGGGTTCAAAAGCTAAAGGAAGTTCTAAGTATTTATGCCTTACAGAAGGCCTAAAACCCCCTAAACCTGATGCTGCCATTTCATATTTAAAGAAATTGGACCCAAGAGAGACAAATATCTCCCCCAAAGACTATTCCTGGGCCTGGCAAGTAAGCTGGCACTATAAATGAATTCTCAACTTATGGCTAAGTACTAAGTTCCTACAATACAAGTAGTGGGAAATACATTAAAATTACTGGAAGAACCTTTGGCAATTAAGAGCTACACAATATTAAATGAACTCTTCCCAGCTGGGAAAGTGAATTAAAAGGAGCGCTATTACTTCTAACAATAATCATAGCCAAAATCAGTCAATAACAAGCAGAATAGTAGAGAAGAGAGTGTTGCACAACAGAACAGATTAAGTACTTGATAGTAAGTATTTTATACAAGTGAAATAATTTTCAAGAATCAAAAGATCCCAGATGAAATAACAGTACTAAGATCACAAAGCTATAAACGGGAAAGTCAGAATTTAAAACCCTATCTTTTGGATGCCCAAGCTTCAACTCTTTCTACTGCAGTTTGATTCTCACTAAGCAAAAAACACTTATTCAAGGTACTTTTGAAAAATATCTGTGTTCTTGGAGCAAGGTGAGAAGGTACATCTCTAATAATCCTAGGAAAAACTGAGACAAAAGAGAGGACAAATGAGATTAATGAGTCTGTGAATAAGAAGCATTTAAAAGAAACATCGTGCCAGGTATGGTGGTCCATGCCTGTAATATCACTACTCGGGAGACTGACGCAGGAGGATTACAAGTTCAAGGCCAGTTTTGGTAACTTAGTGAGACTCTATCTCAAAATAAAAAAGAACTGGAGGTATAGCTTAATGGTACAGCACCTCTGATTTCAATCCACAGCATTATAAGTAATAATAAAAATAACAATAATAAAAGAAACATATTTCCCCTGAAGAGAGGGATTTTATTATGCAATTTTTGATGGCAATAACAAATGAAGCACAAGATGCTTTGAACAATTTCATTCCTTTCTATGACCCCAGGTAAACTGATCTGTATCTATCCTTTACCTTCTTTATAAGAATATGTGCACAAAACTCTACTGGGAAAAAGCAAAATTCAATATCCTCTTTGAAGAGGGCAAGGACCCTATTGTTTAGAGAGTGATCATCCTGTAATGTGATTGAATATACATGATTTTATTATGAAATATGATATTATAGTACAATATAAAATATTATACATACTATTGATCTTATATATATCCTAATTGAAGGAGCACTCAGTTAGTACACACACACACACACACACACACACATTCAAAGCCATCCTCTGTCTCGTAATGATCTATTGTGCCTCACAGACAAGATTATAGCTTCAGTGGAGCCCACTGTATATATTTGTCATATATTAGAGTTTCCATATAGGTAGCTTAAGCTAGTAAAATCTTGAATTATAAATTAAGAATGCTGAAATCATGACATTGAGTCACTTTTCTGAAACTTCTCTATGCAAATTTCTGGAATTTCTTTTTTCCTTTTCTTCCCCATCTCCAGATAGTCCCTAAGAGTTAGATGCCTCTTTTGTAGTGTTGTCAAATTTTAACCAAATTCTGTTGATTATTTTGCCTAGAGTAATTATGAAAATAAATATGAACATTCACCTTCCTAACCTTGAACACCTTAGATTTACCTTTCCAAATTTATCTGGATTCCTTTGTCAATTCTTTTTTAATTTCTATGTTACCTTGGAAACCTGATTCACAGTTTGTGTGAAAATCTAAATGTAAGAATTCTTGAAACCAAGTTCTGAGAAATTCCAGGTAACCAGGAAAAGGGAAAAAAAAAAAGAAAAGAAAGAAACGTCTATGTAACTTGTGTCCTATTTCAGTCTGTTTTGTTTTTTGCGGTTTAAAAAGGGGAAAGAAAAGAATGAATGCTATGAGCTAATAATATCTTTCACTATTATTTAAGGGAAGGCAAATGCTTGAGTCAGGTCCCCATGAGTTAAGATGGAAAACAACATCATCTAAATACCTACCTGCCATTGAATTGCCATGGCTCTGGCTTTTTCAGGGGCTCACCAAAAGAAAAAAAAAAAAAAAAAAAAAAAAAGAGTGACAGTTCATGGTCATTCTTGGAGATTCATGAGAAAAATTACTTAAAAGAATGTTAACCCATGGAAGCTCATAAATAAAATCTTTAGATCACAAGCTGAAGTGCATTTTCCTTGTCACCATGAAGAAAAGACAAACTGAGCATGTTTTCTAAGTGATCCATTAAAGTTTTGAATAAAGAGTGCCACGGACAGTAATGTATGCTGGTTCCTCTCTTCTGGAGAAAAAAAAAAAATCATAATCTTAACAGCACAGGAACTATTCATCAGCAGCTAATTTAATTTCACATTTAGACCAATTAGAGAAGAGGAGGGGAAAAAAAAGCTGAAGTTAAGCACTTGTTTATAAAATTTCCCTAAGTGAATTGCTCACTCAAAGAGCATTGCAATAACAGTCAGAGCTTTTTCTCAAAAGGGTTTTATGCCTGAAGACAGACATTATTTTCTATTAGCAACCCCTGTGGAGAGAAACAAAGCAAAATGGGCTAGTTAACGTCAGACAGACTGCCGCTGAAGGGTCTGGTCTCACTGCCTCAATGTTCCAGGCCGGGTTCTGCTACTTCACGTTGACTTCACGTTGACCATTACCACTCCCTCAGCCTTGCCCTTGACTTTAACACATTTGCACCTGTGAAAATTGTTTGGCTTACTTTTCCATTTACTCCAATAAATATTAAGTGAGCATATATTTGCTTAAAATATGTGCTATCTGCTGAATGAGATAGCCAGATATTTAAGTAACTGAGGTGATGTATATAAAGTGCCTGGAATGGAAGCCACAGTGCATATTCATTAAAGAGTTGCTGAGAAAGTCAATGAATGAATACATAAACAGTATAGATGAGATAGGAAGCTCTCTCTCAGGGAATAATCACACAGACAAAAGGACAGAGATGATGAACAATGGCAAAAAAGGGGAGTAAAAATATTAATGTGTTTTTAAAACTGGAGTTTTCTCTATGTTGAGAAGGTTGTCAGAGTGAGCAAGCACCCACACACATATGTACACAGCACCAGCCTATTATTTCTGCGAGATCGGAGTCATTCCTTCCTATTCTTGACTACACACTGGAAATCTTCAGGGACAAGTTGAGCAATCCCTCTCTCTTTCACCAGTGGAATTTTAAAGAGTCTGCCTACCTATTGAGCAGTTCACCAATCTTAATGAGTTGGGATGGCTTCATTTATTCATATTTATTAGTCAGAATACTATTTTCTGTCTCTTTTCATAGGAATTTGCATGACATGCCATTGCACAGCGTGTTCCACCACTTGGGGACTCAGATGCTCTAAATAAATGATAAATCTAGGGGAAGGCATTAGATTATGCTATCTAGAGATATTTTATGTGTATTTTATGGCTGTTAAAAGATCAGTCCAAGCCATTGTCCTACCAATGAAGGAAAGGAAGCCCAAAAGGGGAAAAGACTTACTCAAAGTCAGAGTTAAAAGCCTAGTGGGCTCCATTTAGTTCTTCTGGATTAAAATACCATGTTGGATCTACTAACTACATCTAAAGGGCTAGGAAATGCTGACTTTTTTCTAAAAGTCTGTAATCATCACAGCCTTTGCCATTTGCCGCATTGACTTAGCACTCCAAAGGCACCCTGAACACATGAAGTCTTCTCCAGATTGGGTCCAGAATGTGGCCTGGTCTCCCAGGAGCATGAGGAAACCCTTAGGATATCTCCATTGCATCCTTAGCCCCAGAATCTTTTGTCTGTGTTTTCCAGGAAAGGCTGGGTCAGTAGATTTCTATTATAATTCCATTTAAGATTGTAATTCAAGACTTCTATGCATAAACTTCCCAAAGTCACATTCCTAATCAGGAAGAGAATGCCAAATAATGATTCAAGACTCCCATGTTTGATCCATTGAGAAGTGACACTTTGTTGCTTCACACTGGAGCAGCGTGCCAAGATTTGTTCTTACAATCGTGTTTCTAAAGTTATTTGAAATATCATAATGAATGATAAAGATTAATTATAAGATACGATTAATAAGTATCTCAAAAGATCTAAATCAGGACTAGAATTTTATTCTCTATATTTTAATAAAAATTATAAATAGATTTGGTTTGCTCATTCCTTTAACCTTACACATATCTTTAATGTGTCTATATTGTAATTTCCCTTTTTAAAGTTCCAAGTCCACTCATACTTCTCTCCTCTTCTGATTGGTTTTAATGTCTGGGTTTTTCTCATAACAAAGAGGTTCAGAATCCTAAAGACACTGACATAGTTTTGACTACATAGAACTCAGGACTATATACAGGATATAGTCTGTACCAAGGATTGAACTCAGGGGCACTCCACCACTGAGCCACATCCCCAGCCCCATTGTATTTTATTTAGAGACAGAATCTCACTGAGTTGCTTAGTGCCCTGCTTTTGCTGAGGCTGGCTTTGAACTCTTGATCCTCCTGCCTCAGCCTCTGGGCCCAGTGGGATTATAGGAGTGTGCCACTGTGCCTGGATAGATTTAGTTTTAATCAGGGTCCTAACACGTACTTCTATCAATAGGCAGCCATATAAAGATGTTAAAAGTGGGATTGGGGTTTAGCTTTGTGGTAGAGTGCTTGCCTAGCATATAACAAAAGCCCTGGATTTCATCCCCAGCACTGAAAGGAAAAGAAAGGAAAGAAGAAAAAGAAAAACAAGGCTAAAAAAGACCTAAAAAGTCCCAAGATGCTCCTTCAGTAACTTTCAGCCTTGCATCAGATTGTTAATTCCAGGGACGGTCATGACATTTAGACAATGTCTGTGTCCCAGGTGGCTGATTAATCAAAATGGGAAGGAGAGAAAAAACGAAAAAGAATATAACACACCTATTTCTGCCTTTTGACCTTCCCTCTCTCATTCAAGCCTCCCCACATCTTGGGTGGAATGAACATTTTAGGTGACAAGACATTCTCTGTATTATTCTTTCCTGGCCACAGATCTGGCTCAGGACTCACAGGAACAGGGGCTGTAGGCTACGCAATCAAGACAATTTACTAAGACTGGCTCAAAGCCAATGTCACACTATTTTCTGTTTTCTGCTTTTTTGTTCGTTTATACTACAGGCAAATTATTAGTTTTCTTAGTTTCAAGAGATCAGTTCCAGCTATTCTGATCTTCACCTTGTCCATGTTCTTAGATCCCCCACTTATGTCTTTCCCACGTCATAATGATGCTTTATAAAGGTGCATGAAAATATATGTGTATATGAAATGTGTGTATATCAACACACACATATATACACACATATAAACATACACATATATACACACATATATAAATGTACACATATATATACACATATATATGTATACATACATATATATGAGAGAGTGCACATTTAAACCTATTCAAGTAAACATGTCATGAGTACCTAGTCCCTTCCAACACTCTTGGACACTGAGGAGGACGGAGAGTGAATGGAACATGGTATCTGTCCACAGATTCTAGGGTCTAACTCAAACAGTGTAAAGCAAAGGGTTCAACAGTTTCTAGACTGTAATGTGAACAGGGAAGCAAGTCTCAATAAGGAATATCCTCCCTAAAACCAAGAACACATTTGAGAAAGTGTGTTCCTTCTCTCTAGGTCTGGTTCAGAAAACTCTAAAAGTTTCTGAAAGATGATCTGAATTAGGAAAAGTGGTGGAACCAAATGTGCCTCATTGATTCCAGGTAATTGGCTCCTTACTGCAAAATCCTGTCACCTATCTGGGGAGAGAGAGAAGAATGTTTATGTTAAAGACTGATTAGGGGGTTGAGCCTGCAAAAGCCAAGACCTACCTGTGGTATCATTGAGAGTGTTATTCAAAAGATGAAAGCTAACTTGGTTTGTTTTCCTTAAAAACACAAAAAGAATACAGCATTGGAATAGGAGTTATGAGTCATAAACCAAGATCCAATTGTTGATATCAGAGAAGAAAAAAACGATTTCAAAAACACAGCCAACTTCCACTGAAGAAGTCAACAGGTGGTGATTCGTAGCCAACTCTGTCTTTCCAGCCATCTACTATTAATCACACACAGCTAAAAAAACAACTGATTCGTAGGCAGCATTTATGAAAGGCCCCTCAAAAGCAGAACAGTATAGATAACACACTGTGAGTCCTGAATCACACATTCAGATCATCGTTGTAGATCTTCACAAAACTATTGCTTTCTCCAGCAGTAAGCTTCTACTTGGGATCAGATTTTGAGGGAAAAAGGAATATTTTTTGAAAAAAACATTTTTGACCACTAGGCTACCAGAATCTACCTCCTGAGCCAGATTATTACTTATAATCCAATTCATTATCAATCTGTTTTTCATTACTGTAATGCTATATCTGAGTGAGGCTACTTTAATGTCAAGGAGATTTGGTTCACTCACAGTTTTGGAGTCTGGAAGTCCACCTAGGATGGTGAAGACTCTGGAAAGGGCTCCTCTGCCATGACATGATGTCATGGCAGAGTCCTTGCATCTCTCTCTGAATTAAGCTCACTTTCTCTCCTTATAAAGCCACCAGGACTTCACCCTGATGACCTAATCTATTACCTTCCAAAAGCCCCACCTCTAAACAGCAGAGTCAGATTAAGTCTCCAACCTCTTGAAATCACTTACATAAAACTTCCAGGATTGAACTCCTACAAGAGTTTGGGAGAACAAATCAGATCCAAACTGCAGCAATTCATGTCGGTTTTCCCATGAAACTCTTCCTCTGGCAGTGTTTACATTTTGTAAAATTCTCTCTCTGAAAAACAAACCTATTCTGCTGGAGAGCTGGGTCATTGATTATAAGCCACAGGTGTGTTGTCAACGCAATCAAACTCAGTGTGGGAATAGAGGCTCCTGCATCCCTAACAAGATAATGGTGTTAAGTACAGGTTTTTAGCAAAATGCACTGCATTTCTCATACAAACAACAAATTGTTTCCAATGGTTGTCTCTTCTTTCATCATCTCAGTTTTTTGTCATTCCATCCTCTAAGTGATCCCAAAGCTGACCTGAGCTACATAAATTAAATTCAGTGCATGAGCAGTGGACATATTGCTTCTGGGCTTCTCTTCTTGAAAAACGCTGATGTCTAAACCCATGGGTAAGAATGGGATGTGGGGAGGGAATGGATAAAGCAAGCAAAATCCTAACTAGGCTCATATTTATTCATATCATATTTATTCATAACTACATCACACCAGTGTCAATAAACCAAGAAGTTTGGTTGCAAGCATACTCCTATATCCATGTATATTCAAGCTCACCATTGTATTTTATATAAATGTCAAAGATCCCTAATCTCCATATACAGTGACTGCTATCAAATTCAAAGGTCAAAAGGAGACATCCACCCACTCCCCAGTGTATAGGGAGAGATTTGTAGAATCAGTTAGACTAGAGAACTGCTGTAGTCTCCCAGCTCAAACAGGAACTCTCCAACAGTACACTCATAGGGTGAAAGGAGTAAACTCCCCTCCCCTCAATTGCACTGTCCAATTGCACCATCAAGCCCTAAGGGGCTGTGCTATGGTGAAGAGTACAGCATTGTACAGACATCACTTTTCAGGATAGAGAGATGGTTCAATTTGAAATTTGTCCTGCTTGATAAATTAGCTAGACCTGCTAGAGAGCAAGCCCTTTTGGTAGCTAGAAGCAAAAGAAGACAGCATAACTAAAATACTGCTCACCACAATGCTCACTGGTTCAAAAGTTTGAGAAATAATATGGGACATTTTGTAAGTTTTCCATCCATTTTATGCAGAATGTAGGAAAATGAAAAAAAAAAAAAAAAGTTCCCAAATGAATAGCTGGTCAGAAGGAGGACATGTGATCAGAGAGAAAAAACAAAGCAATCCAGGGCCTTCTGAGCAAGTCTGTCCCTATTTTGCAGCCTGGTCTTTATCACCACAACACACCAAAGGTGGGGACTAGGCTGAGGCAAGAGAGGCAACAGGGTGCAAAATTTAAGAAGGTGCTCTTCTTCCTAAAACTCCAATAGGTCCAAAATATGAGGAATCTAATACAAAGCAGAGGGAAACCCATGAGACTTGCGCAGAGTCCTTTTGGACCACTCCTACTTCCCTAGGATCCCATGATAAGTGAACTTGACATGATACTGCTTCTGTGCACATCCAGGAAGGAAGAGGGAGAAGGGAGAGGAAGTTCAGATAAGTAGCAGTCCTGGGGCTGCTAAGCAACTTCAAGAATTCAAGAAGGTGAAAAAGGACAAACAATTGAAACAGCAATTAAAGAACACTTCCCATCCTCAGAGCTCTCAGCAACAATGAATTAAACTTCTTGTGAAAAAAAATTTAGTATTATATTTTGGGATGTATTGAAAATTTTTTCTTACTTAAATATTAAATAAAAGTTATTGGGTGTATTTAATAAGTGGCACAAATTAAGTAGCACTTTGAATATCTTTGATCTAGAGACAGAAGGACTATTGTCATTTGGACACCGCCCAGATTCTATTCACTCACTCATTCACATGTACCAATTGCTGGGGACATAAAAATAAATAAGTTATATTACTCAGCTTTAAAGAAGAATGAAATTCTGGTGTTAGCTGGTAAATGGATAGAGTTAGAGAATATCATGCTAAGTGAAATAAGCCAAACCCAAAACCAAAGGCCGAATATTTTCTCTGATACACAGAAACTAATTCACAATAAGGAACAGGGGATAGGGAAGAATAGAGTTACTTTATATTAGGTAGAGGGGAGTGAAGGAAGAGGAAGGGGTGTGGGGAAGGGAATGGTAATAGAGTGAAACAGACATTATTGCCTCATGTACATGTATGACTGCATGATCAATGTGATCCTGCAATATGTATAATCAGAAAAAATGAGAGATTTACACTCTATTTATGTATGATTTATCAAAATGTATAATTGCATTCTACTGTCATGTACAACTAATTAGAACAAATAAAATGATTTTAAAAAAGATACTTACATACACCAAGGCATGACAGTCTAGTAAGGTGAAAAATAAGCTATGGAAGATATGGTTCTTTTAACATTGCCCCTGTTCTCACCAGTGCTCGAAGCAGGTGCCATCCATGGAGATGGAAGGCAGTTCCCAAAGTGTTCTCTTTGTAATGGAGTTCACATTCCTGTAAAATTATCCTCTCCATTTGTGAATTTCCACTTCCCATCAAGCTCTGGAATGCTCTTTGTACATTCCAAAGCACATTGCATTATCTTCATCTGAAATAGTCATTCCAAATACATTTTTTTTTTTTGGTATAGAAATCCTAAAAGAAGAAAAGCACTAGTTTCCTTGAGACCCTCTTCCATCTAGTCTTTTCCTCCCCATCTGCAAAATGGTCAAATATTTTCCCTTTTTCTTGGGTGTTTTTCTTCAATCCTTACTTCTCCTATTGCCTTTTTTGAATTAATTTCTAGTTTTAATTGTACATGGTACATTTTGAATTTTGAATCCTCATATTCTGTAAGTATTTGCTATTCTACAATTAGTTTAACATCTTTGTATAAAATGAGGGAATTGAAGTCAGACCCTGTGATTCCATCCTCTCAACCATATTCTCGCTGCTTTTCATGTAGTTGTCCTGCCCACATTTATCACAGGAAACCCTCCCTGTCTACACTGGTATTGTCTTCAAGGTCACTGGGATAGAGTCATGGTGGGATACGGCCAATCTGTACAGCCTAATGCAACCAGATCAAGTAGAATAGCACCACCATTAGGTAAAAACTGCTGGGCTGGTATTTTGGTACAAATTTTGTTTTCAAAGAAAGAAAAATAGAAATGCAGAAAGCAGAGAGGTCTCAAACCTATGCCAGGGTGATTTTCCTCATTTGCAGAGTGTTTGGTGTCACTACTGTAACTTCATAGAAATGACACTCACGACTGCCCGCTGTGGTTACTGGGCCACCATTTCCTATCTGTCCCTTTATATGCACCCGCTCAACACAAGTGGTAAAACTGTGCACTTCCTTTGGAACTCTGTTCAGCCATTTCTAGATCATTTACAGTCTTGGTTTTTAATGGAAATATCCAACTTTGAATAATGCTTAGCAGGACCCAGGTTGGGGAGAAATAGTACCCAATTAAAAAAAAAAAAAAAAAGATGTCTGAAGCAGAATTTAAACAGAACCTGAAATCCCCCAAAACACATTCTTATAATTTTGCCATGGTCTTTTAAAAGTATTTTTACTTATTTTTATTAGAAAAAGAGCTGTGATTCAACATAGTAATTTTTCTTTTACTTTGATTTATCTTCATTTACATTGAAGACTTTCTTTTATGCCACTTTCTTTTTTAATGCATTTTTATTTTTAATTAACACCTAAAAATTGCATATATTTATGGGGTGCAGTGTGACATTTTAATGCAGGTATACTATGTGTCATGATTAGATCAGGGTAATTGGCTTATCACATCAAACATACGTCATTTCTTTGTGTTGGGAACTTTCAAAATCCTATTAGCTATTTTGAAACATTCAGTTCATTATTGTCAACCATAGCCATCCCACTGGGTTACAGAACATGAGAAGTTATTCCTGCTGTTCAGATGCACCCTGTATCCATGAAACAATCCTCTCTCCATCCTCCCTCTTCCACAATCTTTCCTTGTTCTGGTAACTACTGTGCTATTATTTACTTTGAGATCAACTCTGCCATGGTTTTTGATAAAGAAGTCTCTCCACCAGTACCAGCAAATTCTTCCTGGGAAAGGCAAGAAGTTTTCTGCTCAGTTTTTCATATGAAGAAATTACATAACTACCTTTGAAATCTTACAAGACTTCCCATTCTCATACTCTATGAGGAATCTGCAACACTCAGGACTGGCCATCCTTGAACTGGATCTTTCTACCACATCAGAGATCAATGACAATTAATTTTTGTTTTCATTATCATGCATGCTCTTTGGGTACTTTACCAACGTTACCTCATTTGACCCACATGCCCACACTTTGACACAAACAGGACTGACAGCCTTATCTCCAGTTTGCAAGTCATAATGTAACACAGAATGCAGGTCTGTGCCAGAATATGAACCAAGCCTAGAGTTTCTATTTCTCCACGATACTTTCTACAGAGTGAAGAGGAGGAAGCTTTGGAGAAAGAACATCTTGAATTTGCAAATAGTCTACCTCTTTAGCAACTCAGTCATCGTGTCCAAACCTTGGAAAAAAGTCACTCATCACCATTGGTCAGGCCCCACTTCTTAGCATCTCTGACTTGATAATACAGCACTTTCTCAGTACTTATGTTATGAGGCACTTAAAAGTGACAGCATCATTTTTCCTATGGGATAGCACACAGGAAGCCAAGTACAAACTGAAACCTGCCACTTCTTTTTGTCTCAGAGTGAGAAGAGCAGACATTCAAAGCACATAAGACATCCTTTGAAATTAAAAGTTAATTTGTCTTGCTCCCCAATCGTATATATCAAATGACTCCTAGCTCCCAAAACAACTACTTACCAATTCTAAACGAAAATATAGAAATATAGATCCCATGGTACCAAGGGGCATGTCCACAAGGAACAAAGCAATACTAGAAGTAGTTAAAGGTGCTCAAAATAACTTTATAAATAAAACGAATTGCACTTTGTGAATATGCCTCCAAGCTGTGCATGTATGTGCGGTTGCAGAGAGTTCAGCTTCATAGGCTGTCATGATTCCTTTGCCTCTGCCTCCCGTCAAGAGCAGAGTTAACCCAGTCTCAAAGACCAGGGTCTCTCTCCGTGGAAAAGGTCTGAAGACTGCAAAGTTCACATAACTTCCACAGTCTGTTTGCTTATTACTGAGTTCGCAGATGTCACCATCTGGACTGGAACAACCCTTCTAAAGAAAAAGGAGTGAGGAACAAAGCCCAGTGATCAATATCTCTGTGACTCAGAGCAGCATGGAAGGGCCTCTCCTGCAGGAGGAAGACCTATAATTCCCACAGTCTACCGCCACACTCACAGACTCTTCTGTACACAGCCAATTTCGACTCCTTCCATCAGTGCAGGCATCCCGCTGGTTTGGATTCAAAGGATCTCTTCAGATTCTCTGTACTGATCGATGTTCTTAGAGGTGACTTGTGTTAACTGGGAGAAACAGACATCCATAGGCACGGAGCTTGCTAAGCCAGCCTGAGACAGAATGCAACTACCATCATCAGTATGTGAGCCAGAAAAAAAAAAAAATCAAAACAAAAGCAAAAGATTGTTTCTGCTCAAAAGAGTCAATAAATAATAGCATAACACAGCAAAGGGGATGCAAGGTAAGTTTCCGGGGAAGATGAGCATGAAACTCATCCCCCTAGTCTCCAGAAAGGAGACCCTGTTACTGTATACTGGTAATATTTACTATTTTAAACATGGAAGTTTGGAGAAGGAAACTCAGAGTCACAATGGCAGATGGAACTTATGCTAAAGTCTCTCCCTTCTGCTCCATACACCTAAAAATGATGGGCACTACAAAGAATGTGAGAATGTAGGAAATTTAAGCTCTGCAAAGATTTGTAAGAAGCTATATTCTGAGCAGAACAAATCATTAAAGTGATACCTTAAGTTCTGGGTGACAGACTGGAACAGGGGTCAGCAGACTATGCTCCGTAAGCTACATTCAGACTATTTTTGTAATGCTATTTTATTGGGGGAAAAATCACTCTTTTATAAATGCCTTGCCTATACTGTGGCAGAGTTTGGTAGATCACACACAGACTGTGTGGCCTCCAATGCCTAAAATATCAACCATCCGACCCTCTGGAGAGTAAGTTGCTGAATCCTACCATACAACCAGTTGTGAGCAATGAAAACATGGCACTTTCTCACAGAGTAATGTCTGAATCCAGTGGAGAAGGGGGACTCAGTTACAAGCCACCTTGGAGTCACACCACCCACTCAAGTTTTCTCAGTACCATTTCCTCCATGGCTCTGCTCCCTACTGACACCAGTGATCATCAATTTCCCCCAACCCATTCTAATTAGGACTCCCAATATCCCATATCTGGATACTTCAAGAGAGAGAAGAGAATACTTTCCTTTCAGAGAAACCAGCACAATTTTAAATTTTATAATTTAATAAGTAGTCTCATGTTACTCATTCATCGTTTTCACTAAACAGCAATCTGACCCACCTATGGTCAACCCATGCTGCATATGACAACACAACACTGGCATTTGACACATGCACAGAATTCCTTTTCCAAACATCCAGCCGTTGAACATCATGGTCTCATTAACCCTCTCAAGACCAAAGAGCAAGGAAAGTGACAAGGGGACTCATTTACCAAATCGAACAAGAAATTTAAGCATGCTATATGATAATGAATTAAAGATAGATATTTTCCAACCCAACTGATTTTCAAACACATCCTCCTACATTTTTCCCTAAAATGCATTATATTTGACCAAAAGGCATGGAATTATAAGTAAGTATATTTATTTCTTCTGAATGGTGAACATCTCTAGGGTTTCTCAGTTTGACATAAAAGGTACACTCCCTCAACATAAGGCTTTAAAAAAAAAGAGGAATTGGAAATAAAAAGTTAGAAGTACCACCCCAGAGACTCAACTCTTGATCAACTACTGGTGTTCATCCACGACAAGCATCACTGCCTTAGCCCAGTCAGCTCGTCACTGCTCTCCAACCCATCCTTCCTGTCCTTCTTCCACTCTTTCATGCATGCTAAGAGAACACAAGCAAGCTCAATGTGCAAATGATAGGTACAAAGAGTAAAGCAGAAAGTTCCAAAAAAATAATAAAATAATCTAAAAGTAAAGATAGAGGTATAAGAAAGCTGTGGGCCTCTATTATTGATGGTAAAAAGGAGAAAGTTGGAGGCTCTGTGAGAGGAGTGTTACATAAGACACCTTTTTCCCCCCTCGCTAAGAGGTGAAACTAATTGATGTTTAAGTTCCCTCCTAATTCCTAAAGTCTGTGATCTTGGAACTATTTTCACAATCCATTGCTAAAATTTTAGTTAAACAAGTATGTAAAATTGTATGACCCTTTTACGATTATATACCCACACCCACAAAATATATATCAAAATTGTAATAGAAATTCCACTGGGTCATGTAATAATGAGTGATTTTGATACTTTTTTCTATTTCTCTTTTCCAATGCTTTCTTTGTTGAATATGATTACTGTGATAAGATAAACCAATAAAAACTTTTTAACTGTTATAAAAACCAAACAACACAAAGACTGAACTCCTTCCATCCCCCCCAAAAATTAAGAATGACTTCCTCTTGCTAAGAGTGGAAGCTGAGGGGCTGCCTCCCCAGGACCTGATGGGAGCCAAGAAAGCTGCCCTCTCTTGGGCCTGTCCAGCATAGTGAACTAAATCTGCCTATGCATGCTTTCTGCCTTTTGTCCCATTCTGCCCTCTTCAGGCCAACTAAATCTACCTGTGTCTATCACCTGGCTTTTGTTTCTATAAATTGTAACACCTCTGTGGGGCTAGTAGGGCAAAGCAATCCAGCTGCTTCTCCAAAGTTTTATCAAACTACGTAAAGTTCATTTTTTCCCCTTTTCCATCATTTGCCTATTTATTTCTTCTATACCAGCAGGCAGGTGAATCCAGCCAACTGGGATCCAGGTGGAGTTGCTGGGTTAGGTTGCCAGAACATAACTAGTACATGCTATGTAATGTCGCCTATGAACACTTTTTGAGTTACAGGTAGGTTGTCTCCATAGAACAGAGCCAACACAGATGGAAGATCTTTAAGCATTCACAGCCCACAGGCTGGAGACTCAGGTCTCCAGCTGGCTTCACCTTTTCTTAGACCAACAGTTCCCACTGACATTCATGAAAGTGTGACTCAGGGAAACCAATCTGTTCAGATGTCACAGTCTCAGGAAGTCAGAGAAGCACAGAAAGCCCAGGACCACAGGGAGACTTTATACAGGGGAGTCTTGTTGGGTTGGAGGCTGGTGGACTGAAGGCTAGAAGGTACCAGAGTGTCCCAGAATGGGTTAAGGGAATATCTGTCCCTCCAGAGTCATTAGGGGGAAAAATCAATGCTGCTACTTAGAAGTAGGACTTGGCAAAGGCATTTATTTACCCATCAGAGTGAAGAAGCAGAGTGCTTTGGGAATCCCCATATAGAAAACATTTACCAACCAGTGAGTAAATATTTTAATATTCAAGCCATGTGAATATCTACAAAACTACCTGTTGGCTAAAAACTAGCAAAGGATTTAAATAATTTGCTTAATCCACCAGTAGAGCCTACTTCTCCTGCTTTGGACCCCTCTTCTATGGCTATAATCTCCTGGTTCTAGAACTTCCTTGGAACTGCATCCTTTCCTAACAAATATCCCCAGTGACAGAGCCTTCTGAGACACTGGCAGAAGTGAGGAACAAGGAAGGTATTATACCCAAGTGATAACTGCAATATGTCTTTCCAGGAAGCGAAGTGTACACTGTGTTCTTCATGGATTGTGTGATAAGGGGGAAAGGAGACATGAGGGATATTGAAGGGAGCTCCATAACCTCATTGCCACATCCATGTTCTCATTTCAAAACACAAGAGTCCTAGTAATAAAAACAGAACCAATCGATTACCTAATTCCATTCATTAGTCTGAACTGGAGCTGATCTGAACACAAATATTATCATATCTGAATATCCTGTTAGAAAACCGGCAAAATAAGTCCCTAGAAAGGTGTCCATATTGCAGAACAAATGAGTAACTGCTCTTCTGGTTGATGTAGGGGGCTAAAGGGACAAAGAAAAGTTTTCTTTGATTTTTTCCCCACTTTCCACCTGCCCACACCAAGGATCATAAAGGAGAGATTCAGCTTTTCTTTTTCGGTATTGATAACATTACAAAGTTCCATTTTCCTTTTAGATTCCTCTGATGTTCTCAGTTTGAAGGGTTAACACACAGTCCAAATCACAAATTCAAGATTTTTGAAGCTAAGAGAAAAGATAAAAACTAGGGACTAAAAGATAAAATCCATTACGGGATTCACATGTCTTTTGTAACCTGCCCTGGCCTCCTCTGAGGAACTTATGAAAGCTTGCCTGATGCAAATTGGAGTTCCTATCCTCATCCCTGATCTAATTTCCAGCTGGATAACTGACCAACATTTGGCATTAGAGCACAGAGAGATGGGATTTGTGATATTCTGGCATAAATCTAAGAAAGAGTTTGACAGATTATCAAGATCAATGGCTTCCCAGCTCCTGGGAGAGAACATATCATCAAATCTGGATCTTCAGGGAGCAGAAATGGTCAGATAAATAGAGTTCCCATTGCTGATAACCATCATTTGTCCATTCATGGAAATCGCCAGGCATCTATAAATAGGGGTCCCACTCTTGAAGAAAGAATCTCAGAGGCTGGGTCTAACAGTTGTAGTTCATGAGGTGTCACTTGACCTTTCCATCCTGAAACAGATTAGCTTCAGCTAGAAGAAGGCTTTCAAAAGCAAAATGCCATACACAGCCAAGGGCTTGTTTCTGTATTCAATCAAGAGTTTAATTATGTTGTTTCTGGAAGGAAAGCAGTGCTGTCACAGAATAGCCAAACCACACATCTCAAGATTAGTGGCCTAAAACATTTAGAAGGTGGACAAGTCCATGAAAAATATCCTCAAATCCATTATTTATAGTAAGCGCAGAATTGATTCATTAAAAAGGAAATCCACTGCCTTCTAGTTTTACTTCCCAACACTTGCCATCTTTGCAAGTCAAAGCAGTGGTATGACAGAAAGTGAGGTATGATTTCTCCCGTTCTGAATATTTCCGCAACAAACTTGAGACAAAATTTTGTAAACCTGATGTTCAACATAGATTTTATTACAATAAAAAACCTTCAAGACTGCTGTAAAAAATACATATATATACATATGTGTGTATATATATATATATATATATATATATATATATATATATATACTGGACTAACAATGGGAATACAGTGAAACAAAAAAGAATGGAGATTTGAATAAGGAGAAGAGATCAAAGTTCAATAAAAATGATGTCAAATTTCTTTTGATCACCCCTCCATTTATCAACACTTGATCCCCTAAAAGTATTTAGGTGAAAGTTTCACATTAATTTTGATTAGCTCTTATTGTCTAACTTCCAGTAAGAGAGTTAAGTTGCCATGGAGGAGGATATTTAACTCCATTGTTAATGGAAGAAAAGTTTCTTGATGCTTGAAATTCTGTTGGATAAAAATCGTGAAGAAATGAAGACTTAATGGTACCCATGGCCATGAGAGAAAACAAGGAATTTAACAGTGCCTTTGTTCTCCTGCCTAGAGAGAGCTGATATAATCTCAGGTTTAACATACTCTTCCTCAGAAGTTATCCTAGCATAAAAATTCAACTCACCTTTATTCCCACCTGTATCCCAAGGGAAGAGAATCCATCATTTCTTTGATATTTTCTGCAGTATTTACATCATCATCATAATCAGGCACTGAAGGATTATAATAAAGAATATATATTTTTTATCTTTTCATTCATGCAGGTTATGGTTTAATTGGGGAGAGTCTTTATGTACATTAGCAAAATAACATCAAGCCATATCTTATTAGTGACAAATTATAGGAATAGGAGGCAAAATTCTTCAAACTAATATCAACTTTAGTGAGTTGGGACTTCAGAGACACAGATGAGGTCATGAGGTGTGACCTCAATGGAGAGGATGGAAGTGAACCAGTCCTTGAATGGTTATTCTGATCTTAACACTAATGAACACATTTGGTCCTTTGGAGCAGATTTGGAAGTTACCCAAAAGAACTGTGGTGACCCTGGCTCCTTCTCTATATACCATCATTATTCCATGGGCAACTCTCAGCTCTGAGAATATGGCGGAAATTTGGGTGGGAAACACGCTGGATCTAGAATGGTACTTCTCAAACTTGGACTTGCATATGCATCACCTGGAGATCTTGTTTAAAATGGAGACTCTGATCTAGTAGGTCTGAGATGAACTCTAAGCTTCTGCATTTCTAACAAACTCCCACGTGAAATTGAAGTTCCTGGTCCACAAGCTGCACTTTGAGAAGCAATGTACTAGGCAGCAATGGGCATTTCTGAGAGCTTGGAGCTACCATTTTTTTCTGTATGTGGAAAGCTTAAGACAGGTACGTTTAACACCTGTCTCTGTTGGAAAGTAATCTGCTTTGTAGAGACCATTTTCATCTTAATCAGGCCCTTCATGTCTAAACAGCAAGGTAAATATTAAAGATTTTTGCTTGTGTTCAAGTCCTATCTCTTTACATAGTAGAAAGAAAGCACAGAAAAAAATTTGTTTATTTTTATTTTTATTTTTTTTTTAGTACCAGGGATTGAACCTCAGGATGCTTAACCATCGAGCTACATCCTCGGCCCTTTTTTGTTTTTTATTTTGAGGTAGGGTTTCACTAAGTTGCCTAGGGCCTTATTAAGTTGCTGAGGCTGGCTTTGAACTTTCATCCTCCTGTCTCAGCTTCCAAAGTTACTGGGATTACAGGCATGCATCACCACAACCAGCTCACAGCTAAATATTTTTATGTGGTGCAAAAATAAACATTGACTTTTCTCAAGTTTCACAGTAATTGTATGGTAGATAGAGAAAGAAACTCCTCCTCTTCCCCAAATGATAGTAAAATCAATGACAATGGTTGGTTGAAATGATGGAAGTCTCTTTCTCTAACTCATACAATTCCATAATATTTGAATTTTTACAATAGAAATACATGCATTTTTAGGCAAAAATTATAATAGAGGAAGGATGTAAATATGCATAACATTTTTAGAGGTCCAGGTTTCCATCTCAGTGTGGCTGTCAACTGTACCACCCTAGTAGACTCACTTTGTGCTTCTGTGACATCATGTGAGACCAATAAGGCAAGTGAGTATATAGACTTCAAAATTTGTAAGAAATAGGACAGACTCAATTAGTTTTAAACTGTGGGTTTTAGGATTAGTTTATTTTTACTGTGCATTTCATAGATGAATCCACTTACACATCTCTAATCATGAATAAAAACAATGCATTCTTACTAGCAATCCCAAATTGGTGCTTTCCTTTCTAGCAGTCGAAAAATAATAAAATGGTTCAGGAACTTAACATTTGTATCCAATTTCACTTTTGGCTTAGTTAAGCAAAATCATCATCCCTGAAAAAGGCTTTCAATGTTTTTCAAACAAGTTTCTTTGCTGAAACAGCTCTTTTCATAAAATCATACAATAGTCTCTGATTTTTTTAAAATGATGCACCATCTCTTTAAGAGAAAATTGGGTTATTGATTAATTGATTATATGCTGCTCACAAATGCCAACTTAAGCACAAGTAAAGAGACACTATTGAATGTTCATAACTCAAAGCCTGCAAAAGCATGGTACATGGGTGCATTATTACCATCTCCTATTTTAATGAAGACATAGCACAGCACTTTGTTGGCCTAATTTACACGATATATCAAAACGATGTGAAATTCCCTTCCACTACAATGGGAGAGAAATTGCAACACATATGTGAATTACAGAGCTTAGCCTGGTTGTTAAGGTAGGGCATTAGTATTCCAAAGCTGCTGTTGGGGTGTTAGTCTTTTATAAGGTGGCAGTGGATTTCTTCTTCAGAGGAAATTAAAGTGCATGAAGCTGTCTTATAACTTGTTAGTGAAAACTGTGACATTTGGAAATGATTAACAGAAAATTGAGTTTTTATTTAGATACTCAATAATCTAGAAGTGTCTAAATAATAAATGGCTCATAGGAAAATATCACCCATTTGAGAGAAGTGAATATTATAAACATAATAACAATAGCATAATAACAGCATCTACCATTTGTCTAGGAATTAGAGCATAGATTTAGGGACATGTGTTTTGGAGCTAAGAATAGAATCATAGCTCTGCAAAGATTGGGGGAATTGTTGAACTTTTCGGAGTCTCACTCCTCCCATATGTAAAAGGGCATGATGTGAGTTTCTCCCTCACTGTTCTACTCTGAGGAGCAGGAAAATAATATGGGAGCACAGAGGGGCTGCATGTGACAGAAACCCCACCCCAAGCGTTTAAACCCAAACATAGGTTTGGTTCCCATGCAAACAAAGTCTAAAAGGAATCAATCCCAAGATGGTAGAGTGACTCAAGAGATCACTGTTAGGTAGGTTAGTTAGCCATGAACAGGTGGTAGAGGGAAAGGACAATGAAGGACTGACAGCAGGCTTCTGCACCAAGAAAAATCCAGAAGCCATAAAACCCAAACCGTGGGGAACCTTATCTAAACAGGCAAGCATTTGGGAATGAGATCCATCCAGAAGGCCTAACTTTCCCCAAGCTGTAGAGAACTTTAATCCCTCAAGGGAATCATTACTTATAAACCCTGGGGACCTTAATTAAAACAGATAAGTTCACAATGGTTTCCTGATAAAATGCCATCATTATCTCTTGCAACCAATCCCCCCTTATTAGCGAAACTAGGTCACAACCACCCTGTCAACCAGAATATTGAGGTCCTCACAAAGGATGTTTGCTGAGGACTATCCAAAGGGTGATTAACCAATTAAGGGGGAACAGGGAAACTGAGGCAAGAACAAAGGACTCAGTTTCCTTAAAAACTTCAGTCCCTTTGCTGTACATAACCCTTGCTTCTCACACTATTAAATCCTGCTTACTAGTCTGTTTTGCTCCAGTTCTTTCGGGCAGAGTCACAGAAGGACTCTGTGACCCAAGGACTGCAGTGACTACCCTGACTCAACCTGCAGGGCCCTAGCTCGGTGACATCACCATGGACTCAAGCTTCTTCTCACTTCATCCTCATCATCCTTAACAGGTGACCTAACACAGAATGGTTGTGCAAACCTGAGGCCTCACTCCTGAGATCTAGACAGCAAGGAGCAGACAACAAGGAGCAAACAGCGAGGAGGAACAGAGTGGTGCTCCGGTTAGGAGCAGAACCTTTCCCTGAAGTCTCAGGGGGACTCCTGATTCCATGCCATTCTCCAGAACTCATCACATGCCTGGTCCTTGCTGCAAGGGAGTCTAGGAAATAGTCTTTTAGGTGGCATATTGCTGCTTAGAATAAGGCATATTCCTGTATTAAATAAGGGGGTAATAAATATGTCATAAGCAATATCTGCCATGTCACTTCAAACCACTGTTTCATTAGTCTTAGCCATTATTATATTACATTTTTGTCCTTTATATATGCCCCAGGCTCACCTAACTGAGGTGTATGAGTCCAAAAAACAGACATCTCTGTAAGTAGTACTTAAATCTCCCCTGTATAACTGAAGTAGCAGAAATGGTGGAGCATAGCAGAGGTAGAAAGGAAACCATCTTGGGTTTCCCACTCTGGCAAGTGGACACAGTAAGCTCAGTCACTGGGAAGGTTCTGGAGCTTTGATGGCCTTATACAAAGCCCACAGCAGCAGTCTACCAGAGAAGTACTTGCTTGCCAAGAGATGGTAGTTACCTTGGAACATGGAAGAAGTCCATCAAGCAGACCAGAGAGGCAGATGTGTGCCTTGTGCCAGTGCCAAGCAGAGGACGAAGGTTTATGGATACCTGTTGGGACTCCCAGAAACATTTAAAGGAGGCACTACAGGGGACTGTTTTAAAGAGTGGGAGCATTGGAGACAATGAGGAGGGATTAAATCACGTACATGTTGATTTCTGTGAACAGCCTAATATAGAGCTGGCATAGTCATCCTGATGCTCACTGCATGGTGGGTGATATGCTACATAATTTATATGCATTTTCTCAAATAATTTTATAAACACCCTTGGAATTAAATATTATTCTCCTGCTTTAAAGATGAGAACACTAAAGTACGAGAGAGGTAGAATGCTTTGCCCTGATTCTGACACTTAAAAAGTTCTAGGGCTGGGATTTAAACTAAAGTCCACCTGACTCAAAATCAAACCCTGAGCTCAAAGACTAGATCAATAAGCAGAGAGCTACCATTATTAATACATTCATTTAATAGTTTGAGTTATAATCTGAAAGTACTTGATTTAGTTTCTTGCTCAAATTGCTCCAGGTTTGGCCATTGAGAGCTTTTTCCATTAGCTCCTGTGTCCCTTTGACATACTCTGTCATTACAGGCTTTATGTTTTCTTCTTTAAAAAAAAAACCCAGGAACTTCTGGTATTAAAAGATGCTCTAACCTTATCTTACATATTTTTTGCAAAACTTCTAGAATTGGCTATATTTCCAAGGAACCTGATTCCTTTTATTGTAGAATGGTATTAGAAATCAAGATCTGGGTGATAGATGGCATTACCTTTTTAGTATATGTGCTTTCAGGGAATGGAATAATTGAGTACCCTTGCTTTGAAAGGAGTCCAATGTATATTGGTGAACACAAAGAGTAACCTCCAGACTTGGGTTTTCCTTCCAGAACAAGTAACTTCCGTGTGATCTTAAGTACATAGCAGGCTGCCAGTTTTCATAACCTAAGAAAGCATGTGAGATGAATGAGCTATTCTGCCCTTGATAGAGCTATTGAGGGATGATCCTGTATGATCAATTCGACATAGAGCAACGTCATCATCATCGTTCATCAATCATGAATTATCACAACCTTCTTTCACTGAGAATTTTGGGAGGAAAGACAAAGGAAAAGTGAAGTTGCACATTCTGCACTGGGTTAGCTTCCCTTTGGCTGTAAAATGTACAGATAATCTTTGATGGAATAACACTCTCGATGCATTAGTGGTAAAGGGTTTTGGCAACCTGAACCAAAATTTACTATACATTTTGAAGCTGTGCTGAAAGGAAAAAGATGGAAACATTAATTTCCAGCAGAGAGTTACTCAAGCCGTGCAGGGGCCTAAATTTGCTTTCTCAGCTACTAGATTTCAGAGTTTGAAATGCAGTGCATGATGGCATCTGTCCTTTACTGAGCAATTTGTCCTTTTGAGACCTCCCTAAAATTATTAGAAAAAGCCTTGCAGGCAAAGCCTCTTCATTCTAAAATTACATTATTTATGCTACCATAGTTACTTCTCAGATGACCTTGACACTTCTTTCTCCCTTTTCTTCCCAGACTTATCACACACACACACACACACACACACACACACACCCTTACCTGCCTGGGAAGAGGCTAGTGTGTCTTCTCCAGTTACCTTTCCCACCAGTCTCCCTGCTCATTCATGAAGCCTTTCCAAAGCTTTCCTCTCCTCCATCTGTACCCCCCTTATTTGGTTCTCAATAATATGATAATATTTTGCCTATTGAGCCTACTTGTCTTTTTTTCCCATATTTAAATGCCTAGGCCCTATTCCTTGATTATGTTATTAACCCAAAAAGGACAGTGGCAGCTTACTAGTGTGCTTTTTAAATCTACCCGAGGGGCTGTGACATGTGATATATAAAATATGACATTGATAAGCACCTGTTGAATGAATTAATTAAAATAGAAATAGTTTAGGTCTCACTGTATGCCCAGGACTACAATAATATTTAGCTTAATGATTTTTAAAAATGTCTTCTCTTCATCAACTTTTTCCCAATTTTAAGAATAAGGACACTCAATCTTCATGAGGGTCCCGCAGTTAAATCTTGATAGATCAGGGACTTGCCTCCATGATGGGCAATTAAGCTTCATGGTGCTCATTCTCAGATTTGTGATTTGGGGCCTCACTTAACTTCTCTGGGACCCTGTTTCTTCATCAATAGAATGAGAGATGCATGTCAAATAACCACTCAGGTCCTTCTGGGCCCAACCCGTGCTTTGAAGTATAGGTTGTGTCCTTTTCACCTGCGATGCCTTTCTTATCTCCTAGTCTTCTCTTGGCTTCCATTGGCTTCTACAAAAATAACATTTTAACTTTTTGACTCATTCAAGTCCTCAGGAGTGATTTTTCTAAGGCAAACAGAGAGTCTACCCCTGAGATTACTGAATAGTAAGTAGTTATTCACTTATTTTACCTTATGCTATATTCAAACGTGTGTTAACAAATGCCCTAGATGCTTTAGAACCAGGGCTTAAGGAAAGGGTAAATTTTGGAGAATTCAAATATCTGCATTTCAGTATCTGTAGGATTTCCTTGATTTTTAATTCCTCACAAACACTCTGGAAAGACACCAGTAAAAATGTTAATAGTATCGTGTAAAGAAAAAAAAATCAAGCACAAAGAGGGGGAAGTGGAGAGAAAAGGAAAATTTCTGTAGTTAAAAACTCAGAAATTCTGAAATTTTTCATATCTTTATGTGAGCTTTGTAAGACTCATGCACAAGAGTAACTGCAGATTCTATGCAAACCTGAGCTTAATCATTATATGGAAATCAAGTACTTTATAAACTCTACTAAGCACAATGAAGCACCAAAAAAAGTGTTAGACATGACATCACTGTTAAGTGCATTATCCTACCATCTTCAAAAGACAGCCTGATACTAGAAATGAACAGCTTCTGACAAAACCCCTTCAGTTTAGGGCAGCAGTTGTGACTCTGCCACAGGATTAGAGGGTTAGGCCTCAGTGACCAGGTATCATGACTCTGGTTCAAGTTGTTTCTGTACTTTGAATCAGGCACCATCTTTTCTGGATTGTTGGGACAGCGCCTTCCTACTGAACCTTGCTACCACTCCCAGCTGTTCCTCCTTGTGACCAACCCTGGGGAGCCTTACAGAAAGTGTCACTGCCTTACAGAAAGCCCTCAGGATTCTCCCCATTCTCATTTCCACCATAGGCACCTAATTTAGGGTGATGTACCATGCAGCCTATCTGGGACTGTCCCATCATTTAGCTTTCTCAGTCCTGCTTCCTAGGACAACCCTGGGTTCCAGGCAAGCATGAACACCTGCTAACCCTAACTGCTCTAGCAACCAAGGCCAGAGCAATGATGCTCTCTCATCCCATTTCTTCCTGTGCATCCCACTCCCTCTGCCTAGGATTTCATTCTCCCTGTCTTCACTTTATTCTTTCCTGAAGATTGATTAAATTCTCTTTCCTAAGCTATAGTGCACAAAAGGCATTTTCCCCTGAGAGGCAGTACACCCCTCTATAAATAGAATTTAACTCTGGGGGGAAAGACAGCAGCGTTACATAACCTTTCACAAAGCCCTACTCATTTTCTACTAGGACCAGAAAGGGCCTTCAGTTCATGAGCTGTGCAGAAACTTCTCTCACCAGGGGGAACACTAGTGATTTTCATTCAGATTGTTCTGCTAGCACAGCTGAGCCCCCGTGTCTTCTTCTGGTTGATTCTGATTTGGAACATGCCAGTTAGGGCTCGTCTCCCTGCCAGGCTGTGTGGAGCACACACTCCAAACCCTCCCAGTGAGCCAGCTTTTGGCCTATAAAGCTTGATTCTTCTGTATAAGTTGCACTCCCTCCCCAGCCACAGAGGCTCAGGAAAACAAGAACTTGGTCTGTTTTATGCCCTGATGACCATTCTCAAAGGAAAGGCAGGGTTCGGTGCAGGGTCAACCATGCCAGGGTCTCACTTGGAGCATGTGTGTGTGTCGGTGTCAGCACCTGAATTGCAGAGGAGGGCAGGCAGAGGAGCCCAGAGCTCCACGGTGCTTTCAGGTGGCTTCGTGTTCCCTGCATCTGAGTATTTTTAAGGAAAAAAGAGTGGAGTGAGGGAAAATATGGAATGAAAACCAGCAGACCCTTTTAAAACGTGCCATCTTATCTTGAATGTTGGTGAGGAAAGAAGGGAAGAGACAGAACACCCAAAGAGAATTTTCAAGGGTTTTTAGTCTCAAGGAAAATGAAACACATTGTGACCTCCACTAAATATATTCACTACTAAACCTCAAACTAGAAAACTCTCTGGTGCTGGTGTAGTCTTGCCATTGTAAGAAGAGCTCCTGAAGGCCAGGCCCTCTAAAGAGGCTTTGAGCTAACCAGGACAGAAAGAGAGTGGCTGGGGCATTTTCTCACTGTTCCATGGCTACTTAAAACTATGAAATGGAGAAAAATCAGTCCCCTAGAGCAGTGTTTCTTATTCACCTGGGGTTTAATCCCTTTGATCCGGCCAGGACCTGAGTATCAGCATGACCTGAGTGTCTGTATTTGTAGCAGGTTCCCAGGTGATTCCAATGCTGAAGGTCCAAGGAACACACTTTGAATAGTAAGACCCGAGGACTCTGGTTCTCAAACTTGACTGCACATTAGAGTCAGCTGCGGGCATTAAAAAGTTCTTGTACCTGGGTCTCCCAGAGATTCTAAATTAACTGGTATAGGTGGGATGAAATTGTAGAATCAAGAGGAGAGACATTCCTTTAGAGAGAAGACCCTGGGAACAAATTCTACCTAGCACTGTATGTGAACCAAGAACTAGCTTCTAGGTGTTCATGCTGAGTGGGTGCTGGATTGACAAGTGTGCAGGAAATGGATACGGCTAACCAGGAGAGAGTTAATAAGAGATGATGGTTTGGATTTGAAGCCGCAGGAGATGTGTTATGGGCTGCCAACTTTGATCAGTATTATGCTGTGTCAGGACCTTTTAGCTGGGCCTATTAGCCTCTAAATCCAGCAAAGACATGAACCAGAGGCTGCTACACCATGTGCTTGATTTCAAAATTGCCACTGGAGTCTGACTTTCTTATTTTATTTCTAAGTCTTTAAAACTACAACAATGAAATTGAGGAGTATTCTAGAGTGACCTCCTGCACTGGTGAAATTTTTTATTTGTAGACTATCTCAGGATTAATATATCCCATATTAAGATCATACTACTAGTTGATAGCATTTATGAAATATTTATTAAGTGCTAAGTCACTGAAATAGATATTTTATATATCTAACTGCTGGAGTGATATTATCTCTAATTTAGAGTTGGGAAACAGAAGTTGATTTTGTGTCCATTGTACAGGTGGGAAGGTTGAGTTCCAGTAAGCTTAAGGCCTTAATCAAGTCCACTAGCTGGCAGACTTTTCCACCCAGCTGTTACTTCTCTCATCATGACCAAAGTCCATGGGACTGTGGAGCTGGTTCATCTGCAAAGTCCAGCAGCTGACAGTAGACTGACTCAATGGGATAAGTGGTTCTGGGTCCAGTGACATGGAAAGGTTGCAAGTCATCAACTTCCAAATGAGCTGCATCTTAAGGCAAAGAGAACATTCATCCATATCTCACAAAGTAGTAATGTAGAAAAAACATAGAAGAATGGAAAGGATTGCAGAGAAAAATCATCTATCATTTTTTAAATCTTAGATTTAGTTTCCTTTTTTAATTCACCAAGAACCATCAGGCACACAGTTTGCAAGAGGCCACAGTAAGAAGAAATGTCCCCATGCTGATTCTACTTCTATAGACAGCTGAAGTCCTATCTCCCTCTGCTGGGTGACAGCGGTCAGAGTGGAAGGGGCCTTTTGTGCGTGTTGTGTTTGCCTCACTATGTGTTTGAAAGTCTCTTCCTCGCTACATCACTGTGTCCATGTGACCCCACTCCAAATATTCAGGATAGATAGGCTCACAAATTCACATCTGACAGATGAGAAAATCAGGACAAAACTGTCTATGTAATTTGCTTACATTTTTATATGATTGTGCTGAGTTAGAGAAAGCTCCTTATGAATTCATTCAATTTATTCAACAAATATTTACTGAGTATGAGAAACTACTATTGATGAGAGGATCTTAATATGTTTCCACACTATCATGCTTAGTTCTCCTGGCACTGCGTATGTGGATATTCTTGGGGTTCACTATCCTTCCTCCCATCACAGGACCTTTGCACCCACTTTACTTACCTGGCTGTCTCTCCCCTTTCTCCCACAATATCCCCTCCTTAACTGAGTTAACTCATTCTCAGGCATCAACTCAATCATAGCTCTCTCAGGAAACCTTCTTTGGTCTGTTCTCCAGATCTTTCTTGCAATAATTTCTTTTCTTTAAAGTCTTATGTCATTTGAAATCATGGATTAGTTAATATGTTTATTTGATTAGCATGTTTACCTCAGTGGGATCTGAGCTCCTCCACCATCTTAACACAGTTCCGGAAACATTCAGTGCATAGGAGGAGAAAGGACCATGAAAGAGAGGGGTATGTTTATAACAACATACCCAGTCAGATCTGCAGGAAAAAAACTGATATCCACAATTTCTTCATTATTACCACACCTATAGCTTGGTTTCAACATGATTGACAACTCTTCACACCTTTTTTTTTTAAATTCAATCAATCTCAGGATACAGGGATGAGAGAATTATCTCTGTCAGACCATCTGGCTAATATTAATATATTAATGATATAATGCATAAACATTGTAGTTGGTATCTTGCAGTCTGTCCCACTTTGTTTGTATTCTTTTTTTAATGAGTACTTTGTTCTGCCCTGTATCCCACTTAGCTGTGTGTGTGCCTGTCATATCCACTTGAAGATGAGCCCTTGGAGGGCAGAGATACATTGAAATTTTCCATTTCTCTTCTTGTAACCCTGGGCAAATGCTCTGTAACTAATACCTTGAATCAAATACTTGATTGTATTTGATCCTTATAATACCCTGATGATTATGTTAGGTATTGATAGTTCTACCTGAAAAATGAGAACACAAGTTTTAGGAAACGAAATATGAAAGGCTGGCTATACCACAAGTTATAGACTATGCTGAATCTATATTTTATAATGCATGATTTAAGAGTTCTTACTTAGAAGAGCACATTCAATTTGGGGTCCTTGATTACCAGAAAGATATAAACAAACTAGAGGGAGTTCGGGTGAGAAAAATAAACATGATTAAGTTTCTGGAGGGGTATGAGGAAGGATTAAATCAACTAAATATTTATAGTCTGGCTAAGGGAAGACTAAGGAGGAAGGAGAGCATGATTGATAGCTAGAATTATTCAATGTGTCAGCACAGAAGAGGCAGAGTCACTGAAAAGGGGGAAAAGAAACCAGGAAGCAGACGCAGGAGTGGAGGGAAGAACATTTAGAACAGGACTATCTAAGATGAACTGAGAAATAAATTTTTAACAACAAAAACTGATGCAGTGCTGAAAAGTTTCCCAAGGGAAAGTCAAGAAACAATCCCTGGAGATGTCTCAAATCAGCAAGAGAAAATAACTAGAAATTGTCCTGCGGGGAACAGATCTGCCCAGACATTAACCATGAAAGGGAAAGCTTTGCGGATTTTCTTTCTAATTTATATTCTTCAGGGATCCCAGGAGGCTGAGGAAAGATGTGGGAACAATGGATTGAGGACTGAGCGTCGGGGTTGGCTTAGATGTCACAGCCTTGACTCACATCTCTAATGAGTGGGCACAGAAGGTGACCCGCTAGAGAGCCCACTCCAAGCTCATCCAAGGCTTTATTTCATCCAGGGACCTTCATTAACCTGTCCCATGGGAGTAGGTAAAATGATAATGAACCCAAATGAAAACGGGGGAGGAGGGTGCACATGAGCAAACAGAGGTATCTCACTGAAACCCACAGCTATGGATGCAGTAAATTGAACAACCACGTCAGGTCTATGCATTTCACTGTGTTGGAAATGTACCCAAGGTCAAATGGTGAGATTAGGACTTTTAACTCAGGTTTGGTGTTTGTCATTATGACTCTGTGACTCAGTCACTCTTTGGTTCCATCATATTCAAGGAGCTCATAATGTGCCTCAAATTAAGCCTGGCACCCCAGCATCTGCTTCACTATGAGGAGGCTCTACATGGACAAAGTAGCAGAGGTAAGTCAGAATACTGACAAGGGAGGGGTTGCTCTGTATAATCAGTAGTCAATCTTAACAGTGGCTAAGGGTCTTGCTTCTAGATCAAAATCAGTGTACATTTTGGAAAGATGCTTAAGTAAAACCTGGGCTAAAGTCAACCTGATACAGTATTAGGCCACCATTTGCTTCAAGTTAAGACTACTGAGGACATCTATGCCTGAAGGCAAAAGTTGCTCACTAGGAGAAACAAAATAACCACCAATAGTATTCTGGTGTAAAAGCAAACGGATGCTCAATTGAAGAAACAGAATGATAGAATTATCTTGCTGAAATCACAAATGGCCAACAAATTTATGGGAAAAAATGTTCAATTTTATTAGCAATCAGGGAAATGCAAATTAAACCCATAATGAGATGTTAATTCACATCCACCAGATGAAGGCAAATTAAGCAAATGAAAATACCAAGTGTTCATGGAGACATGAAGCAAAGGGGACTTTCATATGCTCCTAGTAGGGGTTTGAATAGACGTGATATGTCATTGCTTTCTAAAACTAAAGATGTCTTTGCCGTGACTAAGCAAGTCTACTGCTAGGCATGCACCTTAAATTTTTACTGGAGAACATGGATGAGAATGTTCAAAACAGCATTACTGCCAACAGCAAAATTTTGAGTTCCCAAAGTCCATCAACAGTGAAATGGATAAAATTGTGGTTAATTATGACCGTGTAACATCATACAACAGAGTGGATGAAATGCAGTCACTCACATCCATATAGATGCATCTCATATGCTTAATAGCCCAAATGCAGGTCATTATATCTCTTTTATTACAACCAAGTACAAGCAAAGAAAACTAGCATACTGAAGATGCAAAGATTTGTGGTAAAACTGTATAGTAGACAGCTATTAATTATCACTGACATCAGAAAATTGCTAGTGGGCTCATAGGTATTTGTTGCATTATTTTCGTTATGATCTTTTACATGCATCATATGGATGCATAGTTCATAATTTAAAGACATCATACAATGTGGAAACCAGTAAAACAATTAAAATTGATCTAGTCCACACTCTCATTTAAAAAGAAAAATTTTGCTGCATAAAGAACAAATGTTGTGCAAACTGATATCAGATTTCAGAAATGCTACAAACCCATTAGTTAGAATGAATTAGGGTTCTTTTCCTCTATCAAGTGATGCAGGTACAGATTTAGAATCTCCTCTCTTACTTTAGGCACAATCTCCATAAAATTTGGTCTCATATTTCTTAGTAGGTCAAAACAAACAAAAAAATCAAAAAAAAAGAAAAAAGAAAAACCAAAACCCAACAAGGATAGGGAAGAGTTCCAGTTGGACATGAAGAAGTAGACAAAATGTATTTTATTAATGCAAAATAAAATTCTTAATAAAACAAAATTTGCATCCCATGGTCATTTCATGGAAAAAATAATCATGTAAATTATGTACCTTTAAAAATCAGTCTGATAATATCACATCATATAACAACTGAGTCATAGTGATGCAAAGGATCTATGAAGAACTGGTTAAATCATATTCAACCTACTCCTTAAAAGAGAGCTGAGTGGACAAGTATTTCTAAAAGACCAAGGAGAAATTAGTGAAATCTAAAAATGTTGGGGCTTAACGAGAAATTCAGTTATTAAGACAAATGGTTTGAGTTAATAATATTTATATTATCTGCTTAACTCCTTTATTCTCTTATAAAAATGTAAATGCAGTTTTAAGAACATTTTCAATAGTCAGAATGAAGTTATATTGATAAGAGCTCTTATTAGGTCACAATTCACTATGTTGGTATTTTTTAGATCACATCATAAAGATTCAATTAATTCAGGGGAACATTTTTGTCCTGGATACTCTTAAGAGTAACCTTCTGGCAAGAACCAAATTGAAAGGATGAGTAAAGGACAAGGAAGAAATCTCCAGATTGCAACACGAACAGTTCCATCACAATAATCATCACGAGTGGTCTTGGAGGTCTTCCTACATGGAAGATGTGAAATGACTAAGCAAGAAAGTAAGTCACAGAATTTGGATTTGTGAAATTAAGCTAAAGCATATCACAAAACTAAGAAGTAGTTTATAGGCACTGGGCTCTGGGAACTTAGCAGAAAAGAGAAACTCTCCCACTCAAGTCATGCTCTAGCTGTAGACTTGAAAAATACGATCAATAAATACAGAATGATTTGTGTGTTTCCTGGTTGGACTTTCCCTCAAGAAATGAGAGCTGTGAGTAATATGGTTGTTTGGAACTATTCATAAAAAGCAATATGTGCTGGTATGACTATTGGCAAATTACCATCAATAATGAAAAGGAAGGCATATTCAATCATGTACATTATTATGTATTTTCAGGTCATACCACTGGACGTAGTTTAGGTATTTCTAAACTATCAAGGAAAACATTTTTATTTAACAGTTGACTTAAAGGGGTTTGGTTTTAAAACCTCAGGCGAAAATTTGTCAAAGAACTTCAGAGCACTGTAGTAATTTTGATCATCAATCAGCCAACCTGTATTTATTCACGTTTGTACAGTGCAGAACCTGAGAAATGTGAGATAAGGAATCAACACTCTCATGTGGGAGAAGCAAAAGTGTGGTACTAAATTGTGCTGCAATTTACCTGAGTGCTGCAATTATAAAGGTGCATAATAATTTGCATTTTATTTTTGCTATTACCTACTTGGCATATATAATGTGTAATTTTATCTTGCATATTTTTTATTGGCCTGCAGGGAAAATCTGGGTTGCTTATCCTTTCTTATTGACAAGTTTAACTTTCACTTTATCTGAGATCTTCTTTGAAGGAATATTATCTAAAATTCATAGGACAATGCATGCCATGAATATTATGGTGACATTAAGAAATACTCTGATCTCCAAAAAGAGGTAATTTTGAAGAAAATTAAAGTTCTGTTATTCCAACGTGGTAACACCTTTGTGAACAAATAGCATGCCTCCCTTAGCATAAACTATTACCCTGTAGTACTCACTTCTGTCTCCACTTAAAATTTGTGAGCTCTAGAACTGCAATAATACTAACCAAAAGGCCACATGTTTGAGTCTCCTATGGTAACAGTACTACTTAGCTGTTTTCAGAGTGTAGTTTAACTCTCCACTGGAAAAAACATTCATGAAAGTTTAAAATTTTGTTTTTATGGCAAATTCCTATGACCCTGCAAAATGTCATATTAAACATAGTGCCAGTGGATTAGGGACTTGGCTTCCCAGTGAGAAAGGCTTTCCTGGGCTGCCTCCAGTGGGCCAGTGTGGGGATGCAGAAAGAAGCCACTGAGGAATATGCTCCATAGGTTGCAGAAAGGTATAATCCTTGATTTGAACACTGGGGATTGTTCATGCTTGCAGAGAAAACTCCCAAGTGACCTGACCCGCCAATGGCCATTGCCCCAGGTGAGCTTCGCTAGTCCTCCTCTCTCCCTCTGTCCTTTGGTAAACTGTGTGACTCCTCATTGGCCATCCTTACAGACTATCATGTTACACTACCTGTTCTTTGTTCTCGGACTCCCCTCATCTATAAAAGTGCTGTAATTCCTTAATAAATTTGAGACTGTGTCTAGAATCTGCTCTCCCAAGGGCGTTGGTTACCTCGTTGGCCTTACCCCCTTCAGAAGGGACAAAGACCCACAGGTTGAGTTATAACAGGCCAGTACTGATGCTGTACAGCTTGAGAGGAGCTGTGGTCCTTCAGGGGCAGGCCACAGAGAAGCAAGCAGCCACAGGCAACTGCTGCACATTTCACTGGTCATGGTGTTGATATTGAATTCAGTATGCTTCAATCAGGAGTTAGTGAGATCCCAAGCTATGATTCATTAAGGTATAACTGTTGTGACAACTCATGAAACTCTTAAATGCTTTTCTGCAGCTTCGTAATGAAACAGGGAAAGAGAGAACAGAAAAAAAGAAGATGCCGTTTACATTCTATGAATTGTAAATGTGCATAGTACTTACCATTCCACTTTAGGGATTACAGTATTTTTGCAGAACCAAGTGACTTTTTATCTTTAGTTAATTAATCAAACAATCCTCAGTGGATTTAAGTCATTATTCTTTTTGCTCAAGCAAAGCTAAGGTTTCCTGAAATTTATGTGAAATTTATGTATATGGTTCATCTAAGTGATTATCATCAGAGATAGATTAATCCATCAAAAATTTATCATCAGAGCTGGTAGTTGTGTAACAAATACCCAAACAGAGCAATGTGCTCCTGATTTGCTATGAGTTTCTGACTACAGTGTGGAGCAGAACTATGCTGGAAAGAGCTGTATCCAGGCAAAAACTCATTCACTAATGCAAGCACAAGTGTCCCTACACAGTTAGGGCTACCGCAATTAACCCCAAAATTCAACGTTTATAGGAGAAAGCATGGGGGTAGAAAGCATCTCTTCTTTGTGTATATGTGTTAGGGTTTTAGTTTAAGACATTGCCCCCAAACAACGCTTTCTTTTCTAATGGTTATCCTGATTGGTGAAGGCATGAGGAAGAAGTTAAGAATGGCAAATTCTCCTAAGAAATAGTGAGAGTATTTGCTAAGTATAATCTTAGGGCACATTCTGTCATAGACAGAGATCATCAGTTCAAAAACTTCAGTACTGTCTTCCAACAGGCAGCACCAGGTGAAACTTAAAACTGTTTTGGCCAGGAAGTCTTGATTTAATTCAGGGCTTGTTTCCAAAGGACAGTGGTCACACTAGAGTAGATGATCCAACTTGGTGTACCTGGAACATCCCAGGAGCAAACTACTTGCATTTGAAGAATCCCAGACTATTAGATTCATGCAACAGGAGATACAAGCCAGGAAGCAGAAGCACTTCTTTCATAACAGAAGCTCTACAAATAAAGAGTGCTGGGATTCCCTTACAAGACACAGCATCATTTCTTCCCTCTCCACAAACAGGTAAAAATATCCCCTCTCCTCAAAAGAAAAAGAAAAGAAAAATTCCCCCCACCCACCACCTCTTGTCAAACATCCTGCTGGCTTAGAAAACCATAATGTAGCCTGCAAAGAAATGTACTTCAGGAAGAAGTTTCAGCAGAGGTCCATTCAGGAATTTAGAACTGAAGCTCTTCCTCCTCAATGGAAACAAGGAAGTTTGCTGAGAGGTTAACTTGCCAGGGAATAAATGTAAGTCATACACACTGAGAAGTTATAAATCTCTCCCCAGAAAAAATAATGCCTATCAGCAGTTCAAGCCAGCCCAGCTTTTAAGAGCATTAAAGCAAATGCACTAAAGCCTAATATATTCACACATAACACATGTGGTGGCCGTTTCACATGCTTCATAACTCAGAGGGCAGCTGCTGCTGTGTGGGAAATGGAAACTGTGACAGGTCACTGGTGATTTATACTGCAGCACTCACAGAGGACTGGACTGCTGGTCTACCCAGGGGCACTCAGGTCCTGCCATGCTCCCTCCACTCAACAGCACACCCAGATGGGAGAAGTGACCTGCTTTGGTTGGGGGAATAAAAAGAGGGTAGATGGGGCTAGCAGCAAGCCTCACCTCATCAAGTCCAGACTACGTAAACTTATAGATTTTTTTCAATAGAATATAATCCAAACATACATGGAGAATTAATTAATTAATGGGTATACTTCCTATTTTATTCATTAACATCTATCATCTACAATTCCCATCTTACCTGAGATTCTGAGACTCTACTTGATGCCGCTGCCTGGGATTTATGCCAAGTACAGAAGATGGCATTTTACAAGAGCCTGCTAAAAAGCCATGGTCCTCCTCCCTCAGCATCAAGTCCTCTCTCTATACTACCAGTGTTCAGGGATGTCCTTAGTTGTGTCATAATAATCATGCACAAATCCACGGTAGTTTCAGACTTTACCTAGAAAGTGGGAAAAGGCCCAGTGCTTTGTGCAAGTCTCTGTAATCCTTTGTTACCAATCAACAAAGTCTTTAAAACACTCTGCTGAATGGGAATTTCACTGCTGGTAAACTAGAGGTTTGGCCTTTTTAAGGGCACCTCCTACTGGTCCTTTTTTAGAGTGAACTATGCTTTCTTTATCACCAATTCCTGCCATGTTCTCAAAGAGTGGAATTTGCTACTAAGAAAAAAAGTGATACTCAGATAAATGAGCAAAGATGACGAGCGTGATTCGAAATAACCATATCTCTAAAGTGCACCGTCCTGTGTCCTGGGACCTGTGCAAAGGTCACCACAATTCATTTGCTACTAACAGAAATGGATTTAGAAGTGTAGAGAAGTTTAAGGATAAGGATGGATAAGCCTATCCATGGACATATCCCTTGTATATTTTCCTCTGCTTTTCAAGCACGGATTTATATATGAAGAGAAATTTTTAAGGAGAAAAATAAAATAGCAATAAATAGTGATAACTTTCTGGACAAGAAACTTAAGTGGGAGGGGGATATTCAATTAATTTATAAATTAATAAAACTTATATTAAATCCATTTCCATTCATTTATCCCCAACATTTGCCAGACAAAAGTCACTTGGGAAATGGCTTTGAAATACTGTCGTGTAATGGACATTGTCCATTTTTGTACACCTTGCCCAATGCAGTATTTTCAGCCAGGGCATTTCAGGCTTTCAGCCCCTTTTGGTTCTGCAGACTTCCTACCCAGCAAGGGACGCCCCCTCTGAACTTCCCCTCTCCTGTGGTTGGCCTCCCAACCAGAAAGAACAAGCGCAAGCAAATTTTCCGTGTAGAAGGAGAGAGAGTTCTCTTCCCCTCCTCAGCGTCTGCGAGTCCCGAGGAGAATATTTTTTAAAGACACCTATTCATTACAGTGAGGATGACAACCCCACATCCCCCGCCCCGGCCCACCTTCCGCAGCAGTAATTGCAGAGGACAAAGCTCTGGGAGAGAGAAGCCCGGGAGGAGGGATCGCGGGCATAAGAGCGCGCGGATGCGGGTACCCGTGCACCCCAGGCGCGTGCGCATACACACACACACACACACACACACACACACACAATCTCACGCTCACTCGCTCCTTCTTTCTGACCGAACGAGGATGAGGAGTGGAGTGCTCGTGCACGCATAAGGATTCCTGCCCGCTTGTGGCCGCCTCAAGCTTTGGGAAGCTTAGGACTGGCTGGGCGCTTGACTGCCTCAATCCCTAGGGACCGTGAAGAGGCGCATTCTCTGCTCGCGTTCGCAGCCCTTGGCCACGCAGCACATAGCAGGGACAAGAAAGCAGGAGCTTACGACTCCAGGGAAGCTGGGGACTTTGGCACCCGAGATTTAATTCTGTTCCCTGTTAATTTTCAAGGCTCAGGTTGAGGCGCTCCTACCCAAAGCCTGATCCCTTCCTGCACCTTCTTTTCCTGTGCATATGGGAAAAGGTCGTTTCCTAAAGGATTTGAATGCTCAAATCAGCGGCTCCTAGGCCTGCTCCGGTACCCTGGCGCCGGTCTACTTGTGCTGAAGTTCCGCAAAACGAGTGAACCTTATAATGTGTCACTTTGCTCTTTTTTATTCTTTTGGCAGGCGAAGCCCCGGCTCTGTATTCGAAGACTGCAGCAGCCTGGAGCAGCCTTCAGATCCCTCTTTCTCCGGCTTTAGCTCAAATCTAATCGCCGAACTGTTTTGCCATTTTCAATTAGAAACTGCGTTTTGCCAAGTGCCAGGGCCAGGGGCTGGCTCCCCGGAATATCAATCATTTAGAGTTTGGAGGTGTCTTGGAGATATTTGGAGACTTAGCTTAAGAACTGCATTCACCGTTAAAAATAAAATTAAAAATAAAATAACATAAAACGTACCTCCCTCCCTCCTGTCAACTCTGCGCTTCCTTGGGTACCAATGTCCCCTCGCCGAATTACCCAAACATATTAGCTGTCCCTTTTCTGATTCTCAATCAGCAAGTCCAAAAATCCAAACCAGAAGGCGCATATATTCACATACAAACGAGTCATCCCCACTAGCTTCATCCCGCACAGACTTCCTCAAAGACCCCTCAATGTCCTCCTCCGCTGCTCCGGTTTTCCCAATTCGCCCTCCCCTTCGTAGGTTTCTAAGGCTTTAAGGATCCAACCCAGTTCCTTTCAACGACATCCTCATCACCTGTCCCAGCCAGACCGCTCTCCAAACCACGCCAAGTATTTGCAAAAGCAAAGATGCAAGAAGCACTAGATTTTAAAAGAGCGAAGAGGCGCCCCTCTCCCCCGCCACCAGCATCCTCCGCCCCCAAGGGGGGAAAAAGTCTTCTGTCTTTTATCATCTGCGAGGAAATAGGGAACAGAGCGAGCGCCGATTATCTTTTTATTTTACCTCCACCCTAATTTCACTCTCGCCAAATGAAATGAGCAGGGGAAAGGGGTAAGAGGGTGGGCGAGCGACGAGAAGAAAGAAAAGAACCTCTTACCGGTGACTTGAAGATGCGCGCTGAGCAGGGAAGCTCCGAAGAGTACAAAAGCCAGCTTGGGTACCCAAACACATCCAAGACTATTCTCCATATTTCAGCCAACACCTTCGGGGCCGGGGGTCCTGGGCAGCGGCGGCACTCACACACATGCACTCACACACGCATGTACACATGCACACACACGCACCAAGCCCCTTCGGCTTCCTCCTCCTCCTCCTCGTCCTCTTCCTCCACCTCTTTCTCCACCTCCCCTGTGCCTCTTCTGCCTCCGAAGCCTTTTTCCTTGTCCACTGACGGAATCAGCAGCAAAAAGAGGCAGCAAAAAGTTCCATTCGGTCCAAGAGATTCCGAGCCCGGGTAAAGTAACTCAAGGAGAGGGAGGGAGCAAGAGAAGGGAAGACAGCTCTCGGCGGGGCTTGCAAGTCATCAATAAACAGAATATCCAGGAGGGACCGCGAGGAGAGGGAAGACAATCCTGTGGCTGGACTGTGCATTAAAAGGTTGAGGCTGTTTCCATGTCGTCGGTTGGGTCAAGTTGAAGAGGAAAATCCGCGCGAGAGCTGATGATGCTGTTCCTTTTGCTTCTGAGAGCTAGGGGACCAGAGGAGGAGAGGCGGGGGGCTGCGGGGTGGAGCGCTCTCACTTGTTACTGGGGTGTCCGCCAGCGGTGTGTGAGCTGGGAGTTGGAACCGTACTATCCATTGATCCGGAGAAGTGGAGGGCTGGAAGGGAAAATGTGGAGACCGGAGGGAAACGAACTGGATCAGGCAACGATTCCACGCGAAGGGGGGTTGGGGGCAGAGAGACGGAGGCTTAGGGAAAAAAAGAGCGGACGGAGGAGGCTGCCAGCAGCTGCATTCGCCTGGTCTACGTATCAATGCGCAGGGATGCCCTCTGTGGGCCAGGCGTGGGAAGTCACTTTTGTCAATGAAGCCTGCCAACATCGTGAGCGTGTTTTGCAGCAATCATTTCTGACACTCAACATTCAGGAAATTATTTTCATATGACTGTGAAACCTAGGCGGGTGTTTAAGATAGGACGAGTGGCCAGGGCGTTCACTGCCTTCCTTGTCCTCAGCGTTACTTAGAATTTTTCATTTAGGGAAAAAAAAAAAAAAAAAAAAAAGTCACCCAAGGCAACTCTCTTCTAGAACTGGTGGGAAACTGAGGCCTAGAAACACAGTGGGCAGATGCCAGATCACTGTTTCCCGACACAATAGCCAGTGTCTTCTTTGTGTAAAAAATCTTAGTTCATCTATCTTCATTCTTTTTCCAGAAGTGATTCAACATATTTAAAAGCACTTACCATGTTCCGTATGTTCCAGGTGTACTGATGGCTTCTAGGAACATGGACAGGAGATTTAGTGAGATTGACTCTCTGTCCTCCAGGGGTTTTTCTTTTTCTCTCTCTCTTTTTTTTTTTTAAATCAGTTGTGAGAGAAGCACAAATGGATAATTATAAGTTATCATGATAAACACGATGGTCTATGTAATGAGGAAGTGGTCTGGGAGAACAATAAAGACACTTCTCCAGTCCCTGAATATGGATTGCAGCATGCACACGTACACACACCCACACACAAACAGCAGGGTGTGAACAGGTAAGAACTTTCAGAAAATTGCTTTCTGTTACTTTTGTATCTTCTCTCTACTGTGAGATCCCAAGCGTCTTTGAGCAGAGAGTTTGTATGTCTTTCATCTTTGCATCACTCACAGGTGCTAGGGTGGAACTTGGATAACACACATGCCATATATTTTTTGCTGAATGGGTGAACTTGGAAACCAATTAATTTAGCCTGGAAGGATGAGGAATAGATGCGCCATTTTGGTTAAAGCTCTCTTTGAAGATGTTCAGCTGAAGTTTTCTCATTCCTCATTGTATTACATTATTCTTTCTTTTTCTCTCTTCTTCACACTTTCTTGTCACTCAAATTCACCAGGGTGTGAGAGGATAAAATGTCAATATCTATTTGACAGTCAATATCTGTCAAAGGGGGGAGGGGAGTATGAATAATAGGATCAAATCACCACCAGGAATATTCCCATGACATTAAAACCAGACAGGAGTTTTCCAATCCTTAGTCCTGCCCATTCCTTCCTGCCATGGAAAAGTTAAAACAAGAAGTACCCTTTAATTTTGAACTTTCTGAAGCAGTACATATACTTGTTTTGTTGTTTTTGTTTTGTTTTGCAGTGCTGGGGATGGAACCAAGAGCCTCCTGTATGCCTGGCAGACTCTCTACCACTGAGCTACATCCCCAGCCTGAAGCTAGGGTTCTTTAGAGTGCAATGAAACTCTCTGTTGACCCCAAATTTCTCAAAACACTAAGTTTCTATCAGCAGAGATTATGGAGGCCTCTGTAGGTGCAAAGTGTTTTAACTGTGTCCATTGATCTTTCTGGGAGATCCCTGCTGAAAAACTTCAGGGAGTTCATGAACATTGAGAAAGTTTATGAAAAATTATTGGCTCTGGGCACATGCCCTTACCTCCCTGGAGTGGGAATCTTTAGCTTTCCTTAGATGCATAAAATGAGTTCAACCCTGCCCACTGCTGAAACTGTAAAGAACCATAAGATATGAGGGTAAAGATGCGGGAGAATTGCAATCTTCCTGAGAGAGCAATAAAGTCCACTCTTTCCCACATCAGTATAAAGGATGTCCTCAAAAAGTGGGAAGGTAGGAAGCAAAAGTGTCCCATGTCACTCGCTACCTTTTAAGGAACCCTGTTCAGCTTCATACCATGGGTCTTGCTAACAAATTCCTCTTCACTGTGGTCCATGACTCATGTTCCCAGAGTAGTGCAGACCATCAGTCCACTGGATAATGACCTTCTACAAAATATCCTTTGAGTGCTCTTCCTCTTAGATGCTCACATGGTTCCAAAACTAAGAGTGACTGACAGTTGTTTTTATTCTCCTACCCAGAACTCTTCCTCCACCTTAGATCACTTCAGCTTGATTTTGGAGTCTTCTCTTGGAAACAACCTTAACGTTTTCTGACTCAAAGCTTAGTAGTTTATTCTGGAGAGACACAGCACTTCCTCCTCTCCTCTCAGAGGTGTCAGACCTGCTTCCCACCTGGCCTTCTCATCAGAGAAAAAGGAAACCAAAATATAAGCTAGGAAGAGGAAAGGAATGGGAGTCACAGAAAATAGTTCAGTATAATCAATGGCCTTCCTGTAGTCTAAGACAGCGAGAGCCTCCTTTGGTGCTTTAATCTGGTGATAAACATAAGGAATTCAGACACACCTTTGAGTTCTGAAGACAAATTCATCAATACTTTCATTTCTTCAGATCACATGTATCCTAAATTATGTGAGTCTCTGTGTTAGTGTGGAGGAACACTGCTTTTTTTTCTTTTTTCTCCCCTAAGATTAACCAATTTAAAACTATGTAATTCACTTTAGAGACCCCACTTTGGAACTATATTTCTTGTGCTACCTTAATTCAGAAAATTAACAATATTTATCTATTCATGCTCTACCAATATTGTCAACTGACTTTGATACCTTTGAAAAGATATTTTAGGAATTTAATGGCAAAATCAATAACAGCTTCTCAAATGGTACCTATTAGGCTATGAATTTTAGTGCACATCAAACTATGTAAAAATGACAATGTGACAATCTACCATTCATTTATTTATTTTTAAAAACCTGACTATTATGCTAGACAATTGACCTATTGTAATCATGAGATGAAAGGATATATTTTAGTTGACATTGGTTTTGGCTTTGATTGCTTGGTTGGTTGTTTGCTTGTTTTGCTCAGAATACCTTTTTCTTCATTTTGGTGGTAGTTTGCTGAGAGTATCATCCCTCCACTGGAGCCTTGAAGAGTAGCCTGTCCTTCTGATTTTGATGATAAATGCAGAGCTGAGACCACCAGCCCGTCAGAGTGAAGGAGACATTTGCTGGGACTGAGAGGAATGAGAACTCATGGATTCTCCAGGAAGCACCACTAGGAGAAACCCTCCCCCAAGATTGTGGAAGAGTATGAGCTGAAGTCAAAGTGCTAATTTAGGAGAAATCTTGTCATTTTCATTAAGTCTCTATGAAGAAACTATGGTAGACAAAATAATGCTCCCCTACTCCAAAATGCTGACATCCTAATCCTTAGAACATTTGAATAAGTCACCTTACCTGAGAAAAGGGATTTTCAGATGTGATTAAATTAAGGCCCTTGGGATGAGGAGATTTTTCTTGACTATCCAGGTGGCCCCAATGTAATCTTGAGTGTCTTTAGAAAATGGAAGAAGGAGACAGATAGTCAAAGACAGATAGTCAGGAGCTGTGACATCAACAACAGATTCAGGGCAGAATGATCCATTACTAGATAGGACCATGAACCAAGGAATGAAGGTAGCCTCTGAAAGCTACAGAAGGCAAAATAGGATTCTCCCCTGGAGCCTGCATGAGGCCCAGTCCTGCTGATCCCTTGATCATGGCTGTCATGCTGTTTCTACACAGGTGACCTCCCTAAATAGAAGGTAATAAACTTGTGGTATTTGAAGCCACTAAATTCATGGTGGTTTGTTACAGGAGATATGGGAAGCCAGTATAGATCTGAGTACTGTGAAATAAGGTACCACCACACCAAATTCTTAAAAATGTGCAAGGAACATTGGAATTGGGCAAAAGGCAAAAGTTGAAGGAATTTTAAGAAACATGATAGGCAAAAGCATAGATTGCCTTGAATCGACTGTTGGCACAAATAGGGGCACCAAATGTGTTGCCAGTGAGGAAGGAGACAAGACATCTTGGTTATAGAGTGACAGGAAACTTAACCTTATTATACAGTCTAACAGTGATGTGGGGAGCAAAACTTGCAAGTGATGAACTCAGATTTCCAAAGTGTTGAAGAGGTGTCTAGATGACTCTTTGCTGTTTAGAATAAAATATGAAAGGTAAAATAAATAATAAGGCAAGACCTATTATGCATAAAGAACCATTTTCAATCTATTCAGACGACAAAAGAAATTGAAATGAGATTTGTGATCAGGAAGTAGGCCTGGAGAGAAAGCCAAGACAAGACAGTTTCTTTAGCTCATGTCTCAGGAAGGTCAAAAGGTCAGAATATGCAGTTACACAGCAGGCTCTTGGAGTAAATTAGGCATGTGACTCATAAATCCTCTCAGCTGTCTCAACTGAAACCAGAGGTACAGAAGAGATTATCCAGGAAGGGTCCATGGAAGAACCACTTGTTCAATGGAGTAAGTCCTTAAGATATACATGGGAGGCCAACAAGGTTCTTGGGAATGTTTTACCAGCAGAAACACTTGTCAGTTTAGCAGAGAAAGGGCAAAATTAAATGAGGCTTTTGGACTCCTAAAATTATATGGACTGATAAAAGTATTCAACTGCTAAAATGTGCTAACCTTCATGGAAAATAAAGAAAGAAGGATAATCCCAAGGACTGAGATGCTGACCTAGAAGGAGAGAAAAGAATCAAGAAGATGGAACTATAAACCTCAGAACTATTCCTAAACTTTGAAAAATAATGCTCTTTTACCTGGTTGGATTTCAAAATTGCTTGGGACCAATAATTCCTTTTTTCCTTCGACTTTATCCCTTTTGAATAGGAATATATAGAAATAATTTCCTAGGCTTGTCACACCAGTGTATTTTGAAATTATATCATTTGTTTTCTAATTTCACAGGTCCATAAATAAAGATGAATTTTTCACTACTATGGATTATGCACAGAGTCTCATCCATGCTGAATTTAGATGGTGAGATTTGGGACCATTCAGCTGATAACAGGTAGATGAGCTTTTGGCCTCTGAGTTGATGCTGCTGTGGATTATAGCCCTGGGGATGGTGGGATGTTGGGAAGGGTGAATAGAGTTTTCATGGAGATGGATGTGAATCTTCCAGGGGCAAGACCATAGTGGTAGAATAAGGGTCCACCAAAGATATCCACATCCTAATCCTGGAGACTATGAATGTGTTATATATCATGACGAAAGGGATTTACAGATTTTTAGATAGCAAGATTATCTTGGATTATCTGGGTGGACACAGTGTAATCACAAGGATTCTTATAAGTAGGAGGAGGGAGATAGAGCATCACGTCAAGGAAGGGGACATGTGCATGAAGCCAGAGGTCAAAGGTGATGCCCTGTTGGAAGAAGTCCACAAACCAAGGGATGCAAGCAGACTCCAGAATCTTGAAAAGGCAAGAATAGACTCTCTGTGGAGCCCCCAGAGGGAACACAGCCTAGTGAGCACCATGTTCTTACAAGTGCAAGACCTATTCACTGACTTCTGATCTCCAGAACTGTAAGCTAACAAATTGATGTGCTTTTAGTCACTAACTTTGTGGTAATATGTTCCAGTAAACATCTGTTTAAAACACTAACACAGAATCTGAGAATGAAGTTGAAACTGAAGAAGGAAAGTGAAAAGAAGGATAGAAACTGAGTTCTTGGTGACATCATGTGGGCCATTGGAATGAGCCACTTCACTTAACCCCCACCCTGCCTTTGGACTGCTCAGCTACAAGGGTAACTAATTTCTTTATTTTGGAATGCAGACTAAGATGGGTATCTACCTTGTACAACATAAAATAAACTAATTTTTAAAAATATGATCCTTTAAAATGTATTTTCCACTATGAAAATCATGGTTTTTATCCAGTTCCAGTCTTGCAACTGATATTTGGATGGCAGAAGTCAACAGAAGTCTAAGTTTTGGTGTGCAATGACGTGACTGTAAAGGAAAGTCATTATTATTTTTAGTCAACAAATCTTTCTCAATGTCCATTATTTTTGTAAGGTAATTAAGTTGTTAAAAAGAAGAAAGAGTTCTTGCTTTTAAACAGCCTCCCATCTAGGAAAAAAAAAAAAAAAGGCAGGTATCTTTTTGACCTAGTATTAAAAAGCTCAATATAATAATAGTTTCTTTTTCAATACTAAAGTAATTTAGAGGAAGGAGAAAATGAGATAGTCAGAGATTATCTCTGGGAGATAACAGAACTCCAGTGGGACTATGTACCCAGTGCAGAGTTTAAGGTGATTATAGACATGGAACTGTCTGGAGATATTGAATCAGTATGGCCGATTGTAATTTGAGTAGGATCACAGCAGAAAGAAAATCCCTAATGGCAAGAAGGTTCTGGAGTGCTTATGCTTCCAAAATGCCCATGCTTCCTGTTGTCTCATATATTCTAGAGTGCAAAAATCACTTAAAAAGGAGATAGCTGAATCATTTTTGTTCATTTTTAAGGAACAGATGAAGCATTTATGTCTGAAAATGGACAGGTTTTCTTGATTCAGAGTTTTGGGGAAGGAAGATTATAGCTATTTCTAACTGTAGGCAAGTGAGCTTGATGAAGTCCCAGGAGGGACCTGAAAATTAATTATAAAAGACACAATTTGTAAACACTTAGGAAAGAAGGCAAGGCTACTGAGAGCCAGCATGGGTTCACTTAGAACAAATTATTGCAGATTGAAACAGCTGGAAAGTATCACAGATGAATCATATCCAGATCTTAGCAAAGCCTTTTGTAATATGTTCGTGATATTATTGTTAAATACCTAAGTTAAAATTTGTCCTAAAATGCACAATATGATGTATCACTAGAAACTATTCTTGGATGGGTTACTTGATCAATGCCAATGAATGACCAGTTAGAATATCATTCTTATAGAGCTCTACTGCCCCTGAACCCCATGGCAAGAGTCTTTTAATTGCTAAGGACAGAGATATTTCACATGCTGGACAGATTATTTGCTGATAAAAAAACAGAAGATATCACTCAGATATTTGGTGACACATTTAAAATTCCAAAGGCACCCAGCAGTGAAATCAATCTGTAAATAAGATGAACAATGACACTGGTAAGGGTCTACATGTAGTATTCTACAACTAAAGGGTGTGGACTTCAACTGAGTGTAAGGAAGCATCCACTAAAAAATCCAGTGCAAATTATGCCACATTAGGGACAATGCTGTACCAAAGCAGCTCTGCCCCTGCAGTGCTCCCCAGGTCTCTCTGCCCACAGACTGCCTTAATTCCAAAATTTTATGTCATCCCATTTTTTAAAAATTCCCTCTTCTTCCTTTATCACTCTTGTAAAAGTTGGTATCTCCCATTGGGCTTTAAATTAAAATATACCACTAGTATTGGTCCAAGTAAATGTGTATTATGTATTTAATATATAATTTTTAATTAAATATATAGTACATTAAGTAGAATATGAAATGTATATATACAGATACATAATATGCAATGCATATTTTTAATATAGAATGTAAATAATTGTTATAGTAACACCATATAATTTTAATTTTACTCTAATATTATGCATTATTATAAATAATATCATATTTAATGATTGGGGGATAATTACAGGAGGTTAAAATCCCACTCTATGAGGAAGTAGGTGTGAACAGATCCTAAGAAAATGGCTTTTAATGGTCATGCCCATGGAAAGAGAAGGGGAAAGAATGCATGCCCAGCTACTGCCCCTTAAGAGCAGACTGGTCTTCCTGTGCAGGGGAAGAGGAGCATGCTACTGTGCTGCCGCCATTTGTATGCTTGCTACATATCAGGTTTTATGCCAGGCACTTTAAATATGTTATCCTCTTTAATCCTCATAACAACTTTGCAAAGTACTTCACTTCTCATTTGCAGATAGAAAAGCTGAAACTAAGGAAATTAACATTGTTAGGCAATATCACACCGTTAATAAAGAAGAGAGCTTATTCCTGAAGTAGCTCCATGATACCCATGCCACCAGCAGTGTCTACTGGTCACTGCTCCCAGAAACATTCCTGCAAGTAAGCCCGCCATTAGAATCAGCTGCTTGCTCAAAGAGGCACCATCTCTTCTCTGTGCTTGTGGGTTGTGTCTTTAAATCATGAATCACTGTAAAAGCTCTAGCTAAAGAACTCACAAAGTGAGTGTCCCAAATGTGTTCTGCTAGTGATGTCCTATGAGAAATGGTAAGGGAACTTATTCTGAATTCTAGATGGTATTAGCTCAAGATATGGCAAGCATCTTATGGCTGGGATGTCTGAGTCTTCCCAACCTGAATGGATATTCTTTATATCCTTTCAACCACAGTTCCCACCCCGCCTCCCAGCTGCCCACAGGGACAGCAGAACTGGCTCCATCTCAAAAGTTGTCCTCACAAGCTCTCCTCAAGAACATGGGTAGTTTTTTTCTATAATAACCCATGGCAATGGAAGAAAAAAGCCTTATTGATTTCCAAAATGAGAAAAGAGCTTTCCCCCTATCTTAGAAAATAACAAAAGCAAGTTCTTTTGCACATCGAAAAGTATCATTTTTGCACTTGAATACTCTTGAAAATTGGTACTTTGGCACAACTCTATCACTGGTACTGAGGGAATACTCCTTCTGAGACTGGTAAAACTGCTTCAGAAATAGCCTATTTGTTGCTATAGTGGTGAAGTACAGAGGTTTAATTGAATAATTTCTTGTTTCTAGTTCTACCTTGTGAAGCATTGCAGAGACTCAACGGCTGGCCTTGATCCATGAGAAACGGGATGTTTATTTTTTTACAGTGTGGACCCTCTCCTGCCACAGCACTGACAGTTCAAGAAAAAGGGGAAAGGGAATAAGCTCATCTTTTTATGATGGTAAAGGAGCCAAGGAAAACCTGAGGAGTCTTGGGAGAAAGGTTGGATTCCACATTAGGCAAAGTAACAGATAAGAGAAAGGGGAAATTCTACTCTAAGCTTCTGTAAGATAAAAGAACTGGCACATTTGTATGTCCCACATTTACTTATCATTATCAAACCATTAAGATCTAATGCTCCAGAGGGTGAGGCAAGAACATTTGCCCAAAAATATTAAAAACAATAGGAAAATATAGGCACTTTAACTTCTGCACATGGTATTGCCTTTGGTCATGAACATCTTTGCTGCATCTCCAAACGTGATTAATTAAGAGCTTTGTGTAGGTTCCTGCTTATTTAACAAAATATAATAATGTGATTTTGAAAAGAAAGTGTTTTAGGTCATTTAAAAGTTGAAAGGCCCATGCACTCATAGAGTTTTAATGTTCTTTTTTTCATATATCAACTAAAACTTTCATGTACATGTTTTCATGTATATATTTTTCTTAGGATATTTGGCCTTTTCCCTGCAAAAGGAAGGATGATTTTCTGATACAAGTATTTTCTTAGGGATTCAGTGAGTAAAATTGACAATGGGAGGTGAGTATCTGAAGTCAGCACTTCTATGTAATGGCTTTAGCAATGACACTCTAGGAAAAATAGTTAATGTCAGGACACTTTATGACATTCCAGGTGAGATGTGGAAAAAATATTCTCAAATCATGTGTTATATGATCCTACTTTTCTAACACACACACACACACACACACACACACACACACACACACATTTCTAACATGGTGAGGGAGCATATATTTAAGACCAGCTAAACCTAAGTCAAATCTATGGACTCTTTGACTTTGGTCAACTTACACTCTCTGAGCCTCTACTTCCTCCTGTACAAAATACAAACATAACTGTTTTAAGACTCATTATGTCCATCCAGTCTCTTCTCAAACAACCAGAATGCTTCTTCCAAAGTGCATGTCAGGTCCAGTCAATCTGCTCCAAAGCCTTCAATGGTTCTACCTCTTGTTGAACTCACTCAAAACCTAACTTCTATACAATGTCCTGTAATAAGTAAAACACCCACAGGACCTGCCCCTCTACTCTTGGTTACTCTGTGACCTTGCCTCCTAGGTGTCCCTTCATTCAGCTTACTGTTCAAGCCACAGGCCTTCTGACCTTCCTGAACCACACAGGGCAGCCACCTACCTTAGGGCCTTTGCACACATTTCTTGTCTCTGGGGCATTTCTAGTCAAATATCTGAATGACTTTCTCCCTTTTTTCCTTAGGGTTTTGCTCAAACATCACTCCCTCAGGGAAGGCTTCCCTGACCTACTTTTTAGTGAGGTGGTTAAGGATTGAGTATAATTTTAAGTTTGAAAATCAGGGGTGTTATGGTTTAGATATGAGGTGTGTGAGACAATGCAAGAAAGTTTAGAAGTGAAATGATTGGGTTATGAAAGTTTTAGCCTACTCAGTGCATTAATCCCCTGATAGGAATTAATTGGATGGCAACTGTAGGCAGGTAAGGTGTGGCTGGAGGAGGTGGGTCCCTGGGGGTGTGACTTGGGATATATAGTTTGTCCTCCTTGAGCAGAGCTCTCTGTCTGCTTCCTGGTGTGCTGTCCTAAGCCACTTTCCTGTGCCACATCCTTCTACCATGAAGTTCTGCCTCACCTTGAATTCCAAGGAATGGAGTTGGCCTTCTATGGATAGAGACCCCTGAAAAGGAGAGCCCTAAAATAAGCTTTTTCTCCTTTAATTGTTCTGTTCAGATCTTTTGGGCACAGTGGAGGAAAAGCAGACTAAAAGAAAAGGGGGTTCTTTTGTGGATTTGAATATTTTTCCTAGTCACTGCTGACTCAACCTTTAGACCTTGATGCCAATTGTTTCTTCCTTAGAAAAACCATTATTGAATAGGTCAGATTCTCCTGTTGTAATGGCTCACATCTCCTCATGCATCTCCTTCAGTGGACTTATCACAGTGGTGATTTTACCCATGATGTTGAATAAGATCTGTCTTTCTCCCTCTACTGTGAACATAATGAAAATATAGGGTTTTGCACACCATCCTATTCTCAGCAATTCCCATACTGACTGGCACTTAACAGGTGCTCAGTTTGAGCTTTTCGAGGGAGACACCATACTGGCTTCACATGCAGAAGCTGTGGAAGAAAAAAGTCTCATGCTCTTGGACCGGGGATCCCAGCTCCCTTTTAGTCTTATCTCAGCAGACTGTTGTTATGCCAGGAAAGACTAAGTCATAAAGAATAGTCCTAGTATAACATCTTGTGCCAAAACTGTGTCCTGGCATTGAGACTGGGAGATGGACAAGAAGATGGGGATCAACCCCTGAGATCAAGTACAAGGGGGAAGACCCATGCCAAAGAGTGTCAGGGATGGTTACACAAAACATGCCTTGTAATGAAGACTTTAGAATTGTTTGTAAAAAGGTTATTCATACTGTGATAAAATTCTTATTATTTAATGTAAGTGGAAATACAGCATACATAACTATATTCACACTATTAATTGCCATTGTATAGAAATTTCACAAGTAGAAAAAAAATAGATGACACAAAATAAAATGGTATTCAGAGATGAGACTCTGAATGGTACATTTATTTCCTTTTTTAGACCTTTAGAATAATATGCAATTAACATGGAACACCATTATAATCAGAAAAATATGAGAATGTAATGAATGTCTCTGGTCTTTATTGCCTGCATCCATTCATCCTTCTTTCTGATTGCTGAACTCCCCTTTCCGTATGCGGAACCAAACCTTCTTCATCCTTCTTTGGATGTTTACCCCAGACTTGGTGTCATGTTAGGAATGTGACAATGATCCACCTTTAACCAAAGAGATGCATGGAGATGATGCTAGAATACTTGGCCAGAGTGGAAGTTGTGTTCCCACTGGACTAAGCGTGGGTGGGGTGGGACTGGAGCTTCATCAGGGCAGGAGCTATTCCCACTGGACCCAAGCTGAGAGATTTCAGCTTCCTTTTTTGTCAGGCAGAAGGAAGAGGCTGCCGAGGATTAGTCACACGTGAAGGGGAAAAAAGGCTGAGAGGTAGAGGGAAGCAGAGTCCTACTAACATCTTCTGAGCCTTGAAGAAGTTAAGATAGAAAACAATCATATTCCCAGACTTTTAGTTACCTGAACTATCAAATTTAGTTTGTTTATTCAGCTTGGTTTGGGTTTCTGAACCTAGGAAAGTCATGAGTGATGTGGAAAAATGACCTTGCTTTGTCCTTGTTCGTGGGTGATGGCAGCAGGGTGGATGCATACAGGATGAGACGGCCTTTACAACTGCTATGGCTCTGACTAGTACATACTAGGGGCCTTCTGGGGAATCTTCCCAGCTCTGAGACACTGTGAATCCATCTAAACACAGCTCTCAAAGGGCCAAGGGTATAGCACCCCATATCTATCATTATAGTTTTCACTGAATCAACAAACCAAAAACTGTGTTTTCTCCAAACATATATTTCATAAATACTATTATCTTTTATTTTGTAATAAGAAAATTCCCATAATTTTTGGCTAATGGGAATGTCAAAATAATGGAGAAACTTGATAAAATCATTACCTTCGACTTACACTATATGATCTGTTCATTTAGATTGACATGTATACTTCAAATCACATAAAGTATACACAATATGTTAACTTAGAAATAGTTTCCCATGCTAAGCTTTTAGCAATGACATGCATTCTCTTCACATGCCCTTTTATCATTCACATCATCACCAGCCATTTCTAAAATAGTTTTTCAGAGCATATCACCTGCACTGTTGAGATGCAGCCATTTTGAATCCATGAGTACCCCAAACCACAAGTAGCTATTTCCATTGAATCGTGGTAATTTTATTGTCCTATTTTCTTCATAGCTATAGAGCTAGTGTCTTCAAAACATAATCACTTTCAATAAAATCATCATTAAAAGGCTTGTTTACAATGTCCTCCAATTCTTATAATCTTGTGATTATATCTTTAGGAATAATTACTAAATTTGTGATACTTCTTTTACCGTTAACAGTAACTAATTATGTTAGTGACCTGCATAAACATACATAACTGTTATTGAGTTAGTTATTGAGTTAGTTTAGAGGTTTTTGTTTTTTTCTATTCCTTGAAGAAGTGCTCCTTTGTATTTTCCAATGTAGGGTAAGGGATAACTTTCTTGGGAAAAAATTCTTAACTTGGAGCATATGTACATTTGGGGTATGAGCACAAACAACTGAAAAGAAAACTGTTCCTACACAGTTTTTTTCCACAACACTTTTGACACCAAATGTGCAGTTTCCCCACACCAAGCATTTCTCCAGTTCTCCACGAACACCAACGCTGAGTCCTACAATTTAATCCAGGCATTAACTACCCAGAATTAGCACAGATCCCACAGGTTCAGGGTTCAGCCCCCCAAAACTCTGCATGCTCTGCTGCCAGCCTCAAGTAGCAGGTATTCAGTTTATCCATATTTCTGTCTGACTTGATGATAAATTGCACTTTCCACAACCCTTCATGTTTGATCATTGCCCTCGAAGCATACAGAACTCAGGGGAACATGTACAGTTTTCAGTTTTCCATAAGGGATATTATCAATAGTCATATAAAAACACACACAGGGCAAGGTCTGGAAATCTACTGTCCCATGGAGATGGGGTGTTCCACCTTCCTAGCACATGGATGATCTCAGCAACCCCAAAACTCTCCAAACTCTTTTGTTGAAGGTTTTTATGCAGGCTCCATTATGCAGCAGGAAGAACTAAACCATTGGTCATTGAAAAATGAATTCAGTCTCCAGACTCTCTCCTCCATGGATGTGGAGGGCATGGGAAGGGAGAGAAGGGGATGAAACTGCAAGCCCTCTAATCACATGGCTATTTCCTCTGATGACCAGCCCCCTGAATAAAGCTTTCTAGGGACCCCAGCACCAATCATCTCATTAACATACAACAAGATGCTCATTGCCCTGTATCTTCCAAGGGTCTTAAAAGTTATTTTGTCAGGAAATAAATATTAACTCAAAAGATGTTCCTGATATGGCCATCACTCAGAAAATTACAAGGATTTTAGGAGTTCTGGGTCAGGAACAGGGAGCAGAGACCCAATATACATTTCTTATTATGCCACAAAGCTAGGACATGCCCCAGCCCTTGTCGGACTTACTGTCTGTAGAGTGAAACAAATGTACAGAGACAAGTGCAATTCAGTGCCACAAGCACTGCGACCTGGGGAGAAGTATCCATGGTCGGGGAAATCGAAGAGGAGTGTTCCATCTGAACTCCAGAAGAGAGAAGGTCCAGAACGACTGAGGAAGGAATATAGAGGTGGCCCCTAATAAAGAGTAAAAACAAAGAAAGAAAGAGCAGCATGTGTGTGGCCATAGGGGGTGGCATGGGTTGGCCCTGGGAGGGAAGGCTGGGACGTTCCAGGCAGACCAGCAGTAGCAACAGTGCAGGTAAAGGGAACAGTTGCATATTTCATGATAAAAGCCTCATCCTTCTCCTAGAAAACCAGTTGGTTTCATTTTTTTCCCCTTGTTTGTTTACTTGTTGTTTTAATATTTCACTATGTTGAGAACTAGTGAAGACACTATTGGAAAAACAAAATCCCGGATTTTGACAGCTCTAGGTTTTCCAAGACAATATGGCATTTCCCTGCCAGATGGGCAAATACTAGAAATAAGCAGCATTCATATCAAAGGCCACATTCACGGTCATTTGAAAAGTGCATGAATTTCCAAGAAGCAAATTCATTTCAAAGAGCCATATCAGTTAGGCTTTGCCAGTTCTCCCTGCGGGCAAAGCACCTCCATTGAGAGGTGCCCCCAACACTGGCTCTGCCAACAGGTCTGTCCTTCTCAGGACAGATCTGCTTAATGAGAGCTGAGATGTGCTTCCTAAGCTAGCTTCTGCATGCAAAAATAGATTTTGAGCTTTTACTGTGTATAAGGCATAGGGCTAAGTGGTATGTAGGACACAAAATTGAACTCATCACCAGTTTCTGCTAGTCACTTTGAAGTTTAGTCTGGGAAGGGAGAAAGGCTACTACACCATGAATACCTTTAGTACCAAACACACATGGATGGTATATCATGGTGTGCTCTCTTGGATCATTTTCTAAGTGTTTCTTAGAGCTGTGAGACTTTAAACTGTAAACAACACATACAAATTTAATGAGGAGATACAGAGGAAGGCCCTCCCATATGGGGTATTACTATGAAATTGTTTTCAGAGTTTGGCAAATCAAATGGGGTTAAGGTTGTAAAATATAGATAAGGTCGGCAGTTGAACTGACTGAATGCAAAGCCTCTAACTTCCAGCTCTTCATATCCTTCCTTTCTGTTAGGACAGAATTAGACCCAGAGTTGGGAACAGATCAGAATGTCAAGTTTTTCTTAATTGGTTATAACTCTTAAGTCAGGAGAGTTGCAGATACTCAAAATGAACAAAATATTCTGAAGCCACATGGATTGCTGAACAATTTACTTGAAATAAGTGCGAATTGAGGTGGAGGAAGGGAAGCTGGGGAGGGAGTATAAAGACCTGGGACTGGGTCACTTCTGACCTTGGGCAAGGTCATTTATAAAATAAGGGAGCTGACCACCTTGGTGGTTCCAGAAGTAGTTTGCACATCAGAGTAATCAGGGATGTTTATTAAAAATGCAGATATGAGATAGGGATTTAATTTCATTTTGTTACATGTGGTTTTCCAGTTTTCCCAGCACCATTTGTTGAATGTTTTTGGCACCTTTGTCTAGTATGAGAAAACTGTATTTATGTGGGTTTTCTCTGTGTCTTCTATTCTATACCATTGGTCTATGTGTCTGTTTTGGTGCCAATATCATGCTATTTTTGTTACTACGGCTCTGTAGTATAGTTTAAGATCTGGTATTTTGACACCTCCTGCTTCACTCTTCTTGCTAAGGATTATTTTGGCTATTCTGGGTCTCTTATTTTTCCAAATGAATTTCATGATTGCTTTTTCTAATTCTATGAAGAGTGTCATTGGGATTTTAATAAGAATTGAAATAAATTTGTATAACACTTTTGGAAGTGTGGCCATTTTGACAATATTAATTCTGCCTATCCAGGAGCATGGGAATACTTTCCATCTTCTACAATCTTCTTCAATTGCTTTCTTTAGTGTTCTGCAATTTTCATTGTAGAGGTCTTTCATCTCTTTTGTTAGAATGATTCCCAAGTATTTAACTCAGCCATAAAGAAGAATAAAATTATGGCATTTGCTGGTATATGAAATGAGCTGGAGAATATCATGGAAAGCAAAATACCAAAAGCTGAATGTTTTCTCTGATATGTGGATGCTAATTCACAATAAGGAGGGCAGGTCTAGGGAAGAATAGTTACTTTACATTAGATAGAGGGGTTTGAAAGGAGGGGAGGGTGTTGGGGGGTAGGAAGGATAGTAGAATGAATCAGACATTATTACCCTATGCACATGTATAACTATATGACCATTGGGATTCTACATCATGTACAATCAGAAGAATGAGAAATTATACTCCATCTATGTACGATGTATCAACATGCATTGTACTGTCATGTAAAACTAATTAGAAACAAATTTTTAAAAAAAAAAAATTAACAAATGCAGATGTGTGGACTCTATTCCATACCTGCTAAACCATCAACTCCATGGGTAACAGGCATCTACAGTGTCATCACTTCCAAGTAATTTTATGAAGGAAGTCTACTACAAGGGCCACTGATAAAATGTTTGGAAATCTCAAAATTAAATGATCTCTAGGGCTGACCACAACTCTAAGTTGTGATTTTTTAATCTCTGATTTTTTTAATCTCTGGTTTTTTAACTCTGATTTTTTAATCAAACATGATTTTTAAAATAAGTGTGCCTAAGTGGAGACTTAATTAGGAAAGGTCTATTGGCTGATCAAAATTACCTGAGTTGGTAAATCTATTCTAAATTATATATAAGATAGTGAAGTTAGACTATGCCTAAAATTGACCTTGATTCTCACAATTAGATGAATAAATGCCTCAGGGAGCCAGACGTGGTTCTGGTTCCCTTTACGTAGCTCCCAGGTTTGAATCTTGCAAAAGGTCATTGCTAATGTTTTTTAGATGCACCAATTACCCTGAGAAGAGTATATCTACTGTTGGCTAATTAAGGTGCTATTTACCAGTTGAATAGGAAATGTCATTATGTACTTGCTTCACTGGCACATGATCTTAATCAGACCTTCACTGAAGCATTTCAAGGCACTGGGCTTAGGAGCCTCGAGTTTCTCTTGTGAAAAATTCCAAAGGAGGTAAGGTAAGACCATAAAGTAGTAAGACACCTTACCTGAAATGAACAAATTTCAAGCTAAATGAAAAACTTGGAAAAATTTGCAGAATCACAAACTTATGATGAAAAAATTGAGACAAATAGTTTGATTTAAACATTGTGCAAAATACACACTAAAATTAGCTTCCCCATTGAATACTGGAACCCACCAACACATTACCTTAGTATTATCCAGCTTGTACGTCTTCCTGTAGACTTTAGAATGAAGATTCTTTTGCTTTGCTATGTATTTGAGCTCCTAAATGTGTTGCTGATTATGGACACATGCAATTTTAAACTTTGCATGTTCAACTGGCTAAACTTACACAATCTAGAAAACTGCTATCCTATCAGGTGCTGTGCCCTATGAAATGTCAATCAAGGCTCAGGGTATGCACACATCACAATGTAGTAGTCTGTTGTACCCAAACCAGAGAACATTCAACCTAGCCTCAGTGAATAGGAACTTCTGAGCCATATTGCCAAATTAGCATGTCCACTCTGGAAGCCCACCATAGCTCTGGAGCTTCATTAAGAGGTAGAACATAGATCCTAATCTTGGTTGCCCCAAAACAGGAAGCCTCCTTATCATTATATTGGAGATTCATTAAAGACTTCCTCAAGGAAAAAATTACTACAATAATATTTTGAAAACCATGTTTAAATGTAACTAGATATTTTAGAAAATTATTTGACATTGCTTTCAGAGACAAATTGTAAACTACACAAGACAACAAATTTCAGTATTTTAAACCTGTATTTCACTTAACTATCTGACTCTCTTAAAGGGAGGGGAATATATGTGGCATAATTTGAAGTATGATGGGTTAGAGCCTTTGAAAATATTTAAAAGAATATTTAAAGGGCTCAAAAGGAGACTCTAAAATAGTTCAAAAATGGTTCTGAATGATGACAATACAGCAGAAATAAACCCCCTATGGCATTTCTTATAAGAAATTATAATGTTGAAAGTACACAATTTTTACTTCCTAGGATCTGGATTGAAGTAATGGTCTTTTATCTTGTTGGGTTATCTTAAATAATTCTATGGATTTGATCTACCCTTAGGTCTTGTTGTAAGGTCTAAATGTAATAATATACATGAAGAAGCTTTATAAGTTGATGTTCTATGCAAAATCACAATGCTGTTAAAAATTTAAAGTATAATTGTACATGGAAATATGTAAATCATAGAATATTTGATGGAAAATAATCTATCATCTTTTTGATAATTACATTAAATAGGTTGTGTTCTCCCTGACCCCACCACCATATTCGTTTTAAGAACACAAAATGTATTTAACTATGAGGTTCCTATGTATGATGGCCAGAGAGGAGGTGACAGGAGAGAAGGGAGGTTCAGCTCAAGTACAAGCTGGCTGCTGACTGCCTGAGAGAACTCCCAGGGCTGCAGGAAGTAATGTCCCAGGGCACACACTTTAGGAAAAAAATCACATTATATTTGATTACAAAGGTCCCAAGGTGTTCACTCACACGGCCTACAACACAGGGCTTCAGATGGTTAATTCTGGATCAATTTCAAATATTCAGAACCTGAAATTTGAACCCATTTTGGTAAGCTCTGCATTATTCTGAGGAGCATTGCAATGAATACGTGGCTCACATAATAAGAGACCCTTGTATTTCAGATATGACAAGGGGGACTGTTGTATGAATCATGAGAAGAATGAGGTTAGCACCTCAGGCAGGGCCTGTGCATAGGGCTTAGTCTGCTTGTGGGGATGAATCTTTTCATGAGGGCTTTAGGTAGAATCTTTTATGGTTCTCTTATGTAAAGGAGTGGCTCTCAAATGCATATGATGACCTTATTCCCCAGGGGGCACTGCACAAAGTTTGAGGACCTTTTTTGGGGGGGAGAGTATTGGCATCCAGTGTTCAGAGGTGGGGCTAACCATCCTAAGTGCACATCACAGTCTCCTGACAGCAATGAGTTATCTGGCTCAAAATGTCAGTTGTGCTGAGGTTGAGAAACTCCATTTTAAAGGAAACTTGATTGTGTCTTGTCTTTGAGACACTAGAATAAAGTAACTATGGCCTCTAGAGTTGAGTCAGGTTCCAGTGGGAAATCCTCTCAAGTCTATCTCCAGAACCCAGATCGATGCATCCTCTCTGCCATCCCCTCCCTGCTTGACATTAGGCACATCTGTTCACCTGCAGGGCCTCTGCTTGACCATTGGTGAAACAAAGGTCTGCAATTAATTGGGTGAATTTCAAAAGGTATGTTTCTGTGTCATGATACTCCATGAAGGCACATCTATGGAGGGTACTGTCAAGAGCCAACTTTCTTGGGTGCCTGCTCCAGCAGTTAGGAACTACAGGCCAGCCAGCTTAGTACAGTTTCATACAGATTAGGTACTATTCCAAGTGCTTTACATGTGCGAAATCATTCAACCCACAAGACACCACAAGAGAGGGATAATTATTTTCCTTCATTTACAATCTGAAGAGAAGTCCAAGTTGCAGTCGACACTGAAGTTTGCCTGCCTTGTAGGCAGCAGAGCTAGGTATTAGAGAACCTGCAGGAATAACTGACTTGAGCTGGTCCTGCCAGGACAGGGAGAAGCCAGGAAGGGATGAGACTGGTCCACAGGACAATAACACCTTACTCCTGCTCAATCCAGCAAAACTCTGCTCTTCTCTATTTTTTCCCCCAAAACTGTGTGTGTATGCAGCCCGAATAAAACTTATTGGAACTATATTTTAGAAAACCACTAGATCTGTTATTTCTTAGCTTTTTTCCATTTCGAGAGTTTATTATTTCAACCTTTCAAAATGGTTAACCCAAAATAAAATCTGTCTGAAAGCATGAATAATTAAAATAATGCTAATTCTCTATTAAAATAGCAATAAAGCTAACTAGATGTTATTATGTTCACATCAATAAAAATCATCTTGGATTTGGAAGGACTTTTCCTTGAAAAAGTTTAGAGCATGTAATCAATTTAAGAACAGCCCAATGTGAAAAAATACAAGTTTATAAAACTGTTGTCTAAGTACCTGTGTTTCAAATGGCATCCTTGCAATACAGATGCACTACAATGTTCTTTTAAATATCAAGTTCCCCCAGTGCATTTTAAATTGATTCAATTTACAAAAATTCAATGTATACTTGACTTTTCAGAAGCTCGTCTACAGCATACAATGAAATACACCTGCAAGAGCTCATTTATCCTCCCAATATCCCAATTTCTCCAGAAGCATTATTTTCCACATGTTTGAGATAAACATAGAAAGATAATACAGCATCTTTTGTAAGCAGAGAACTAAATGAATGCTATTTGATGAAAATGATTCACAGTAATGATGATGATCACAATGATGACAATGGTAAACGTGAATTGTCCATGGTCCTAGAATTAGAGGCAATAACTTTTCATTTGCAGAATAGAGCTCTTTTTTATTATAATCAGCTACCATCATGGTAGCTGAGTATTATAAATGGTGTATCCCTTTCCAATTTCCACCACATAATATCAAGACCTCGCCATCAATGAGAAATGATCATATTAATGCATTCAAAAATTAAGTATCATAATCCTACCATGATTTACTGTGGCAGTCTCTAGTCTCTGCTGGCTATTTGCTCTGTCGCTTTTTTGCTCACTTCTCTCTTCCCTGTTAGCAGGGCCTACCTTCACCACAGGGGCTGACAGAGGAAGGTATTGGCCTCCCCTAATTCCCTTATAGCCAGAGCACCGGCAAAAGACAATACATCAAGAACAATTGGCTTCAGGTCTGGGAAGGAAATTCTCCTTTATTTCCCTTAGATGCAATTGTACAAAGGTAGGGAGACTGGGCTACAAACCTCTTACTAAAATAGTAGATGAGTCTAATAATGGAAAAACCACCTCATTGAGTAGTGTAGACCAGAAGGACTGTAAAACTCTGAGGTGACCTAAAGCTTTGTAAGATGTGTAGACAGATGCTAAATAAATAAATAAATAAATAAAAACCAGCTTTAATCCTTAGCATTATTCTAAATACAGTTATTGCATGATAAGTGAATGTCACACCAAAACAGAGGATAATGATGCATTGTATTGCATCCGTTCCTTCAAACAATTATCTCCCCAAATATTACCAGCTCCTTCGATTTGTCAATGAGGAAAATAAAGTGACAAAATTAAAGCACAGTAAAGCATACATAGATTTTTTTTTTCCAGTGGACTGGTCAATAGTCAACACATTAAACAGGCAGAAGTGGAAAGTCAGCATTACATTCTTATACCAACTTTTCCATCTTCAGTCATGTGACACCTACTATGTCATCCCCACTGACTCAGTTTCTCAATTGTTAACAGAGAGTGATGACCTCCAAGGTTGGTATAAGTACCAGGGGAGCTAATATGTATGGAAACATTCTACAATGTGAAAGTGTTCAAGGAAAAAGTCTCTTTATGATAGCAGATTAAAGAGATTAAGCTTATGTTCATACCCATTTTGCTTTTTAAATTTTTGCATTACTCATTCAATGCATTATGGTACAGAAAATAAATCATCCTCCCAAGGAGGGCAGAATAAAACTTATTAGGTTAAAGCTTCTCCATCCTTGAGGGTAACTACTTTTCTCATCGATAGTCTTTTGGCCTCCACTGGGTTGTTGAGACACCTTCCTTTATACTAGGGACATTGATATGAGACACAGCAAGCACAGGGTCAGTGATACCACAAGAAGAGGAGGGAAGCAGGAAAAATGTGAGGCTGGGGAACATGGGAGAGGAAAGTAAGGAACTGTGAATTCCAGGGTCCATAATTGAGAAGGGGGTCTGGGAGTGGGTACCTGGAGGGCACAAGATGGATACAAATCCCACTGGCAGACTTCATGTGATTCAGTGGCAACCAACTGTTCTTCATGTGAACGGATGTTTACACCTGGCAGGGTCTGAGGGCCTCATTAGGTGCTAGCCAATGGGAAAGAGAAATGCCCAGAACTCGAACAGGTATCCCTTCTTCTTTTGCCTGGCAATACTGAGGATACTGCCCTCAAGTGCTCCATGGACACTGGCAAGATGAAGGGCGACCTTGGCTGTCTAGAAAACTGTTATAGGGGAGGAACTGACCCAGAAGGCAGGGAACTGAACTGTAGATATCAGGGCTGTCTGTGGAAGATGCAGTCTACCACTCCATTAACATTCCATTGCCGAACTCCAGCATAATTCCACAACTGGAGGTCAGTGAGAGAAGGACTTTAAAAAATAGGAAAAATCCTTTTTCATTTCCTGACACTTCTTTATACATAAAGTGAGTATCAAAAGACTTTACAGTCAGTCCTTCATCATTGATTAGTACTTTCACAAATCTCTGAATCTGTTTTTGTTGCTACCAAACCACCAAAAGCCCATCCTTAGCTCCACCATGAATCAACAGCCTTCTAAAAGCAATCTTGCTTCTAAAATGCCCTTCTTTTTAGTCACCTTTATTTTTGATACCAGATTAGTATTTCCAATGTCCATCTGTGACCAGGCTTTTCCTCTCCAAAAACGTTTAATACCTTATTGCCACCAGAATTAAGTTCAAATCACATATGATCTTATTTCTAAATTGCCTGATACTTCATTTTTATTCTCCTCCACACTCCTTTATATTTGGCCCGAGTCCATCACTAGGTTTTCTGAACATATCTTATGCACTAGCACTTTCATTTTTCATACCTTTTCTGCTGCCTGAAGTTCTCTTGTCATCCATTCCCATCTGTTGAAATACTACCCTTCTTCCATGGACCACTGAATTGCTACCTATTCTTGTAAGATTTTATTCCCTGCCACATTTTATTCATTTTTTTTTTTGGTCCATAATTACAAACCATATTGCCAAATCATGACTCCTTCAGACATGTGATAAATGCTCAAAGTTATTTTCTAAGGAAAAGAACTTTGTTAACTACCTTAATTTTTATGCTATACATTCTTTGAAGTCAAAGATCATGGTGTTTTTTTCAGAATTCCAATCTATCCCTTCCTCCCCACATCTGGCATAGAGTCTTGTCCACAGTTAGAGCTCAGCAAATGTTTCTGGAATGCTGATCTATGTTTCCATCCCTCCCTAACATTTATCACAGATCTTTCCATATGGCAGGTGTTCAGTAACTACTTGTTCCATCCTGGTGACTCACTGTCATCCAAACAATTGAACAAGCACTTCTGAAAACAGAGAAAGACAAGAAAAGGAAGAAATGCCATGCTAAATGACCTGGTGATTCAGGTGGGACAGAAGCAGTATAACTAATGGCATTTTTCAGTCCAGCCAGCTCCTTCCACAGGTGTGGTCCCTGCCAGGAAGAATTGCTCTCTGGATGTATCTGGACACTGAGCTGCATACCCACCAAATAGTGGCATCATTCGTTCCACAAAGGGCTGGTTCTGATGATTTGTCATATGGAACAGGATGAAAACTCTTTCTTAAATGTGTTGTTTTCCCCATTTTGTTACAGAAACTTTTGAAGCATCTGTTCTTTACAAAACAGTATGGGTTAATCCCAGGCACATACTTTTTTTTTAGAAATTCAGATGATTCTGTTTTGCCTTCTCACCACTTCTCCAGGTATTTGCAATATGTCACTCTTACAGCTACCTTTTCCTATTCTAAATTTATTGGTTCCCACCAACATACCCACTGATTAATTAAGAAACACTTTATTTTTTTTTCAGCCTTTTGGGACTGCAGTTTCATCATCAATTCTTCAATGGTGACAGTTGGAACAAAATAACAAGTTGGTCCTTTGAAAACTCTGGGATGCAAACCATCAGGCCCAACGATTTAGCCTTGAATATATCCATCTTATTTTCTCTTGTCCCTGTTTCCTTCCCCTTTCTGGATAAAAAGTATTTGTCCATAAATTCTGGTAAGCCCCATATAGCAAATTTCAGGATGCCATTTCCCCTTCAAGGAAATGCTAAAGAATAGAAATATTTTAATATCATTGCAAAGCCTTAAATTGGGACTCTGTGTGTTTATATGTAAATATTTTGCTCTTTGGTTTTCATTTTAATTGTCCAGTTCATAGAATAATCAATAAATCTGCTACTGCTCAGAAATAGCATTTTATACCCTTTTTATCTCTGTAGCCCTTTGATACAGTGGAGACTATGGTTAATTTTTGTTGTTGTTATTAAGTCTTCAAGTGTCTGAATAAATCCATCTAGGCATAATATTAAATAAATGCTGTAATTATATTCACATATGGGCATGTATGCCCATATTGAGAGCTGTTTTATAGGAATTATTTTGTAACTAATTGGTCTTGACATGAATATTAAAGAAAATAGGATGGACCCCAAAGGTACTAATTTGGAAAATGGATGTTCTGAGTTAATGATATTAATATATTATATAGTCTTTGATAGAAGAAAACCAAGAAAACCCTGAGGGAATTTATTTTTTCCTGAAATACTTTTGGGGAAAAAAAAAATTCACTGTGTTCTTAGTCTTTGCTGCTCATGAAAGATGATCCCAGGATTTTGATCAAATTGGCCTATCTATTGCAAGTCACTTAACAGTTCCTTTCTAGTTTATTAAATTAATATATTATTCCCTTATGGTAATGGGTTGTGTGCAAAGATACAGAATAAGCTAATGGCATGACAGAACTTATGCAGGAGTGTCATGAGAAACAAGATTGCAGAGAGGAATAGACTCCAAGTTGTGGTGAAGGCAATGGGAAATAATTGAAGGTCCATAAGGTATGGCACGTGCATGACTTACACTTCTTCTTAAGTGTCATTAAATGTTACATATCAGAGACCAGGAAACTTTCATATCAGCATACCCCAAAACTTATTTGACATATCTTTTCTTAAGTAAAGAAATAATAGCCATGGCTACTGATCCACTGAGTGATGGGTTGTGGTCCAGTCCCTGGAGCGTCTCGCCTTCTCTCCCCCATCTTCTCTCCTGCAGCTGCCACCTTCATCTCTGGCTGGTGGAACACCACAGCATGTCTCTAACTTAGGAGAATTTGTACTCCCATAAAAGCTTCCATCTGAAGTTCATTACACCCATACCTCATTTCACGTGTCCTGGTGTTCCTAACTTGTGGCCCATGGTAGTTTTCACCTTTTGGTGCTAAGTCATCCCAGGTCTTAGAAGTGTTGTGTGTGTGCTGTTGAGTGTGTACAATGTGCCCTCTGCACCTCTAGGTGCTGGGAAAACTGCCATGCATGAAAGAGAGAAACCCCAGCCCATCTGGGTGGAATGGAAAAGATCACAAAGGAGAGGTCTTCCTTTCTTAAAGATGTTGTAGCTGGATGTGACACCCACACTGTTGCAGCCATCCTGAGGCTGAGAATAGATACTGAAGACAAAAACAGCACACAAAAGTGGCAGTGAGAAGAAAAAGCAAAACAGGAAGTCTCCGCATCCAGGTGACTTCTGAGGCATCCAGATGAATCCTTCTAGGTGAAAGAGGAATGTAGTGGATTGAACTGTGTCCTCCAAATGGTATGTCTATCTCCTCACTGTGGTACCATGGAAATGAACCTTATTTTGAAGTAGCATATTATTTACTGATGTAATACAGTTAAGGATCCTGAGATGAGATCATCCTACATCGAGGATGGGCCCTAAATCCAATACTGGTGTCCTTATAAGAGAAAAGAGAGGGATGGGAAATATACAGGGGAAGGCCATGAGAAGACATGAGGAAGGTCCTGTGAAACTGGAGGCCAAGACTGGAATGACATGACTACAAGCCAAGGAACACCAGGATCTCTGCAGTCACAAGCATGCAGGAGACAACCCTGGAACCAAGTCCCTCTGGAAACCAACAGGAATGAACCCAACTGCACCTTGATTTGAGGCTTATGACCTCCTGAATTGTGAGTGAATGAACTTCTGTTGCTTAAAGTCATTCAGTTTGTGGTGCTTTATGGTGGCAGTCCTGGGGAAAAAATATAGTCAGAGAATATATTTCCTTTATGTTAGAGCTCTGTGGCCACCTCATGTCATTCTCAACACAGGGAGGCAGATCAAATTGATGCTCCCTGCACAAAGCACTCAAATAACAGGCTTGCCAGTCATGGTGAAAGCCCAGGCTCCTCTCACCACTGAGTGATGGGTCATGGTCCAGGCCCTGGAGACTCTCACCTTCTCTCCTCCATCTTCTCTCCTACAGCGGCCACCTTCATGCCCTGGCTGGTGGAACACCGCAGCATGTCTCTAACTTAGGAGATTTTGTACTCCCATAAAAGCTTCCACCAGAAGTTTGGTATATATGCATCATTTCATTACTCATCTCCTGTAAGCCTTCGTCAAATCCCCCCTTATCAATGAGAGCTACTAACCACTGCCACCACTAGGCCTACTGACTACTTGGACTCCTGTATGGACATATAGTAAGCAACTCCCTACCCCTTGCCACAGAGTGGCTGATGTTCCTCGTCCCATTCTGTCACTTCTGTTTGTCCATAGCACTTATAATCTAGCATATTCACAATTGAGTTACTTTATTTTGTGTAATAATTTTGTCTGCCTTTCCCACTACTATAAATTCTATGACAGCAGGAAGTTTTGTATGGTAAACTGATATATCCCAAATGCCTTGAACAGTACTTGACCCTTAGAAGAACCTCAGTATATCATTGCTGAATTAAACAAATGATTGTTTTTAGCCCAAATGATCAACTAAATTACCCAAATTGATAGGCAACAGCATTGCAATCTTTACAATTATGTACAGACATTTTCTGTTCCTATGATTTCACTCTCAATTTCCCCTCACTTATTCTTAGAAGTATTTTGCATACTTTATGAAGATATATGTCTGTATGATAAATTAAAATAGCTTGTGCTTCCTTTATAATCAATTCAAAAACTACCACATCAATTGTAGTGCAAATATTTTTGTAAGTTTTTTTCTTTCTATTCCACAAGTACAACTGCTCTCTATTATTCCCTATCTTCAAGATGTTGCTCTATGCACATGTACATAACTTGAAATTAGAAAATAATTCTTTAGGTCCATGTTGAAAAACCTTATTTTTTTCTCATTTTTTTCACCCCAATCATTGAACAATAGCTGACTCTTCTAAAACAACTCCCAATTGTTTTATTTTGTGGGTCTGTTTGTGAAATAAGGCAATATTTCCCCTGAATTGGAGGGTCTTCTGGACCAGTCCATGTGTCCTGAATCCATTCATTATTGGACTTTGGGGACAAGACTCCAAGAACAATCCAAACCACAAACAGATTTTAAATGTCTCAGCCAGTCTGACAGTGTTCCCTTGTGCCTTGATACGAATGTGCACATCAATCCTGAAGACTGATTAGCACAATGATTTTCCAGGTGCATCACAATAGGAAATATGTTTTGTAACATGACATTCCTTTTTATTTGTGGGACTGGGTACTTTAGGTTAGATCCTTTCAAGATAGATGAGATCAAAAGGTTCCTGGAAAGAGTAATGAGATTTATTAGAGATGGGGAATGGAAGGAAACCTGAAAAAAAGAGGATCTTGGTAAAATAGGAACATATACTAGAGGAAATCAGTATTTTAAAACAGTATTACTTTAGTCAGAAAAATCTGCTTATAATATTCTGATTTGTAATGTTCCTTCCATCTTTATCCATTGCTGATAGATATTTCCTAATGCACAAGCATACTCAAGATGACTCTTTCTGATTTCTTTACCTAGGGCACATTAACATATTCTAGTTTTACCTGATGGGCATGATCAAAACTTAGTCCTTAAAGAACTCCTTAATTCCAGTGTAAAGTTTGTCTACATTATATATTTTCTCTCATTTTACATTGTTTTTCTTTTTTCAGGTTTACTGAGATAAAACTAATAAGCACATTGTACATATTTGAAGTGTATGTTACAATGATTTTATATGCATACGCATTGTGAAATCATTACATCAAGCTTAACATAACTATCACCCCACACAATTCTGTTTTGCGGTGGGGGTGGGTATGACATTTAAGATCCATTCTCTTAGGAAAATTCAATATCTAATACAATATGATTAAGTACAATCACCATCCTGGACACCAGATTGTCAGAACTCAATCACCTTCTAACAGGAAGTTTACACCCTCTGACCAGTATCTCCCCATTTTCCTAATCTCCAGTCCCTGGCAATCATTATTCCATTCTCATTCTTTGATTCTGTGAGTTTGACTTTTCTTCTTTTTTAAATTCCTTGTATAAGTGATATAATGTGGAATACAGTATGGGATTTAAGTTTTGTGTTCTGACTTTTTTCACTGAGAAAAACACCCTCCAATTTTACCCAAATTGTCCCAGATAGCAGGATTCCTCAGAGTATTATTCAGTCATCATATATATAGATGCACACACACACCCACATATATATGCACACATATATGTACACATATATATCAGAATATTATATTGGCTATTGTATATACATATATCAGACTTTTATTGAGCTATTATATATATACATATTTATAAAACATTTATATATATATGTATCACATTCTTTTTATCCATTCATCTGCTAATGGATACTCAGGTTTTTGACATCTCTTGGCTTTTGGGAGCAATGCTGCAAGGAACATGGTGCCCATCCCTTTGAGATACTAATTTTACTTTGTTGGCTATGTACCTAGGAGTGGGACAGCTGGTGTGAGAACACTCCACACTGTTTTCCATGGTGGCCCTGTTACACTCCTTCAGCTTACAAGAGTTTCCTTCTCTCCACATCTTCATCACCCTTCACTTCTCGTCCTGTTCACAACAGTCATCCCAACAAGTAGAATGTGCTCTCTTATTTTGGTTTTGATTTGTATTTCCCTAATGATCAATGGTGTTGATTATCTTTTCATGTACCTTCTTGGAATATCTTCTTTGGAAAAACTACTCACATCTTGTGCCAATTGGATTATAATTATTAGTGATAATAAATTATGTAAGTTCTTATATACATTACATATTAATGGTTATCAGATGTATTGCTTCTAAATATTTTCTCTTATTCTATAGGCTGCCTTTCCTGTTGACCATTTCCCTTTCTGGGCAGAAACCTTATTATTTTGGTACCACTTGTTTTTATTATTTTTTTAATTTAAAAGTTTAACTGATACATAAAAACACAGAAATGGGATGCATTAATGGGGCACATTAGTGAGTTGATGTTCTGATACATGGACACAATGCAAAATGTCTAAATTAGGTTACACAAATCTATCTCCATAACATTTATCATTTCTTTATGGTAAAACATTCAAAGTCCTTTCTTCTCTTTGAAATATACAATATATTATTGTTATCTATAATTACTACTGTGCAATAGCACACCAGAAATTCTTACTCCTATCCAACTACAATTTAATACCTATTGTTTATCTATTTTTTTATTTTTATTTATTTATTTATCTATTTATTTGGAACCAGGGATTGAACTCAGGGACACTCGGCCACTGAGCCACATCCCCAGCCCTATTTTGTATTTTATTTAGAGACAGGGTCTCACTGAGTTGCATAGTGCCTCACCATTCCTGAGGCTAAATTTGAATTCTCCATCCTCCCGCCTCAGCCTCCTGAGCCGCTAGGACTACAGGTGTGTGCCACCATGCCCAGCCTATTTCATCTTTTGTTGTTCTAGTGTCATATCCAAAAAATAATTGCCAAGACTAATTCCAAGGGGTTTTACCCCCCTATGTTTTCTTCTAGGAATTTTATAGTATCGGATCTTATATTTAAGTATGTGATCCATTTCTTTATTCTTTTTTGTAAATTGTATAAGATACTGGTCTTATTTACATAGGGATGCAATTCTCCCCAAGTATCATTTATTGGAAAAATCTATCCTTTCTCCATCATTGATTCTCAGCATCCTTGTCAAGATTATTGGACCACGGATACTTGGATTTATTTCTGGACTCTCTCCTCTCTTCTATTGAACTAATTCCTTTTTTCATTCCTTTGCTGTCTGTTTAATTACTATAGTTTTATAATACAGTTGAAATCAAGACATGTGATACCTCCAGCTTCATTCTTTTCAACATTGCTTTGATTTCAGTCTTTTGTGATTCCATACTTAACTTAGGATTATTTTTTTCCATTTATCTAAAATATGTCATTGAATATTGATAGGGATTGCACTAAATTTGTACAAAATTTTCACAATATCAATTCTTCCAATCCAAGCATGCAGGATATGTTTCCGTTATTTGTCTTCCTAAATTTTCATCAGTGTCTTATAGTTTTCATTGCACCAATCATTCAACTCCTCACTTCATTCCTAAGCATTGTATTGTTTTTAATTCTATTGTAAATTGAATTGGTTTCTTAATTTCTCTTCCAGATATTTCATTGTTAATGTATAGAAATGTAACCCATTTTTGTATGTTGATTTTGTATCTTACAACTTTATAGAATTTGTTTAGCAGTTCTAATTTTCATGTGTATCTTTAAGGCTTCCTCAATCTAAAATCATGTCACCTGCAAACAGAAATGATTTCACTTCTTTCCTTCCAATTTGGGGGCTTATTATTTATTTTTCTTAAAATCATTCTGGGTAAGATTGCTGGTATCATGTTTGGTAGAAGTGGCAGGAGTCAGCATCTCAGTCTCGCTCCTTATACTAAAGGAAAAACATTCAGTCCCCGCCCCCATTAAGTATGATGTCAGTAGTGGGCTTGTAATATATGACCTTTTGATGAGAACACTTCTTCTGTACCTAATTTCTTAGGAGCTCTTCCCTGTATAGATGTTGAGTTAGTTTTGTCCTGTATGGATGCTTAATTTTGTTAAATCCTTTATTCTGCATCAATAGTGATGATCGTTTCGCTTCTGTCTTCCTTCTGTTAATGTGAGGTATCATTTATTGATTTGCATATGTTGGACCACCCTTCTATTTCAGACATAAATTCCACCTCATTCTGACAAGCAATCCTCTTTATGTGCTGTTGAGTTTGTTTTGCTAGTATTTTGTTGAGCATTTTTGTGGGTATGTTAAGAGTTAATGCCCCCCAAATGTTTTGTAGTGTCCTTAATGGCTTTGGTATTGTGATGGGTAATGTTAGTCTTGAAAAATAAATTTGGTAGTGTTCCTTTCTCTTCAACTTTTTTAGAAAAGTTTGAGAAGAATTGGTACTAATTGTTCTTTACATTGTTGTAGATATCACTTGTGAGGCAATCTGATTCAGAGCTTAGAAAATGTTTAAATATGGGTCTACTCAGAATTCCTATTTCTTCATGATTCAGTTATGAGAGGTTATATATTTCTATGAATTCATCTATTTCTTCTAGGTTATGATTTTTTATTGTGTAATTTGCACATAGTAGCTTATTACGATCATTTGTATTTCTGCAGTAACAGTTGTAAGGTCTTCTCTTTTATTTCTGCTTTTATGTATTTGAGTCTTTTTGTTTCAGTCTAGCTAAAGTTTTATGAATTTTTTAACCTTTTCAACTAAAAGCACTTAGTTTTGCTCATCTTTTCTCTTGTTTTTCTAGTCTCTATTTTGTTAACATCTAATCTGATCTTTATTATTTTTCTATTATGCCAGCTTTGATTCTTCCTTCTCCTTTTCCTTGAGGTATGGAGTTAAATGGTTGGAGATCTTATACGAGGCATTTATTGCCATAAACTTTCAGAATTGCATTTGCTGCATTGGTGCTTCATTTCCACAAGTCACAGGTATTTTTGATTTCCCTTTGGATTCCTTCTGTGATCCATTAATTGTTCTGAATTGTGATGTTTAATTTTCATACAATTATGGATTTTTGAGCTTTTCTCCTATTTTTGATGTGTAGTCTCATACCACTCTCGTCAGAAAAGGTATTTTCTATAATTTCAATTTTCTTGAGATTTATTTTGTGTCCTAAAATATGATCTATCCTGGACAATGTTGCATGTGCACCTTACAACAATATATATTCTTCTTCCATTGGATGCAGTGTTTTGTATGTCTGTTAGGTCCATTTGATCTTGAGTACAGTTCAAGTCCAAGATTCCTTAATGGGAAGCTCAGTCAGTAAGTGACTGCCTCACATGCACAAGACCCCAGGTTTGATCCCCAGAAACACACACACACACACAGATTCTTTGTTGATATTCTGGATGATATCTCCATCGTTGAAAGTGAGGCCTTGAAGTTTCCTAATATTATTAAGTTGTTGTCTGTTTTTGTATTTAGATTTGTTACATTTTCTTAATTGCTTTTCCTATATTTAGGTGCTCTATAATGGGTATGTAAATATCTACCATTACTATATCCTCTTGATTAATTACTATTTTTATTATTATATAATGACTTTGTCTCTTATTATAAATTTTTACTTAATGTTTTCATGTGTGATAGAAGCACAGCTATTACTTCTTTCATTCTTTCTGTTTTGCAAGGAATATCTTTTTACATTACTTCACTCTGAGCTTATGTGTGTCCTTAATGCTGAAGGGCATCTATTAGAGGCAGTAAATAATTGGATTTGTTCTTTTATTTGTTCAGCTACTCTGTCTTTGATCAGAGAATTTAATCCATGTACCTTTAAATTATTTACAGGTAAAGACTTATTGTAGGAATCTTTTCATTGTTTTCTGACTGATTTGGACCTGGTTCTTTTCCTCCTCTCTTTCTCTACGATTTGAAGAATTTTCCATATTGGTATGCTTCGATACATTTCTCTTTATCTTTTGCGTATCAACTATAGATTTTTGATTTGTGGTCACTGTGTGCATTACACAAAACATCTTATAGTTTAAACACTCTATTTTGAGACAATAACCACCTCGAATAAACTACTGCTGAGTGTGGGTCCCACAATTATGCACGAAGACTTTTTTGAGTCTTAAAATTGACCATTTGTTTATTGTGGGGAGCTGGGGAGTCTGTATTGTTCTTGACAGCACATCTTTTATAGGGAAGTGTGAAGTTAAATCTTAACTATGTCATAACATGTTGAAAACAACTAACTTGTTTGCTAGTTCTAAGAAAACATTTTCCCTAGTGACCAAACAGGATATGTTCTCATAAAATACCAGGAAACATACACTTAAAGTACATAACAGGTAATAATACACTTGGGACCTTATTTTTCTCCTTAATCAGGGTCATTGTGCCCCACAAGAATTAGTCCAGCTTGAGAAGTTATTGCTGTCCTGCTGTGGTCATCATTCCAGTCTCCTTGGCTTTGGCTAATAAGCAGGAACTCTGTGTTCTGATTCTCCAGGGTGCACTCTCCTCGACTTGAGGAGATCAGGCCCCAACAAATAACATAACTTCAATTATGTATAAAAACTCTACCCTTTTACTTTGCACCCTACAATAATGTTTGTGATGTCACAATTTAAATTTTTGTATTGATCACTTACCCCCCTACAAAGCAATCGCTGTAGCTCCAGTTACTTTGGGTACTTTTGGTTTAACTTGTCCTAGGGTTCAGGGATTTGCACACCTCCATTACAGCACTGGAATAGTCCTAATTTGCCTGTATACTTTCCTTGCCAGGGAGTTTTAAACATTCATGTTACTAATGAGCACTGTTTCATTTGAACTTGAAGAACTTCCTTTAGTATTTATTGAAGGCAGGTCTAATGGTGACAAAGTCCCCCAGGTTGTGTTTGCCTGGAAAAGTCTTTTTCTTTCATTTCTGAAGAAACATGCCAGATAAAGAATTCTTGTAGTTTCTTCTTTCAGGTCTTGTATGTATCATACTACTCTCTCCTTGCCTACAAAACTTTAAAAAAAAAAATGTGCTGATAGTCTTATGAGTGTTCCTTTGTATAAGATGAATTTTTTTCTCTTGCCACTTAAAAATTCTTCATTTTTGATTTTTGACTGCTTTAATATAATGTGCCTTGTTGAATTCCTCTTTGAGCTGAATCTGTACGTGGAGAACCTGTGAATCTATGCTTCATGTATCTGATGTTCACATCTCTCTCTGGATTTGGGAAGTTTGCAGATACTATTTTTTAATTAAGCTTTTGGTTCCATTTCTCTTTCTCATCTCATTTTAAAAAATTCCTATGTGAATATCACTTCACTAGATAGTGTCCCATTATTCAACTGGCTTTTTGAACTTCTCTCACTGGGTAATTTCAAGTAATCAGTCTTTGAGCTCCCAACTTTTTTCTTCTGTTCTACAGAGTCTGCTGTTGATACTCTCTATTGAATTTTTTATTTTTTTCATTGTATACTTTAGCTCCAAAATCTCTGTTCAGTTCTTTAAAAATTTCTCTGTTGAATCAGTGTTGTGTTATTGTATTTTTTACTACTTTCATTGATTTTTTTATCTATGCTTTCTTACAGCACCCTGAGATTCTTAAATACTACTTTAAATTATTTGTCTGAAAATTCACAGATATCCACTTATTTGAGATTAGTGGACAGTTATTACATTTTTTTGATATTGTCTTGTTTCTTTTATTTTGTTTTTTGTTTGTTTTTTTGAAGACTTGGATTGTTGTCTGCACATTTGATGGAGTAGACCTCTCCTAGACCCTGCAGATTGGTATTGGAAAGAACACATGCGAGTGGGCAGGAGGGCCCTACCTGGATGGGGTGCAGTGGTTCTACCTCCTGGGAAGGCTTAACAGCAGAGTTTCCATGCAGCTCTGTCAGCTGAGATCAGTATTAGTGAAGATTCAAGTGTCCACTACAGTCAAGGCTTCAGGTGACCACAGCAGCAGTGGGAGCTGTTGGAGTCCTCCATGGTGAAGATCCCTAGGGCTCTCCTGAACTCTCTCCCAGAGGAGATGTTGTAGCTCAGGAGATATTTCTCCTGTGGAGTTCATCTTCTGTAAAACACTTCAGTGATCATGGTACTAGAACCTGAAGCACTCATAGAACAGTCACAGAGCCAAGGTCAGCAGCATAGTCATTTGCAGAGCAACAGCTGCTATGGTTTCTACAGTTCTGGCTAGTTGATAGTGGTGGTTGCTCTAGTGCCTGGGATGCATGCATACCTTGAGTTCCTCAGAAGTGGAGTTTGGAGCACATCTATACCTGTGGATTAGCCGTGGAGCCAAGGTCTAAAGGACAGGTGAACATGAACTGTCTTTGGTGTTCAAAGCATATGTGCAGTTATTAGGGCTGGCGTCCCTGGTCCTGAGATGACACAATAGCAGCACAACAATCTTTCTTGGGTTTGTAATAGCATTTTTATTTTCAGGGATTCATAACACTGATAGCCATTGGTTATGTCTTTGATGAAAGCCACTAGTGACTTCTGTAGAGAAGGCCATTGGGGTTAATGCCAACAAACACTGCAGGGTCATCCTAGATAAATACTGTGGGGAGTTCACTCCTGGGGCTGGGGCAGATACTCAGTGTCAAAGGCAGCCAAAATCCTCTGTAGAACACAGAGCTGGGAACCCCGAGGGTATGTGCCATGATTGTACCTCAACATGACTGATATAATGGCTCTACCCTTATTCTCTTTTTCTAGCCATCTCCAGACATTTCTATGATGCCAGTCTCCCCTCTGATACCCTCTGTGTGGCAATCTCTTACATTCATTTTATTGTGGCCACTTGTTCTTAATTGGACTCCCGAACACTCCTAAGGCTTTTTTATTCATGGATTACTATCTAATTTGTGTGGGGGTGGGAGAGACAAAGGCCAATATCTCTTACTCTGCTATCTTACCAACATACTTATTTTGTAGTTAATAATATACCATACTGTCTGCATTTGGAGTAATTTACAAGAATACATTCAACAACCATATTTGAGTGTGTGTGTGGCTACACAGATAGAGAACCAGAAAAAATTAAATAGAATGACAAGCTAAGATGTAGCAATATTAACAGGAGGATATGTATAGACCTTCAGTTACTACAGAGAATGCTTTTTCAGTGGATTAATTAATTTTATGGGGAGTGAGAAGTCTTACTCTTTATAAAGGACAAATACACATTTTGTATATAACCATATAGTGTATTTGTGGTATTAAAATTTCATGGGGGGCCATAATTGGTTAGGAAAAATACACCTTAAAAAGCTGTTTAGAGAAACAATAATGAGAAATAAAATGGTCAAACAACTCTGATATATAGTAATTGAACTTGTGTTATAATATCTGTGCTAAAATATTCCTGTAAGCCAAAGCAAAATAGGAAATGTTATAAATGTAAAAATGCACATGGTTCTTGAATCATACCAAATTCTGAGAAAATTTCTGGAAAAGTTTGTATAAGAAAAGGTTCCTTTAAATTATGTAGCAGATCTTTGTTGAGGACATTTTTAGTAGATTTTGCTTGTTTGCTTCATTTAATACAGTGTCAAAATGCCAACGGTATTGGTGGGAGGACAGGGGAAGATAAAAGCAAAGCAATATAATCCAAGTACACAGCTCTGGGATGGTCCACTTGAATCCAGAGCTAAAAAGAAGACCTCAGCAGTAAATGAACTGCTGATTTTCCAATGGTTGTTCTAAAATGCTGCTTCTCTTGACTGAGCCCTTAAAAAATCTATTACCAATCAGCATAATTTATTTGATTTATTTATTTATTTAAAATGCTGGTGGTTTAGTGCAATTGCATGGGTCTTTTTTTTTTCATTATAAAATCAGTATTAATTTAATTGTACAAATAACAAATACAAAGCATTCTAACAACCCAGAAAAATCATATGAAAGAAAATTTCATCTAAATTCCCATAATTTTGAGATAACATTAATCTTTTGTTAACCACCTTTTCATTAATCTTTTTAAATTTTTTATTTATAGACACACCTATATTTTCCTATATATATTTCTAAATTTCTTTATATGCAAGAGTCCTCCACAGTCAAGGCTTCAGGTGATCACATATGTATATATGTGTATGCAAGCATATGTATCAATGTACACAGATGTATATATACATATGCACATAAACACACACACACATATAGAGAGAGAGAGAGACAAATATAATATGTGTGTTTATCTAGTATGTATGTATGTGTACTTAATCCCTGACATGAAGGTGTACTTGGTTATGATTTAGATATTAGGTGTCCCTCAATAGCACATGTGTGAGACAATGCAAAATAGTTTAGAAGAGAAATGATTGGATGATAAGAGCCTTAACCCAATTAGTGCCCTAATCCCTGATAGGGATTAACTGGAGCGTAACTGTAGGCAGGTAGGGTAGAGGAAGAGGTGGGTCCCTGAGGGTGTGCCTTTGGGGTATATATTTTTTCCTTCTTGAGCACAGTTCTCTCTTTCTGCTTCCCTGTGTGATATCCTAAGCCACTTTCCTCAGCCATACACTTCCACCATGATGTCTTGCCTCATCTTGAAACATGGGGAAGAACTCAGCCATCTATGGACTAAGATCCCTGAAACCATGAGCCCCCAAATAAACTTTTCCTCCTCTAAGTGTTCTTGTCAGGTCTTTTGGTCACAGCAGTGAAAAAACTGATTAAAACAGCTGGGGACACATGACCAGACCCCTTCCCATAATATTTGAGTTCTACTTTCCTTTGGTTCTTGTTTATATGGAATAACCACCACACACAACCAAATAACAATGTTTAAAGGTTTAAACAATGTTTAAAGGTAAATTCACAAAAATCTTACACACACACATATATACATACACATTTATGGAGTTGCATCCTTCATTTAAAATCACAATCTCCTTTTGAGTTCAGTTCTGTTCTTATTGTTTTTAAACTTCTAAGAAGTAGAATTGAAACATTTTAATTAAGATTAAATTTCTCATTTGATTATTTTTGACCTACTTACTCACAGAAATGGGGCCAATTTATGCCACAGGTCATATTGTCAGAATTCAAAGGGTATTTAAGGGGGTATCTAATGGCAGAAATACTGTCTCCACAGACAGCCTCAAGGGTTCCTTTACAGTGGGAAGTAGGTCTTACTCATCATATTATGCCTAATACACTGCCTGATACATGTGAGGTGCTCAGGAAATGTTGAGGAATGAGAAAGTTGCATAAAGCCACATGGTTAGGCCGTAAAGTCTACATTAACTATGAGTTGGAACAGTGACAATATTTACCAAATATTTACTAAATTACTCAACTTGTCAGAATCTTGAAATCCAGAAGGGCAAGTTTATTGACATATATGGAGATTTCTCTCTCTTTGTTCTATAAGTCAGAATTAGCTGGATAGGTGGAGTGCAGAGAAAGAACTGTGATTATCGTCAATTGATTCCAAAGAGAAATGAAATCATTAAAAACTGCATCTGAACATATGCTAAATAAACTCATTAATACATTTCCTGACATGAAGGTACACTTGATTAGGGACACACAACCAGACAGTTCTATGTTCTTTGATTCTTATTATATGGGACAGCCATCACAAACATGAAAGAAAAAGAAAGAAAGAAAGAGAAAGAAAGAAAGAAAGAAAGAAAGAAAGAAAGAAAGAAAGAAAGAGAAAGACAGAAAGACAGAAAAAGAAAAAGGAAGGAAAGAAAGAAAATGTAAAGGTAAATAAAACATTTACTTTACATCCAATTGTCATTCTGCTTCTGGCTTTATTAAACATATTTGAGTTTTTAGCATTGTATTTAAGGATTAGATTTTGACTTTTAACTTAAATGTTTATGTAGAAAGTAGCATGCAGGAGGACTTTTTCATTTACATTTTTGTAGTCCCAATGTATGTATTTTTGTGTGAATATTTCTCTTTGGTATGAATTGAGAAAAAATAAACCTCAAACATAATTCAGAGTGCTTTTCATTTTCATGTTCACTTCTGAAGCAATTCAGCAAACTTATGTACACTGTATTCTTCCCAAAGAGGTTTTATTGCATATTTCTGAGGCTTAACAAGACAATTAATGTCTCCTCTAATGTAATAATACTCTGAAAGTTATTTCCTATCAGATCCTCTTCAAAGAATGATAAGGAATTGAGGAAATACAAACTGGGTACCATTAGTGCTTCAAACTAACAACACCAAAGCGTGTATAATTCTGACACAGAATACATCTTACTGTTGATTTTAAGTGTGGTCTTCTTTTACTTCTGCCTGTCTCTGGCTCATCTCCTTTAACTCTCCAATAAAAGGAAATGATTTGATTTGGGTAACAATTTCTCAAGACAAACAAGAGATCCTACTTACAAATCTTCTTCCTGTAAAAGTCTTCAAGGTGGTTGAATTCTGGGAAATTAGTGATTTGGCAGGCATTTTCTTTGTTGTTGTCAAGCCAAATTGTCTTTGGAGAAGACCCTGCAAGAGTTAAATAATAGTTTCTTTCTTCTCTCTCTCTCTCTCTCTCTCTCTCTCTCTCTCTCTCTGTCTCTTTCTCTCTCTTCACCATTTCTTGTCCTTTTATTTCGTTTTTCTAGGGATTAGCAAGTTCCTGGAAAACAAATAGCACTTCTGTTGGTGTTGTTTGGAGAACCAATACTCTCTGTATTTCCTGGAACCCTAATTGAACCTTTTTTGAGGAGTGAGGAGCTCTGAAGAGTGTTGTTCTATTTCCTCATCAGACAGAACTTTCCCCCATCTTTTCTTCAATTGTAAGGTCAACCTCACAGTTGGAGGGCTCCTCCCTCCCATTTCAAAGCCTTGAACACCCAGATCCTTTCCTTCTCACAACTCCTGCCCTGCTTTCAATCAGCAAGTTACCAGTTTTGGAAAACAAAGTGTTATTGGAACACAGTCATGCCTACTTGCTTGTATGTTGTCTATGACTGCTTTCCAGGTAGAGTTGAGTAGGTGTGACAGATGACATATGGCAGGAAAAACCAGAAATATTCACTGTGTTGCCCTTCTACTTTAAATTCATAGGTTTAACTTCAAGCTCACCTGGAGATTTTCAGAGAACCATTCAGCTAACTCTACAGAGAATCAGCAGTATTTCCTCTGTGATTGTTAACTTCTTGCAGATAAACAATTTAAGGGTTGAAAAATATTAATAATATTTATTTTTTAGAGTAGTTCACAGTAAGATTAGGCAAAACCCCAGATAGTTTTTATATACCTCCTTTCCTCACAACTGCCCCAACTACTGACACCCAAACTACACTGGCACTTTTTTAATGTTGATGAACCAATAACCTATCACCCAACTCAATGGTTAACATTGGCGTTCACCTTTGGTATTATTTATTCTATAGGTTTAGATAAATGTATCATGACATGTTGCCCTCAATGTAATACCATTTAGTATAGTTTCCTTGCCCTCTCTGCTCTGCCTATTCATCCCTCCTTCCTCCTTAACCTCCTTAACCCCTGCAAACACTGATCTTACATCAACATAGTTTTAACTTTTCCAGAATATCATACAGTTGGGATCACATAGTACTTAGCTTTTGTGGGTTGGCTTCTTTCACATAGTAATATGGAATCTCCATATCTTTGCATGAATTGATCATTCATTTCTTTAAATTTTCCTTTGTGTGGATGTGCCACAATGTATTTATTCATTCACCTACTAAAGGACATTTTGCTTTCTTCAAGTCTGGGCAATTATGACTAAAGTTACTATAAACATCCAGGTACAGACTTTTGTGTAGACATGCTTTCACTTCATCTGGGTAAATATCAAGGAACATAATTGTTGGATGTGTAAAACAATGCTTTTAGTTTTCTAAGAAACTACCAAACCGTTTTGCACCAATAGGATTTCCTATCATCACCAGCATTTGGTGGTGTCAGTATTTAAAACAGATGTGTTTTATTGTTTTAATTTGCAATTCCCTAATGATGTATGAGGTTGAACATTGTCTCATATGCTTATTTGCCATCTGTATATCTTCTTTGGTGAGGTGTCTATTCAGATCTCTCATTTTATAGTCAGGTTGTTCACTCTCTTCTTATTGAGTTTCAAGGGGTTTTTGTGCGGGTCAAATAATTGTTTTTATTCAGATGTGTTTTTTGTAAGTATTTTCTCCCAGACAATGAAGGATATATATTGTCATTACATTTATTCACTCTTGGTATTATATCCTGAGCTTTAGGGATATATTGATCAAGTTATTGCCTCTGTGCGCACGCTGGAGTGTTGACTGTGTTTTCTTCTAGGGGTTGAATAGGTTTTTGGTCTAATGCCTAGGTCTTTGATCCATTTCAAGTACACTTTGGTACAGGGTGAGGGATAAGGGTCTAGTCTCATTCTTCTACATATGGGTAACCAGTTTTTCCAGCACCATTTGTTTAAGTCTGTTTTTTCTCTAGTTTAGGTTTTTGGCCCCTTTATCAAGGATCAAATAAATCCACGTGGGTTTGCCTCTGTATCTTCTATTCTGCAACATTGGTCTATGTGTCTGCTTTTATGCCAGTACCACAGAGTTTTTAATACTTTAGCTCTATAAGATAATTTGAAATCAGATATTTGTGATGCCTCCAGCATTGCTTTTTTGACATCAAATTGTTTTTACTATTCTGGGTCTTTTATTCTTCCAAATGAATTCCGGGACTGTTTATTTCTAGTTATGCAAATGGTGTCATTGGTATTTTGATGGGGATTGCATTGAATTTGTATATTGCTTTTGGTAAGTGGATCATTTAAAAAATACTAATTCTGCCTATCAAAGAATGTATGAGGTCTTTCCATCTTCTTGTGCCTTCTTCAACTTTTTCTTTAATGTATTGTTTTCATTGTAGAGGTCTTTTACCTCCTTGGTTAGATTCTCCCATTTGTTGGGTTTTGTTTGTTTGTTTTGAGGCTATTGTGAATGGAATCGTTTTCTTGACTTCTTTCCCAGCAGATTCTTTATTGGTGTATAGGATTTTTGTATGTTCATTTTTGTTACTAATTTTTGTAGCCTGCTACTTTGCTGAATCTATTAGCTCTAGTAGTCTTCTGGTGTAACATTTTTGATCTTCTAAGTATAGGATCATATCATTTGCAAATGGTGGTAATCTAATTTCTTCCTTTCTTACTGATATCCCTGTTATTTCCTTCTCTTGTGAAATTCCATAGAATTTCAATTACTATACTGGATAGTAATAGTAAGAGTGGACATTCTTATCTTATTCCAGATTTCATAGGACATTCTTTCAGTTTTGTTCCCATTCAGTATGATTTTGACTTTTGGTTTGTCATATGTGGCCTTCATGATGTTGGGTCTTGTTTTATAAACCATTCTAGAAGCCCAGGTCTTTTAATTGGAGACTTGAGACTCTTTACTTTCAACCTTAATTATAGAGAGAGGTTCAATAATTTCTGCCATTTTGACTTATAGCTAAAGTTTAATTCGGTCTTGTTTCTCATTTCTTAGTTACTCAAATAAAATTGTTTTCTCTTTTAATTCTGAAGTTTGTTTTTGTTTTTCCTGTATGAAGTATTTTTTAAAGTATTGTCTGTATTTTCAGCTTAGTAGTCATGAATTCTTTTAGTTTCTGCTTATCTTAGAAGGTTTTTATTCCTTCACTGATTTTGAAGGATAGCTTTGCTGGATATAGCAATCTGGGTTGACAGTTTTTTGTTTGCTTGTTTTGATGTTTTGTTTTGTTTGGTAGCAGGGATTGAACCCAGAGGCACTTGACCTCTGATTCATATCCTAGGCCTTTTATTTTTTTATTTTGAGAGAGGGTCCTGCTAAGTTGCTCAGGGTCTCATTAAGTTGCTGAGACTGTCTTTGAACTTGGAATCCCCCTTCCTCAGCCTCCTGAACCATTGGGATTACAGGCATGCATCACCACACCTGGTGACAGTTATTTTCTTTCCTCCTGGATTTTAGAATTTGTACTGAGAAATCGTAAGTAATTCTGATTGACTTGACTAAATGTGACCTGATGTTTTTCTCTTGAGGTTTTTAAAATTCTATCCTTTTTCTTTATGTTAGGCATTTTCATTGTAATATGTTGTGGAGAAGTTCTTTTTTGATCTTTTCTATTTGGGGTTCTGAATGCATGCTGTGTTTGAATGTTCATCTCATTCTCAAGGTTTTGAAAAATTTCCCTTATTATTTCTCTGAAGAGGTTATCCATGACATTAAACTGCATCTCACAGCTCTCTTCATTTCCAATCATTCTTAAATTGGGTCCCAATGTTGTCCTGGAGTTCTTGTATATTCTCGTAATGGGTTCTTTTCTTTTCTTTAATACTCTCTAAATGTTCAAGGGGATCCACTTTGGCTTGTAGCTCTGAGATTCTGTCTTCAACATGATCTACTCTTATTAGCCTTTCAACATTTTGTTTGATTTATTTTGTATTTCATTTCTAAGATTTCTGTTTGGCTATTTTTCAATATCTTTACCTCTTGACTGAATTTCTCATCCATATCCTTATATAAAATTCCTTAATTCATCCAGTTGTTTTTCTGTATTCTCTTAGAAATCATTATTTTATAATCATTATTTTGTATTCTCTGATCTTTCATCCTCTTCAATAGCTTTGGAGTCTATTGTTGGTGAATTATGGACTTTAGGAAATATGTTACCTTAGTTCCTTCTATTTATTCTATTCCTGTATAGGTTTTGTGCATCTTTTCAGAGGATTTCTCTGTCACTCTTAAGTGTATGCCTTTTTAGGGTAATAGTTCTCTTGCAAAAGTGTCCTAGAGTAAACTAGATTGAGATCCTTCATAGGTGTGGCACCCATAGGCTTTTTGTTAATTTTTTTGTTTTGTTTTTTCTGTAGGAGTGGATATTCATAAGTGGGACCTGAGCACTCCCTCAGCCCTTTCTCCTTGTGGCCTGGTTGTTACTTCAGGTTTTTTGTCTCTTCCATTCCTTTGTTTTAAAGTGTCAGTGAAGTCTGAGGGTGGATAAACTGTGTGTGGAGCAAGGTGCACTATCCCTTGACTGGGTTTAGTTCAGCAGCAGAATCTACGCTGTGAACTTGTAGTGACCTTGTAGATTTCTATCACTTTACAGAAAAAGGATAAAGCAAACTATATCAATAATTTAAACAAACAATATTCAGCATTAAAATAAATGCATGGTGCCTACTATGATATCTAAAATGCTAACTACCAAACCAAATAGAACAAAACAGGAAGGGTGGGGTCAGCAATTGTTAACAACACAAATAATAAATAGGCATGAGCTCGATCTGCTATTGAAATGGACAACAGATGTCCACTATGTTATCCACAGTACTAATAACTGAAACAAGAAGAATGGGGGAGGCAGGAGTTATATAAACCAAATAGTTCTAAAAGATCGTAAAAATATGTTTCTTTTAAGAGAAAATAAAATGTGATAGAAAGCTAAAAGAAAGTTTAGAATGTTCAAAATGTTAACAGAGAATGCAGAAAAAAATGTGGGAAGTGATGGCTGTAATGAACGAGGAGAAAACTAGGACAAAGGGAGGTAGAAAGAGAGAACAAGATTTGGCTGTTAATGGGAAAGAAAGGAGACAAAGGAAAACAAAATAAACAAGCAAAACAAAACAAAACCAGAAAAAAATCCCAACCCTTGAAAGATAAGACAAAGAGTAATGTCATAAAAATTCTAAAAACAAGAAAAAATAAATAGGTACACATATGTACACCCATGAATCAATCAATGCAGTGATCATACCTGAACAAATAAATAGAAAAAAAGATTCTTAATGAAAAGTGAAAAAATTGACTCCACTGAGGTGATCAAAACTGTCAACAAGGATAGATGGTCACTGCCTATGCTTGACTGTCCTTCTTTTTTGGCTAGGGAGACAAAGAGAGAGAGAGAGGGAGAGGTGGGGGTGGTGGAGAGAGAGAGAGAGAGAGAGAGAGAGAGAGAGAGAGAGAGAGAGAAGGAGAGAGAAGGAGAGAGATTTGAGGATTGTTAACCCTTTCCTCTTTTTGTCTTTCTCACCAACCTGCCAACTGAAGCAGCCTAAAACTGAAGCTGGTGAAATAGCTCTCAGCTTCCCTTCTCATCTGGATAATGTAGGATGGAATGGGATGTACTATCAATTGGAATTTTCTCTGGACACACTAGACAGATGCACTCCCAGTGTGTGGCTGCTTTAAGAGTTCTACGAGAGGTGTTTTGTTGACTGGAGCTTAGGTCTAGGTCTCATCAAGTCTTAGAGATTTTGTTGGGTGGTATCTGTTCTGGAAAGATAATATCAATATACTATTAGATGTATTGATCTTATACATCTATATGCCAGTCTCTGCTCAGAATCTGGATCTCAAACCTTCCCAATAATTCTACTAATGGGAAACCCATCCTGCAAAGGTCTTATACATTCCTCTGCACACATATGTGGCCTGCCCAGGCTTAGTCCCTGAGTGTATTCACCCATGTATTCAGTTTCTTGACCCTCTTCAACTGGTAACCTGAGCCTCTACACTGAAAGTTTAAGTGAGTTGGACTCCCCTCTGGAATTTCTGACTTGAATATTCAGCCCCCACCCTCAAGTACAATATTCTCTGTGTCTGTTTCACTCACATCAGTTACACCCTAGGCCACATGGTAGGTGCTTGCTGGGACTGTGTGGCAATGTTTGCTATGATCTTCTAGGTTCCCGCAGCAGCAAGCTGCAGCATGGCCTCTTCAAGATGGCTCCTGCCTCAGCTCACCACCCAGCAGTTGAGAAACAGATCACTTTCAAACACCGGTTCATTGCATTGCTTCTGGATCAGCTAAGTTGAGGTTAGCACCTCTACAGGTTTTTCTATGCCAAATTTGTCCCTTATGTTTCTGTCTGTATTATCCCTCCCCTTTGTTGTGAACCAGCAATGCAACCAGCTTGGTTCCAATGTACTCTTTCTTGTCCTTTGTTCAGTGCACCTGAATTTCTGTGTCTCTAAGAGACTGTCTGATATTGAATTTCAGTCATTTCCCTCTTTCACCCGTCTCATTAAGAGCACTAATCCCACTGCTTGAATCCTGAGCAAGAGAAAATGCAGCCATACTCTGGTTCACCACCTTGAATCTCCTTTTTGTGTAGGATTTCAGAGGTTCAGTCCATCGTTGGCAGACTCCATAGGTCTGAACCCAAGGGAAGGCAGAATATCATGGCAGAGGGGTGTGGCAGAGGAAAGCAGCTCAAGACTTGACAACCAGGAGGCAAAGAGAGTGAAGGCTGTATTTTTAAAAGGGGTTATGTTGAATTTTCATTATTTCCATTATTTAAACCATGTATGACTATAGACAAAATCCAGTCCTTTTAATAGTAGGTTTTTACATATTTTTATTATAAAATTAACATATATGTACTATGGGAAATTTAAAGAGAAAACACACATACATCCACACATACTATCATTGACCTTTGGTCACACGTATGTCTCATAAGATATATAAAAATGATAGGTGTGTGCGCATAAATATTAATATTGATAACAAAAATAGAGCAATTTTGCAATTTATTTTTAAACAATTTATCAATACATTGTGAATATTTGTGAAAACAGTACGTATTCTTCTATAACATTGTTTTAAAGGAAGGCATATAATTCTGTCTTATAGATATATAGTAATTCAATTGACTGACTCCCCATGTTAGATATCTAAAGTATACATTCTTACACTTTTAACTTTTTAAGTAATGCATTGATGGGTATTCTAGAAAAAAAAATCTTACCATACACTTTTTGATAATTTCTTTAGCATAAGTTTCCTGAAGTCGAATGGTAATAAAACTTACAGAAAAATTTAGAACTTTTGATATATATGTCCAATACACACTCTAGAATTCTAGTTTACCTTTTTTTGTAATTAACACCCTTTGGAAATCATTGTGAGTGTTATAAATACTCAGATGCTTCATCTTATGAAGTACACTAACACATCCATTTACTATATGATCAATCCTTTATAGACACTAAATGATTTTAAATAGTGATCTCTTCTCTATCACTAAACTTGACTCTGAATTAATCTGACTGTTATCCAACACTGAATATACCTTTTAAAAGGCAAAGACTGGGAAAAAATAGGTAACTTCAAAAAAAAAAAAAAAAAAGGAATAAAACCTCTATGATTCCAGAGCTGAAGAAAATTTTGGAAGAAGCTTTGAAAGATATTTTAATGTGGCCAATATCATTAGACTAAGGACATAGCCTTCAGTTTTCATATATTAAAAATTAGCTCTCATATGGAAATCTAACTCTGGACCATTTGCCTAAAAATGGTTTTCCCCATTCCTTCAAATTCTCACCATGTATACACTAAATACTAATCAATTCCCTTTGAATATTTAAATTTCCTTCCTTTTGGTTTGAATAGGCAATACCACTAGTAGTTTCCTTTGAGAAGCATCCTGATAACAGGAGCTTATGATCAGTCAAGATGGGGGGTCAAATTCTAACTCTTAGGTATATCACTTAACTGAGATCTCAGCTTCTTTATTTATAACAGGAGTAGACTACTTACCACCACATTAAGATTATTAAAAGTTTTAAATAAAATGAAGTAGGCCAACCATCTAGTAACTAACATCATTTTTGTAATAATCTCTAGTTCTTCTTCAATGCAAAGCAGCTCTTATGGAATATGCAAACTGTGAAAGGGCATATTCCCAAAGAAACAGATGGAACAGAATGGAAGTCAGGCCCAGTTTGTTCATCTTACAGGATTTTGACTTTGCTCAGTATTAAGTACTCCTACCTTGGAGAGGCATCAATAAGGGAAAATATCCTAGTGAGCTTGGATTGGGGGATGAGAAAGAATACAGACAATCAAGAAGCCACATTTAAGCACTGCATCTTGCCACTGAATGTCAAGGCAATTTTTGGATATTCTGATTTTTCTCTAAATGATTGTCCCCAAGATTAGATGGCATTGCAATGCCACCAAATAAATAATGCTTACATTCCAGTTCTATGGCTGAGTGATGGCTTCTGACTAGAAATTGAATGAACAGTTTAATGGTGGTTCAAATAGTAGCAAATAGTTGTTTGCCAGTTTACAATCACTTATTCTCATTCGCTCTCTGTCATTTTCTGAGCTATGCTGCAGTTAAGAAAGCTGTCATACAAAATGAAAGTGGCTTTTTCAAGCAGAAAACAAATGTACTCTGGCTGGCAGACTGGCATTTAATCATTCAGTCTCTTAGCGCCATTACTCTGTTGCTAGCATAAAACATCCGGCATTGTTTATGGAGGAGGGGATAGGCTGGGAGCACCTGGCCCTTGTGGCACCTTTTGCCAGCCTCTGCAGGTAAATACCACCAAGGTCTTCATTGTCAGTCTAGGAAGTGATTGCTCTTGGCCGGACATCTAAGTTTATCAGCAGGAACAGCAGTTGAATACCTCTAGGGCTCTGGACCCCAGATTTGCATCTCCCAGTTTTGGGGTGAGGGTTTCAGGAGGCAGCTCACTCTCTCTTTGGCTTGGATTATGGTATTATCCTCCATGGCTCAGTGATTGGAAGCTATTTAAAATACAAGTCTTTTGTGCTCTTTGATTTCTCACACAGACTAATTAACAAATGCAAACTCTATTGTTTTCTAGTATGACTAAACATAGCACTTCCTTAGGCTTTAGGGAAAACCTGGGCCTTTTCAAATGATTCCTGCTCAGCCCCGTGTCCTTTTCCCCACCTTCTGCTGCAAAGGTTCATGGGCAAGTATCTGGGGAGAATGGGAAAGGAACTGGTGAAATCCACCCAATCAGAGAAGGGTTAAGTCAGAGAAGGGTTAAGCCCACAGGTGGGCACTGTGCTTCCTGGGACCAGCCCTGGGTGGCTCAGAGTCAGACAATATTGTCCAGAAAGACTCAGAAACAGCACATTTTCCTCAGGACTCCAGCTGTATCCTCCAACTGCAAAAGCCAAGTGGGGATGGCCTGCTACTGAGGGAGGATGTATTTTTCTTGCTTCTGGTTGCATATATATAATGTATTAGGTGAGCTGTTTCCTCCTGTAGTGACAGTTCCAGTTCCTCTGAATGAAAGGAACATCTTGATGAATATTGTTCATACAGCAATCCCAGGCAGAGGAAAATTCAAATTTTGGCATTGCCTCCAAGTTTCATGCATATTCACACTCAGGCTTTCCATATGTGTGTGCCGCTTAGAGCAAGTCCTTAGAATACAATAATTATTTGCTAAATTTAATTGCTTCTCAGTTAAGGACTATCAATTACTGTACTAAATTTGGTTAGTTCAATACATTTAAAAAGATGTATTCTGTCATCTACTCAGATTCTTTACTTGCCAGTGGCGTGTATTCAGATATTCTGTCTGGGCATTGCAGAAGATCTATTTGCTATAGACAATGGCCAAAAGCAAGCTCTCATTCCTTCTTCTGTACTTTGACATTTGGGGGCTTCTTGGTGGGGAGGCAATGATACAGTTATCAAAAGCATGGAGGCAGTTTCTGTGTGGTTCCAGGTAATAACTAGGTGTCCTTTACTTCTTGAATATATAAAGACTAGACACATTGGTAAGGAGGACTACCCAGCATGAAAAGGGATAAGATCACACTGAATTGTTTAATTTAGAAGAAGACATGAGACCACTGATACTTTTTTTGTTAGAACAACTTACTGACAATGTATTAAATTTGTGATTTATATTGTTTTCATTTATGTGTCAAGAGTATTGATATAAACTCAGGAGCTGGCATTGGCTTAAGATTCTTTTGAAATAAAGCATGTCATAATTTTTTTAAATGGTGCCTTCCTTTAAGTGCCTGTGTTCCTTTTATTTTTTCCAAATGAACTTCACATAGTCTTCAAAACTCAATTAGACTAGCCATTAGAAGTGTTAGAAGTCAAACTTGTCCAGGAAAATCTGTACTACAAAAATAATCTCGTTTTCCCCTTGCAGGAAAGATCAGGATTAATCAATGCCAAGTTTGCAAGTACATTTGTATCTCTACTGAAATTCAGCACCCTACTGAGCTTTCTCAGATATAGGAAATAAGAGAAATAGCAAGAATGCTTTCATAATAGAATGTGAAGAAAAATGCTGTCTTATTCACCAGTTCCCAAGACTCAACTTCAAGAGCTAAAGTTAAAACCACCACATATTATCAGGAGTTGATAATAGGTTATTTGCTTTCTGTAACAAATAGAAACAGAAAGGCCAGGGGGAAAAATAAGCTAACACCAGTTAAAATGAGATATTTGTGTTATTAAAGTGTCAGGCAGAAACTTACACCCATGTAGGATTTTGTGAATCGCCTGGCACTCCTGCATGTCAGACACATCCTTTCTGCAACATTTCCATCTTTCCTTTTCTCATCATGCAGCATGTAAGGGTCCTTGTTATTAGAACTAGTTTTATTTCTACCCCTTGTGGAAAATTGTTTAATGCCATTGTCAGAACCGACAGTGCTTGGAACGTTTTAATCTTGTAAAACGTTCCCCTCAGTTACACAGGGGAGTCTGCTTTGGAGCTCCTGATGTTATCGTGAACGATAAGGGCCCTGCATGCACATCTCTTTCCAATTTATTTTATTAACATCCCTAACATCTCAGATAATTTTAACTTATACTCATATATCATGTGCCTCTAACAGTTAGCAAGTGCATTCTAAAGTTATCTCTGTAAACACATCCATTTTACTCTTGGTATAAAACAGCTGCTGTTCAGATGGTGGTGGGAGAAGGGATGAGCCATGGACAGGCACAATCACACTGTTGCATAGAATACTAACAGGAGGGATGGGTCGTTGGTATAGAAAATGACAATATAAGGGAAAGGGGGAAAGGCAAGAGACATTTAGGGCATGGAATCAACGGGAAGGGGAAGAAGGAGGAAAGCAGAATTAAGTGATTTCCAAGGTTTTGGTTTGAGCCAGAAGCAAGTTGCCAGGGCCAGTACCCTGCAAACCATGCAACCAGAATTATTTGCTGCACCATTTCATTAGGTAGCAGTGCATGGATGACTCAATGCAGTGTTGTTCATCATTCATTCACTACTTTGCATGTCCCTGCCTCTCTTACCTATCTACTGGGTTCCTAATAATCTCTCAGAATACAAAGAGAAGTATAGCACAGTCTCTTCTTTCAAAGCTCCCACACTCTGGGGGAGTAATAGACAGGTGCCCAGATTCTCTGATTCAGTGGGAGACATGTCAGGAGGGGGATATGTGCAAATGACTACCACAGCCTAGAGGATGAAAGCATTACCTCTTCTGGGGAGGGGAAAGAGAACAGAGAAGAGAGAAGCAGAGAAGGAAGCCATGTAGAGCAACTCCAAAGAAGAGACAATATTCAATATAATGTTCCTAGTGGATTGTAAGAATCCACTAGGAACAACAACAATGAAATAAAATAAAATACTAAAATAAAATAAAAGCATCATTTCCTGCAGAAGAAATGCAATGCAGAGAAATCTAAGTATGTCTGTCCTTTCCCTTAGTATCTCATTGATGTCTCCTGATACCCTGATGGTAACAGGCTCTGATGCCTTCAACACTACACAGCACAATCTCCAAACAATGGCAGTCATTCTGTAGATCAATTTCACTCTTTGGACCTTGATTTCTGCTCATTGACAAAAATGACAGAGGTTTTAGAACTCTTATTTTACAATGCATTTTTTAGTAGGGTCAGATCAAGTGAGACACAATCTTTCAACCTAGAGAACCCAGGCAGGACAAGTTTGTTTGTGTTGAAGTTTGGTCTGTCTGAATAAAGACACACAAAGCATAAACTGCTGCCACCCAACTGAAGAGGAAGGGAGACATCATTCAGAGAATTCAGGCCAAGAGATATGGATGGGCAGACTGGTGGGGAAAATGGGATAGTGGGGACTATGTCCTATCCCAGGAAATGTATTTTTCACATGAAATGAAAAAGAAAGTGGACAACTTCAAGCAATATAATTATGAAACTCCTTCTCAGTGTCTTTCCTGGAGCCCTGTCTTTGGGGACTGTGACTTTTGTGCAAGAGAAAAAAACTCAGATTTGCTTGTGCACTGAAAATTGCTTCGTGTGGCTCCCATGCTGATATTGTACATGAAGTTCAATATGTTCTTTTGTTTCTGCCCTCAATAGGGAAAAGAATGAGTGAATAAACGGATGAAAAATGAATGAATGAAATCAAGCACCTCTCCAATGTCCTGATTTGACACTCAAGCTATTAAAAATAAAGTCCCTTTCAGAACTGCTCCTGAGAGAACACTGCTTACATGCTTTGTAAGACACAATTGGCATTATACTTCTGGGGTGACTTCTTTTACCAGCAGATATCACTTCAATGATATTGATAATATACTATAAGCATTGGACTGATTTTTTAAAAAGAGATTATGAATGCGTGTTGTGATTCTCAAGCACTTCCAGTTATTGGGATCAGTGACTTCAGTTGGAAACATTTTATTTATTCTTATAATAAAAAGTACATAATTGTTATTGGTCCCATGATTCCTTCTGTTGAATACAATACTGTTTGCCTTTACCCCAGACTTCATTGCTTTTTATTCTGCATCATGCATTTTATTGATTTTCCTGTTACTATTATTTCCTTCAATAAGCCAGTTTAAAATAACATGGATTTTCTTCCTCATTTTTTTTTTTTTTTTTTCTTTGTTCATATCACCATCCCTCCCCCGAGCTGAGTCTAGGGCTATACTGCAGTTTTTCACTGATCCTCTTTTTCTTGGTGCCCCATGTAATTTATCTTCCCCAGGATATTTTGTGTTGAGATTTTGAGGGGCAATAAATTAAACCCTTCATCCTCCTCCAAGTTTAGAACTAATTGGGGAAAAAAATGGGTAATTGACAAATGGAGATCAAAATGTCAGCTTTTGGCTTCCAGTCTCTCTTTGAATTAGGCAGACCTAGGCATATGGAGGCAGGCCTGGGGGACTGCAGCCCCACCTAGCACACAAAGATCCTCCCTGCTCAGCAAAGCAGAGTGTCTGCACATCTTCTGGACAAAGGGAATTCCAACAGAAACAAGAAGGGTAGAGCTGGGTATGTTTTGAGATCAAGTATCTCCTGAGTGAAATTTTGCATCACTGATACAAATTTCTGCCTGTCCAAAGCTGAACAGCACATGGGAATATGGAGAGTAGCTGGGAAGGTTCTTCTGGTAGAAGACCTTTGATGGAGCTGAGGCTTAGAACAAGCCCAAGGAGCTTCACTATCCATGGAAAAGACTCACAAAACATACCTGGGCCTGAATTAGTGAGGAAATAACCCAGATTCCAAACTTTTCTCTTTCATGCTCCAACCTTTTCACCTTCTTCTCTTTAATATCTCATATCTGGTAATTGTGCAATCTGGGTGGGATGATGAGGTCATTTCTCAGAACATGTCAGTTTCTATAGTTTGAAGGTCTACTCTTTAAAGAAATTAAACATTTCTAATGTTATCAGGTCAAAATGCCAATTACTACTATGATCCTAGAAACCAGAAAGCAAACTTTTGTTGATCTGCCACTGAAATGAACATGTCACTAAAAACAGAAAGGAAAATTAGCTATATTGCTCATTATACTTGATCTATGTTTCTCATACCAGGATGGAAACAGAGTTATCTCGTATTTGGTTGCTTATATTTTATCTTAATTTCTAGAGAGGTGATATTTCTCAAATTAATGGATTTACCAGTAAAGATGTAACCTCATTTTAATGAGGTACAGAAATTTGGGATTCGGTCAATACTAATATCTTGCCCTTTGCAAACCCTGGCCTTTAGTATGTACAAAGGAAAAGAAATGAAATTAGGAGTTGGAAATAGAAATATAAGAAGTTCATGGGATTCAGGGATATAAGGAGTTCAGGTAAATAAGACCTGGGCTTGCCAAGGAGGCTTAAGGATTTTCTTTTCTGTGAGTCACTGAGGATTAAGCTCCGGGGCACTCTACCACTGAACTATATCCCTAATTCTTTTATTTTTTATTTTGAGACAGCATGTCACTAAATTTCCTAGACTGAACTTGTACTTGTGGTCCTCCTGCCTCAGCCTCCCAAGTCACTGGGATTAAAAGTGTGTGCCACCACACTCAACAGAAGTTTCCTTGACATTTTTCTCTCTACCCTTGAGAATGTATCAAAGTTTTCTTTTAGAGACCCTCCATGCATGTCATTCACAGTATCATTTCTTTTTTTTCTCACTTCAGAGAAAGAAAGTGGCCTCACATAATAAATGATGTGGTTGCACACCAAGATGTTTTGAGTGTGGCAGTTGATATTGCCAGCTCTGAAGTCCCATTGCTAACCTTCCAGTTTATGGCCCTATGACCATGATGTTTATTTCACTTTCCTGAACCTCATTTTCCTCATCTGTGAAAAGGGATGATGATAGAACTCCCTTGTGATGACTAAATGAGAAAATGAATACAAAGTTTGTAGCAGAGTGAGGACAATTTGAGCAAATGGTCAAGTTTCAAAATAATGGTAGCATAAGATTTCAGGAATAGTAGGTTAGGACATAAAGCTAAAAAGGCAGACAAGATTCTACATGCATTATATGCATACACACACACACATATATATGCACACACATATATGAAAAGTATTATATATATATAATATATATGCACGCACATATGAAATGTTATTTTTAAAAACCTTGTGATTATAAGCCAAGATTAACAAACCTCCACATTTTATCATATCATCTTCAAACATTAAAAAAATGAATTAGAACAATAGAAAGAAGTTGATTCCATGGTTTAGCCATTGTGAGTTGAGTTGCTAAACATTGATGTGGCTGTGTCACTGTAGTATGCTGATTTTAAGTCCTTTGGATATAAACTGAGGAGTGAGGTAGCTGGGTCAAATGATGGTTCCATTCCAAGTTTTCTGAGGAAACTCTGTATAGCTTTCCATAACGGTTGCATCAATTTGCATTCCCATCAGCAATGTATGACTGTACCTTTTTCCCCACATCCTCGCCAACATTTATTGCTGCTTGTATTCTTGATAATTGCCATTCTGACTGGAATGAGATGAAAACAGACTAGTTTTGATTTGCATTTCTCTAATTGCTTGAGATGTTGAACATTTTGTCATATATTTGTTGATCAATTATATATCTTCTTCAACAGATGAATGGATAAAGAAAATGCAACATATATGTATATTATATATATGAGGAAAACTACTCAGCTTTAAAGAAGAATGAAATTATGGCATTTGGTGGAAAATGGATGGAGCTGGAGAGTTTCATGCTAAGTGAAGTAAACCTAACCCAATATACCAAAGGCCAAATGTTTTCTCTGATATGTGGATGTTAATTTACCATAAGGCAGGGGGCTAGGGAAAAATAGAGTTACTTTAGATTAGATAGAGGGGAGTGAAGGGAGGGTAAGGGGTATGGGGGTAGAAAAAATGGTAGAATGAAACAGACATTATTACCTCATGTACATATATGACTGCATGACCAATGTGATCCTACAATATGTATAATCAGAAAAATGAGAAATTACATTCCATTTATGTATTATCTATCAAAATGTATAAATGCTTTCTACTGTCATATACAACTAATTACAAGAAATTAAAAAGTAATAAATAAAAGAAAGAAGTTGAAATTCCTTCCGTGTACCTTCACCTTCCTCTCTCTGTGTGTCTCCCCAGCTACCTACTAATCTCAACTGAAATTAGTGTATTTTTTGACCACAATTTGTAAATTATCAAAGGACTATTCAAAGTAACAAGTTTTGGTAATATAGCTTATTGAGATGTAATTCTCATATCATATGATGCACCCATTTAATATGCACAACCCAGTGGTGTGTTCTTTGTTCAGAGTTGCTCAACCATCACCACATTTGCCTTTAGAGCATGAGCCTGAGAGTGGTAGGGAGAAGATCAGTGGAGTAGAGGGCAAAGGAATTGGTAATGATTGCTAATGGTTATGGGGTTTATTTCTTTGGTGAATAAAATGAAATATTATTTTCTTTTAAATACATTAGTTGTGAAATTCATCCACATTCATAAACATAGCTGTAACCCATTAATTTTCATTTTTGTATCATATTATTTCATATTGTTCCTACAGGTCATTTACCAATTTTACTATTGACAGCATTGAAGTTGGTTCCAATGTTTTCCTATTCAAGGGATGTTGGGATCCCTCTTGATTATGTCTGCTTTCGGTCATAAGCTTACATTTCCATAAAGCTGTCCAAGCAATTTGCATTTCTACTAGCAATTTATAGAATTGTTAGATTTTTAAAAATCTGTCAATCTGATGAAATGTAAATTTACATTTTTTTAAAATTTACAATTATCTGATAAATAGCAAAGGTATACATAATTTTTTGGTTTATTTTACTTTCATGAGATGACAGTCCCTAAAGTTTACCCATTTTTGTATAATCTTGATTTATTGGATTGTTCTTGATTTGAAGAGATTTTAATTTTATTCTAATTATTATACCATTGTTTTTTACATACATTGTACATATCTTTAACTACATAGCATTTTTGGAATACAAATGTATTAAATTATACAGCAGAATTTTCATCCTTTCCCCTGTAATTTGTCCCTTTATGTTTAGTGATTCCTTCCTATGTTAATAGCATGACAAAATTCTCCTGTTTTGTTCTAAATATTTCAAGAGTTTCTTTGTTTTCTTTTCTTTAGGTCTGTTATCCACTTGGGACTTATTTTTATGAATATACAAGATGAAGATTTAATTTGGTGGTTGTTTTACTTTTTTTCATTTTTTTCTAGCACTATGTAATACATAGTTCCTGGTGATGCAAAAGGCAGCCATGGGAGATACCAACTACAGCATATATAGGGGGATATTTCTGGTTCTTTATTTTATTATAATTTTCTCCTTCTCAATCTTGGACCAGTACCATAGTCAAATTTTTGTTTGTTGACTTGTTTTGGTGTTAGCATCATTGTAGCAAGCATCCTTTTATCATCATCATTTGTTGGAAGACCTGAGATATTTTCTTTCTATTATCATATTCAATATTCATGACAACCAAAAAGGGTGAGTATTATTTTTATTCTAAGATGGGAAAACTGGAACTTAAAGAGGTTATGACTTGCCCAAGCTCATACAGTCTAGAAGTGGGAGACCTAAGATTCACACCCAGGTCAACCTAATTCCAGTGTTCTTTTAAACATTTATGTCACACTTTCTTCCTGGACAAGACTTTAGGGAATCATCTTATCCAGCAGTTCTCAGCATTTACTGCACATTGGAATCAAGGGAGCTTTTCCAATGTATTTATAATTAAGTCTCGCCATGCACAAATTGAATCTACCCAAAGGTAAAACTTGGGTGTTTGCATTTTTTTTCACCTTTCATTGAAATTTTACTGAGATAATGAAAAAGCACTCACAGTTTTTAAATGTTCTCTGAATTGCAACTGCTTCTAAAGTTAAAAACAACTGATTTAGTCATGTATACTTATTTTACTGATGATAAAATAAAGGATCAAATTTTGAGTGGAATTTGCCCCAAATCTCATTCCTTGACATTATTTATATAGAATGATGGCTGAAAAAAATCTCCATAAATCTAAATACAGATCCTTCCCAGAGTCCTTACTATGCTGTGTGTGAAGTCAGGGAGGGAAGAAGAATAAATTCAATCAGGATTATCTGTCCCTGTAGCTGCTGATTCCTAGTAGCCACTTATTTTGTGTCAATTCAAGGGACCAGGACTCTCTCTTCACCAACAAATAAACTACCTGCAAATTTCCCCCAAATTTTCTTTCTTATCAACAACAAAAATAATTATAAATACTTTTCCTTTGTAATTAAAAATAAAACTGGAAAATTACCTTGCAGAATTATCGCAGTGTCGTGAGCTCAATCAAAGAGTCAAAAGTGAATCATATATTCTTTCCTAAAGTATATTATTACAGAAGGAACTAAGATCAAAGTCACAAGGCAAAATAATTGAGAATCTGAGTATTAGAAAGACAAATCTCATTGGTACCTGAGTATTTATTTCCTGAGTTCACACAAAGGAAAGGAAAGCGTAGGTGTATAAATATGGACAGAAGTTATAACCTATATAGAAATCCTTAAGAGAGGATGAGAAGAGACTTCTCTTGTCAGTAAGGGGGAGAATCTCACCCCTACAATTTCTTTACATGGAAAACTGCCAACATAACCTCCCCCAAAGAGAATAATAAAATATTTAGATGTCAATATTGCTGATACTTTTTTCACTATTAATATTATTATTATTTTATCAATGTTAACATATGCTTTTGAGCACTTCATTTTAGTTGACCCAAAAGTCTTCCCTCGTTGCCTATTCCTAAAGAGAAATTCACAGCTCTAGCAATAAGCTCCCTCTATGCTTCACACAAGTCAAAGAATAAACTTAAGGGGCACAATTCTAGCTAGAGATTGTCCTTGGTTTTTCTTCGTTGTGTTTTTATAGAACCCAATCATGTATCTGTTATATATCAACAGCCCAAACAAGTTTTTATGATAAATTTGGCCTTCTATACATATCTGATAAGCTGAAATATTCAGATGGCACGTAGAGCTTCTGACTGCCAACCAGTGGTATACTTTTGGAAGCATATTTTTTCAGCAGAGTTTGTGTATTTTGAATATTTTATTTCCTTCTGTCTTCATTATTTTATAAAAACAAATGGGAGACAAAAACGCTGATACAAGAAGCGTAGATCTTGCAAACCTAATATAGATGAGACAAAAACACAAATCTCTCCAAGTGCCAAAAGTGGTAAATCAACAAGACACTCCCTGGGCTTGTGCCAGTCAAGTGTTTGTTCGGTTGTGAATAAGATGGTAACAAACAGGAGCATATTTGAAATTCTAGAAATAAATCATTGGAATCTGTGTAAAAAGCAAACAAAATATAAATGAAAACCTTTCATCTATGTCTGTATTCACTAACATCCTACCTTGTCATTTGTAAGTTTGCTATTTATCCTTTATAAATCAACATTGATATACATTATTAAGAATAAATTATGTGTAAAAGTAGGCTACTTTCTGTATAGTTCTTATAAGGTAAAATAAAATACTCCATAATCGCTAATTTTGTTTTGATTGCTGGGGTAAGTGTAATCTGACAATTCTTCATGGCCTGTAAATTGCACACCCACATGTATACATGCATGAGAGTAATCTTGCACATTTAGTCCAAATGTGTTGTGAAAGAGTGTGGTTTGCAGGCATGATGTAAATCTCAACTGTGAAGAGATGGCCCTCAGAATCCTTACTTCTTCTATTATCCATTATGAATGCTTCATTGGCCAGAGTAACACTTTCATAAGCTCTTTTTTCATCCAAGGAGATCCTACATCTCCCAATCCCATATACTTACTCTATAGAATACAAGGATAATTGCCATTTTTAAGAATTTTTAAAATGTACTTCGATGTACTCAGCTCTTAGCAAAATGTGTGATACATATCAGATGTTCAATGTCTCTTAACTTAGTTTCATCAGTTAATAAAAAGTCAATGAAAATGTTTTTATCCATTCATTCATTAATCTGCTTACTCATTCAACATTTATTGAGCTCTTATTGTGTGTCACTCCTTTGGCCAAAAGAAAGATGACTTAAAACACAATTTCCTGCCTCAGGAGTCCATCTATCAAGGGGGTGGGGGCATTGATGTATGAACCACAAGTTTTCCTATAAGGCAAGAATCTGTAAATAATATAATTAAGAGAAATATACTATTTGGTAGGTAGAATAAAAATGAAATTCTGACTAGAGTGAAATTCATAGCAAATGTGGTACTTGAACTGACCCTTGAAACTGAGAAGAATGTATTGATGAAGGAGGTGTCTTTGACTGGTTCTTATGAAACTAGAGGTTTGGAGAAACCATCCTCAGTTAAACATCTAAGAAATCTTTAAAATGTATATTTTTGATATCTAGCTGACTAGGGATAAAGTAATGAAATATCAGAACAGCAAGAAACAAACATGAATTCACAAAAGACAGTAAAGCTGTAGTCGACACAAATGCCTGATCAATGATGGCCTGAAGCCATGCTGAGTGAAGAAGGTTGAATCATGAAAAAGAGAAGGCACAGAAGGTTGGGAGTCTAGTAATGTGCAAGACTGCACTGAAAAACAAGAGGCGAAACCCTGAGAAAATCGGTTTCCTGGAGAACAATGTACTTAACATGTAAATGAGGAGGAAAATGGAAACTTGGGGAGTACTGAGATAGCTGCATTTGGGATTTGATTCTGAGCAGAGTAGAAGAAACAGGGGAAAGACCCTAATGAGGATTGTCAACAGCAAACCAACCTTCAGGCAGGCTCGTGGCTGGAATTCATACTTTCTGATTGGTCCCCAAAATCAGAGGCTGGAAATTTCATTTAAAGTACTGTTGGAAGGGTCCCCAGGTGACTGGATAGGCTGACACAGGCAAGCCCAACCTGGAGGAACAAAACTTCAGCCCAGATTATGTAAGGTTCTACATCTGTACGTCTGTAACTCTGTCACTCTCTTTTCATCAAGTTAGTAGGATAAGTTAAATGACAAAATACTGGACAAATGAAAAAGATAAACAGTGAAATAAATGTTAAATCAAATCACCAAAATGTATGACGGATTCTTTGAAAATATATGAAAGGAAGAAAGGATGAAGAAGAAGTTATAGGAAAAAGAAAACAGGAAAGGTAATATTTAAAAAGAAAGACTTTTTTTCTAAGTTGATGAAAAACTTATTGTCCTATAATCCTAAAACATCCTATGCAGGATATTTAAAATTAAATTACAAGTAGATGCATAATAATGAAATTGCAGAATGCAAAAGGCTATGGGGGAGACTGGGATTGTGGCTCAGTGGTAGGGCACTTCTTTAGCATGTGTGAGGCACTGGGTTCCATCCTCAGCACCACATAAAAATAAATAAATAAAATAAAGGTATTGTGTCCACCTACAACTAAAAAAATAATAAAACAAAAAAGGCTATGGGTTCCCTTAACCTGTTCTGATGGCTATCAGAAAAATTCCATAAACTGGTGACTCATAAACCAAAGCAAAGCAAAACAAAACAAAACACTTATTTTACACAGCTTTGGAGTATGGGAAAGCCAAGATCAGACACCAGATTTGGTATCTGGTGAGGACCCATTTCCTAGTTCACAAAGGATACCTTCTCTCTGTGTCCCCATATGGTGGTAAAGGGCTAGGGCATTCTTTGGGACCCTTTTATAAAGGCACTAATTCCATCAAGAAAGCCCCACCCACATGATCTAATCATCTCCCAAAAGGCCCTACCTCCTACATCATAATACCATCATTTTGGGAATTAGGATTTTAACATATGAATTTTAAGTTGGACACAAAAAATCAGACCATAGGGACCAATCAAAGACAAAAGAAAGATCACCTCAAATAATAATAGTTATACTAACACAACATTAGAAACAATATGAGATAAAATGATATCTTTAAAGAACTAAGAGAAAATAACTGTCAGCCTAGGATTCTATGTGCAACAAAGCTATTTTTCAAGAATAAAAATGAGGCTTCTCACTTCTGCTTGTGTATATAAATTTGGAAAGGAATGACTTTCTCATTTTTAACAGAACTTATTGGACAATGGCAAATTCATGACTTTGCTCAAAGATATAAAGGAGCTAACCAAAAATTTAGGGAAAAACAGATACTTCCAAGGAGAAATAGGACACAAGAACTTACTTCCTTAAGTTACATGTCTCAGAATGCTACTCAAGCTGGTAAAAATTCAACTTAAATTTTGCAATGAATGGATAAAGGCCGAGTGTGGACCAGCATGAGAGTATAGAACTCCCGTAAGCTACAGTCACAAGGGAAGAATTTGCCCTGATTCACAGGCTTTTCACAGACTTCACTGGGTCCTCACAAAAAATGTTAGGGCCAGGATGAGAGTTCTGAGAAAGCCTGCTTATGATACCAAACTGGAGAGGGGATGAGTAGCCACCGCTGTCTTGGGGAGGTGAATGAATGCATGCAACCCCACCCTGTTCCTTATCTCCTATTTACTCCACTGAACAAAATCTTTAAGATAAAGGTCACCAAATCCCTTCATTCTCAGGGTAAATTTTGAAGATCCATTGCAACTGGGGTAACAGAAAATGTCCTACCGTTGGATAATGGGAAGGGCTATGCCCTGGTCCCACAACATTAAAGATCAGTGACAGTGTAGACTAAGATGGTCTCCATTCCCCAGACCCCAGCACACAGGCTGTCATTGAGACTTTCAGAACATAAAAGTGCACCTGCCCCTACCCACCACTACCAACAAGTTAACAAGTGTTGAATAGTAAGCCATAGCCGTGTACTGCTGGAAGCCAGTAGGGTGCAGAGAGAACTGACAGTGAGGTACCAAGAGAAGACCTGAAGCTGATGAAAGGAATATTGAGAAAATTATTCTCTTGCAAAAGCAACCCAGCTTTATCACAAGGTGACTCTGAGGAATTAGAGGTCTGAGGTTCACTGAAGTTCATCAAAGAAATAACAAAACTCAAAATCAGCTGAATTCCTTCATGCTTTGATTTACTACAGGCCAGGCAAAAGAAAAGGTATGCCTGTTTCAGGAAGGCACACTATTTATACCACCTCTACTGTCTACAAAACAGAAACTTAAACAGAGAATTGTAAGGAATACAAAGGCTGCAGAAAAAAAACAGCACAATGTCAAGATATAAAGCAATCAACAGAATCAGACCCTGAAATGGCCCAGGTGTTGAACTCTCGGTGAATTTGAGATAATTATGATGACCATATTCAAATTTTCTCTAGGGTATGAAAAAATCCTAGAGAAAAAATAGAAGTGGACTACTTGAATTATCTGCTGAGTAACCTCAGAGAGAGATGGAAACTAAGAATCAAACAATAATGTTTATTAGAAGCATTATTTTGATGTGCTGATAAATAGATCTGACCATAACTGAGAAAAGAGCCAGTGAATTTGAATAGGTCAATAAAAATTATCCCACCTGTAATCCCTGCAGCTCCAGAGGCTGAAGCAGGAGGATTGCAAGTTCAAAGCCAGCCTCAGCAAAAGAGAAGTGCTAATCAACTCAGTGAGACCCTGTCTCTACATAAAATACAAATAGGGCTGGGGATGTGGCTTAGTGGTTGAGTGCCCCTGAATTCAATCTGCAATACCTTCCCCGCAAAAAAAGAAAAGAAATTTAATCATCAAACTGACAAAATATGAATAAAACAAACAAAAATTTGCATAGAACAAGAAGAGCTGTGGGACAATATTCATGGAATTAGAATCCCAGAGAAAAAATAAGAGAACACCACAGAAGACAAATATTTGAAGAATGAAGGTAAAATAAAGATTATTAAAAGAGCCTCACAAACTTTAAAGAATATGTTTCACAAAGAAAACAAAAATGATCACAGGAAGGTCTGTAATGGCAGAAATACTGGTAAGAAAATAGCAAAATGAGAAGAAAATTTCCAATAAAAGGTCTATAATACAATTATCTAACTGGAGAGTTTAGAAAGAAAGAATTAAACTCATGGGCAAAAATAACACATAAGTTGGAATTGGTTTGTGTCACTCATCAATTTTCATTCTCTGATTCAAACTCACTCTGTTGTGTGACAATGGATGTGTGCTTTGTAATTGCCTCCCCTGTGCCAGTTGGTCGCTGTTAAGTCTTGTCAATAGAGGATTCAGAAAGAAAACAAGAAGGGGCTTCTCTAGCTTGTCCTTGTGTACCTTACTTGTCGTGTTTCTGTAGGTTCAAGCTTCCTCCTGTACTCCACACCCACAGAGCAGTTTCTTCAGTACTTAGCTCCTCAAAGGGCGGCTGCTCTAGCCCCTGGTTCCTGCGGCAGGAGGTGCTTTGCAGGGTCCGTAGCCAGCTCTCTCTCTCTCAGACCTTCATAACGTCACTGTGGCAGGCCAACAGCCAGGCACCTGTGAATCACCTCCAAAATCACTCCATTGGGTACTTTTTGCAGAAAGTTCTGAAGTGTAGCACCTCTTAGTGGATCCTTATGGGATGCTTGCCGTGCATTCTGAGATATGGCAGCGCCTCATGAATAGGACCCCAGAAGGGAGATTCCCAGTGAGCTCAACCGGTGACTTCTACATCCACACTCTCCAATAAGATATTAGCCCAGAAGGGAGGAGGCTTTTGCTTTGGGGCTTTATTTTGGTCTTGAGGATAGAGACTGTTTCCTCTATCCATAATTCCTGCATCCTTTATAGTCCCTTTGATATTTACAATTTAATTCCCATTATTCCAATCTCCTATTAATAATTCTTTATAGCAAACCTTTCCCATTCAAATTACCTGGTGATTTCTTTTTCCTGATTGGACAGTGATTGGTATGGAATGTGATTAAAGTTAAAGACTTCTAAAGTCATGGTATTGTTTGGGGGCAAGATATTGACTTTTTAAGAGTTGGGAAGTTGCACATATATGCTAAAAAACAGGGTAACAAGAGGTAAAATAGATTACATACTTTGCAAATGAGTAGAAAAGGAGAGTTGGAATGAGAGTCTGAAAAAGGCATGTTGGCAGGGGCAGGGGACTGGGTAGTGTGTTCACTATCCTAAACTTCTGGACACGCAGGTCAGTTAAGTGTGAGCCCCCCTCACATTAGGAGAGGTCAAGGGACTGAATTGTACTCAGCACCATGTGGAAGCAATGGATCACTTCCCAGCTTGATTCATGATGTTCTTTCATGCCTGATTCCCCACCCCTTTTCCCCTGCTCTGATAACCTTGAATCAAAGACATAAGGAAGTAGAATCCCCGCATCACCCCTTGGAAGTAAGTCATCAAGCAGGAACACCTGTTTTGAACTCAGCAAACAGGTTTTTCTTTTTTTTAATTCTATTGTGTTCACCTATTGAGACTTTGAGATTTATCTATTGCATAAATGAGTCTTGCCTTAATATAACAAGAAAGGGAAAGTAAAAAATATGATACCTTCAAAACCAAGACAAATAGAAAGGGACTGTTATACTTCAGATTGTAGAAGTAAATCCAAATATATCAATAATCTCAGTGTAAAAGTTTAATATCTCTAGTTAGGTTATATCGCCACAAACATCTATATCACACAAGGACAGGAAACATCTAAAAAAAATAAAGATGTATACCAGGCAAGCACTACCCAAAATATCTAGCACAACTATATTAACATCAATCATATTTGTCCAAAAGGCAAAACAAATTACTAACAATAAAGAAGATTACACAATATTGATACAAAGTTCCTTTTACTAGGAATGATATAAAATGAAAAATTTCCATGCATCTGATAAAATGTCATTATATCATTACATATGTGTGTGTATACATTTAGTAAAATTTGATATAACAATGAAAAGAAATTATCAAAGCTAACATTTTAGTGGGATATTTAATAATCTTCTCTCAAGAAATCCTAAAATAAATAAAATCAGTAAGGATATGGAAGAATGAACAATACAGAGAGAGAGAGAGAGAGAGAGAGAGAGAGAGAAAGAAAGAAAGAGATCAATCGATCTTGAATCCTGTACCCAGGATATTAAATGCCATTTTCATATGCATGTGGAATATTTTAAAAAATCACACAAAACCGTAGGAAAGGGTAAATACATTTCAAAGAAGGAGAGACGTGGACGGTCCATGCCATGGGGACGTGACAGAAGGCCAGAGACAAGACAATGTGGTACATGTTTGCAACCATGAGGCGATGTGATTGATGCCAAAGTTAGGAGGAGAAGGTCCTAAACACCAGTCAATCAAAAATAAGAAAAAGCTGAACACACAGAAGGCTTGAGCTTTTTGTTGGGTCTTATGTGGTATATATTTCTTTTCGATCCTGGGTGTATGAGATAGATTGAACATTTGAATCTAAAGCAAAAATTTCTATATTATCTTAATAATAAGCTATTTGATTTCATCAGAAGAAAAATTTAAACCAAAATAGGTAACGAACCCAGCTTGACAAAGGATTATTTTCAGTGTCTCTTGTTCATAGTAATAAAATCCAATCACGCATCAGACTCATAGACATGTAAAAATAGAGATGATTACTACTGAGATTAAAAGACAATTTCTTGACCACTCACGGTTTTTAGGTTTGTGTGAATTCAATCTCCTTTTCTCTTTCAATATAAATGACTGATCTGAGAGCTCAAGTGTAACTGGGCTCTCTTCTTCCTAACTTGAAGGTCACTATTGACTTTCCCTTCACATTTTCTCAATTCCTCTCTTAAGGACAATAGCAAGGTTAGACTTTTCCCAGCCAGAGAGGGACCATCACAATTCAGGGCTTTGGACCAGAATGTGAAAAATGCTAGCCAAGTCTTTGCAACCTGCAGACCAAGTTGCAGTGGCAGAACCTGGATATCAGGCAGAAGGTGAAACAACTGGTCATACTTCATTGATCATTTCTTAAGGAAATACAAGGCGCAAACATTTGTAACCTGTGGCTCAACCTTTTAACCCATACAGGAAGTACAATTTCAGAAAGATCATTGAACTTGTAATGAGGCTGTCCTTCCCTCTCAGATCACTGTTCTTGTTGTGATATCTCACTGTGCACAAAAGATTATGCAGTCAATGACATTCCCATTCTGTCCTCAACTGGCCCCAAAAGGTCTTTGTTTCCACCAATTAACTGAAACTGCTTTGGTCAGTTATCCTTGTTCTCTAAGCTGCTATCTGCTACATCTTCTCTGCACACTTGAGCGTTCTTACCTTGCAGCACGTTATTCTTGTGATATCCTGATATCCTTTGTCTTCCTCCTAGCTCTCTGGACCTGCCTTACAGCTTAAATGGGATATCTTCTTCCTTTACTTCACAGCCAACTGTCAGAATAACCAGGGTTTGCTAGCTGGGCACAAGACCTCTTTCTTTTTCTATAGCTGCACTCTCTCCAGTGTGACCATATATTTTAGTCAGCTTTCTTGTCCCTGTGACCAAAAGACCTGACAAGAACAACTAGAGGAGGAAAACTTTATTTTGGCTCAAAGAGGTCTCAGTCCATAGCTCTGGGTCCAAGGTGAGGCAGAACATCATGGCAGAAGAGAATGGTGAAGGAAAGTAGCTCAGGACAATGCCACCAGGAAGCAGAGAGAGCTCTGCTCACCATAGACAAAATATAACGCCCAAAAGCACACCCCAGACACCCACTTCTTCCATCCACACCCTTCCTACCTACACTTACTGTCCAGTCAATCCATAACAGTGGATTAATGCACTGATAAGGTTGAGGTTCTCATAATCCACTTATTTCACCTGTAAACTTTTGCATTGTCTCACAATTTGTATCTAAACCATAACTTTGTATATAGTTTAGATGTCCACATTTGACAAATATCTATGTCCATCTCTGATCCTTCCCCCCTATAATTAAGATAAATATATCCTTTCACCATATGCATCTTTGGTGTTCAGTGGGCATCTGATCATTGATATGCCTAAGACATAACCCTTGATTCTGCTTTGTTCCCTCCCAACTCTCTTGTTTCTTCTATTTTGTAATCTGAGTGACTCTAATACTTAACAGTTCAGTCCCAAAACTTTAGTTCTTTTCTTTCTTAAGTCTCACCAAATCTCAACATCAATTCTATTTCTCCTGCCTTAAATATATATTCGCAATTCTGTTGCAGTAGAATTTTGTACCTTGGTATTTGTTTGCCATGAGGCCAAATGCCATGAGGCCAATTTCTTTGTTCAGGGATGAACAAAGAATGAATGACTGAAAAAAGTACTCTAGACTTGTTAGGAACATCCAGTCTGTCAAACATGGGTATGACTCAGTGGAGCACTAGCAACATGGTAGAAAAAAAAGAAGAAGAAAAGAGAATGAAACTCTTATTTGTTGAGCATCACTAAAAAATACATTATCTCCTCATGTCTTAGGCCAACTCCAAAAAATAAATGGAATTACAGGTGTTCCTCAACTTATGATGGGGTTATGGATTGATAAACCTAAAGTAAATTGAAAACACAGTAAGTCAAAAATGCATCCAATACTCCTAACCTACTGAACATCTGAGGCGAGCCACAGAATATACTGTAGTGTTGCTTGCTTATCCTTATAATCAGGTGGTGATTGGGAACTGAGGCTCACTGCTGCTGCCCAGCATCATGAGAGTATTGTACCACATATTGCTAACCTGGGAAGAGATTAAAATTCAAAATTTAAAGAAAGCCTTCTGAGTGGCATCACTTTTACCCTATAGTAAAGTTAAAAAACTGAAAGTTGAACTATCTTAAAGAATGTACTTTAAGCCCAGTGCGGTGGTACACGCCTGTAATCCCAGCACTTGGGAGGCTGAGGCAGGAGGATTGTGAGTTCAAAGCCAGCCTCAGCAACTTAGCGAGGCCCTAAGCAACTCAGTGAGACCCTGTCTCTAAATAAAATACAAAATAGGGCTAGAGTTCTGGCTCAGTGGTGGAGTGCCCCTGGGTTCAAGCCCCAGTACCAAAAAAAAAAAAAAAAAAAAAAAAAAAGAATGTACTTTAACCAAGGAAACAGATTCTCAAGTTTACCTAAGTGGAAGGAATGAAATTTACATTGTAGTCTTTTTTAGCATGGCTGCCTCCTCCATGCTCTGCTGGGCTCTGAACAATACCTCTGTCTTAAGGATATCAAGAGAAAAACAGAAAAATATCCAATCTTCTACTCAATATCTCCCAGAGATTAGAAAAATCAACCTGTCAATGTAGTGGCAAACCTTCAGAATTGATTACCTGCCTGATCGATGAAAAGCAACCAATGAAAGGAATTCCAGAATCAGTGTGGGGCAGTATTTCAAAGCACCCAATAAATGAGACTTTACTCAGCCAAGACAATGGACAAAGGAACTGTTCTCTATTTGGGTAGTATGAAGTTCTAATCTTTAATCTATAAATTTTGATTGAGAGTCTATTATGTGTGCAACAATATACACCCCAGAGAAAATGTTCTGTCCCGTTGTTAGATCACCTATCTGACCACATGACAGATTTGTATTTGTAAAAATACTGTAGTTATCATTCTGTGCTTATATGAATAAGATTCAGCAGGTTTAGAACTTGATGTAGCTCAAAGTTTACTGCAAAGTTGTTCAAAGTATACTCTGCAGACCATTGTATCAAAATCATTTGGTGATACATGATTTTAAAAAACCTTGTGTGCAACCTCTTGAATTAGAATGAGTTATGGTGTTCACTGGAAACTCTTATATTTAAAAAAGAGAAGAAAGTTTGGAAAAATGACTTTCCCACAGAGACAAGACAATAATGGATCTCTCTCCATTGTGAAGAAAATTGGGCAAATTAATCTGGTGACAAGGAGAAAAAGATTAGAATTTCTCTTATTCAGGTTTTGAAATTACATGGAGTCACTTTTCTGATTTTTGAGGAAATGCTGAATTTTTCAATTAGTTTTTTTCCTGGAATAAATTTGCCATTTTGAAAAACAAAAATGTAATTGTGTTATCAAATATTTGGGAAGCCAGTTGGGATTCTAGTTACCATTCTGCCTTTAGAAGACTAAGCAAGCATATACTTCCTTTATGCCTCAGATTCCTCATTTGCAAAATGAAGCAATTAGACCACATAATCTTCTACAAGCTATGAAAAGGAGGGTAAATCAATTTCCCTGTTACACCTAATGGTATTCAACTTGGCCTTTTAACAGCCATCAGTTTAGAATTTGGAACTGAGCAACCAGTCAAGTTTCCCAGGAAAATCAAAATGCTGACTTGAGGAGACATGAGAATTTCTCTGATAATGTCATGAAAGAATTTGCAAATCACCTTCACATCATTATATCATCTCAACTCTAAACTCCGTGCATCTCCATCTCTTACACAGTGGAATTAAAATGGGTCCAGGGACATAACCATCATTATTCATGTAGGGTTTTATGAAAAAGGTAAAAAACGAGTTCCTATTTATTAGGAGGACAATAAATAGGTCTAGAAGCACTAGATTAAGTTATAGACACTGGTTTCCCTGGGAACAGAGTGACTGTACTAGGGGAATCTGCAGTATTGTCAAGGGATTGTATGATCACATTGGGTCAGGGACAAAGAAATATCCATAGCTAACCATGACTCAGTCACTCTTGCTTTGAACAAGGACATCAAATCTAAAGTTAAAAGATATAAGAAGGCTCAGAAAGTCTTGATTATTTGCTAGGATTCCAAATATTAGTGCAAAATTATTGTGAGTCAGTATGGCATCCCTGGATAATTTCTTTACCCAAGTCTGGCCTGCATGGTTTGAGGCAGTCAAAAGAAAAGAGTTCAACCAGAAAGTCAGCCAAAGTAAAAGCCTTCATGCTCTTTACTGGACTGCCACTCACAATCTCCCCAGACCTCAGAACATAGCTAGTCAAGGCCAATAACTCCAGTTTTTCTCAAAAGGGACAAAAACTTTGCATTTCACTGCCACTTGAATAAAAGAATCTCAGGAAAGAGGGAAGCAGGAAAGGAAAGAGATGGTGAGAGAAAAACAGAAAACATGAAAGAACCAAACCAGAGCTGGGACTCCTGCTGAAACTCCAGACCACTAGAGCTGTGTAGAAGGAAAAGAGAGGTCAAAGTCAATTACTGCCACTGTGACTTTGCCCTCCTTGTGGTTGAAATTTCTACTTTTCAATTTCTAACATATTTGTAGATTAACTCAAAAATTTGAAAACCAATAAATAATTTTGACATTAATAAGGGTTTCCTCTTTTCCTTTCAATTTTATGATCTGGAAGATTTCTTCAACTCTTGTCTTCCAAACTTTCTCTATGATTGTTATTTATGTTTTAAATATACTTACTTATAATATCAGGAGTCCTTTATTTCATATTGATTCTTCACAGTTTGTTTTGAAATCACTGTGTTCATAGGAAGGGACACGGAGGACCTGTGTTCCCTCAATAGTGACATTTTATTTAAGACTATACTACCACAAATTCATCCTTTTGATAAAGCCAGCTTCTGGTTTCATGCTGTTATATCTTCTTAAATCTCTCTGAAGATAGTAATTAGGATTGCTTTATTTGTTTTACTTTCCTCCTTTTGATCTCTAAATGCTTTCTCTAATGTTATTTTTCTCTGTGTTGATCTTTCTCTTCATTATGCAAATTTCTTCAAATACCTAGTGATACTCGATTGTTTATTTATATACTAAACAATTTCTCTGGAAAGCTGAGGGGGATCTCTGTACATCAGCAGGGATAGCCACTCGACAACTTTGATTTGGGGTATATGGCTGCCAAGTAGCAGTTATGTTGGGAAACTCTAAATGCCAGGTTGTAGACAACTTTATTCCATAGCCGTTTCCCAAATCAGTTCCCCTGTGCACCCTGACATGATTTTTTAAATTATATTTTTATTTTTACAGACTACATTTTGATTCATTGCACCCAAATAGGTGCATCTTTTCATTTCTATGATTGTGCATGATGTAGATTCATACCATTTGTGTAATCATACACTTACATAGGGTAATGATGTCTGTCTCATTCCACCATTTTTCATAACCCCCCCTCATTTCCCTCTACGTAATCTAAAGTTCTTCCATTCTCTCACCCGCTGCTGTCCCACCCCCTTTATATATCATCATGCACTTATCAGGGAAAACATTCAGCCTTTAGTTTTTTGGGCTTGGCTTATTTCACTTAGCATGATATTCTCCAATTCCATCCATTTACCTGCAAATGCCATAATAGTATTCTTTCTTATGGTTATGGCTGAATAATATTCCATTGTGTGTGTATACCACAGTTTCTTTATCCATTCATCTACTGAAGGGCATCTAGGTTGGTTCCTGTTATCTGTCTTCCCAGCCACACCAAGACCCACAGCAGGCCCTGTCTGAGGTACTTGTGGGGTGGGGATGGAGGTAAATAGCCAGTATCTTCTTATGCAGACCTTGAATACTTGCCCAGTGAGGGGTTCCTTTTCACTCCTGCCCTCCTTCCCTAATGCATCTGAGAATTTATTTGGGGATCCTCAATAGCCCCTCATATACCTAGACAATAGCAGTATTATCCAATAACAGTACAACACAAGTTATAAATGAGAGACTTTTGTGCAATTTTATATTTTTGAAAACCTTTTTTAAAGTAAAATTAATTTTAATAACATTTTATTCCTTCAAAATATTTTTAAATTATTTCAATATGCAATCAGTATAAAAGTTATTATGGTATTTTATATTTTTTTCATTTTATGTCTTTAAAACCCATTTTGGACAATGGCCTCCATCCACTGTATTTCTTCCTTTATTACTGCTTCATATGTATATACATATATGTGTGTATGTGTGCATGTTTATATTTATTTATTTTTCTAGTGGTAGTGGGGCTTGAATCCAAGGATGGTGCATGATAAGCAAGTACTCTACCACTGAGTTATCTCCCAGCCCTGTGTTTATTTAGAGGTAGGATCTTGTCTTGCTAAATTGCTCAGGCTGCTCTTGAACTCGCAATCTTCCTGATCTACCTCTAAAGCAAGTAGCCTGGAGTTACAGGGACGTACCAGTGCTCCTGGCTATCATCTACTTTTAAGCTTTTAGGAAATGTTTCAAACCTCTAACCCAGAGATCATCACCTTTCTTTTTTTCTCATTACACTTGGGGATTTCAGCTATATTTAAATTTTCACTACATTTAAGTAGTGAAGGAGAAAAAAATTAGTAAATACATAAACTCTGAAAACTGTTGTAAACTCTGAAAATCACTTAAACAATATGTTGAAACCACCATGACTGTCCATCTCTGCTTTGGAGTGCCCCACTGCTAACTAAGCCCAGCTATGACACTTCAGGCCATCTGAGCCACTGGCTGTAAGGAGAATAAGTCAAAAGATTGACTTGAGTCCTGTTGACCCCAAATTCATTATTAGAAAAATAATGCAAAAAGAAATGGCTTCATTTGAAATACAGGCAGCTTTTTGACCATAATTAAAATTTTATATTTAAGATCTAAGTTTGATCCCCAGGTTAAAATAATTCATAATGAGGTCATTTTAAAAACATAAAAAACCTTTTATACCTATAATATCCAGGAAATTGCAAATCATCTCATTTAAAACTTGCCAATTCCAAAATCCCTATGGAATGGATGGTATTTGTACATCAGTTGATATCTGGGGTAGGAGATGCTCTCTAGAAAGCTCAGCTGTGCATAGACAAAGGAGAGGCCGCCATTCTTCTGGTAAGTAATGGGTTATAACCATGCTAAATGTGTCCCCTCAATTGAAGGCCTCAAAACGAAGGGGAGAAAACTGATTTGAAATGGTTTGGGAGCCTAATTCTGTTAGTGGGAATGAAAATTGATAAACAACATTGGGTGACCTGCTGGAACAAATAGATTCTTGATTCAGCAGGAATCAGCTGCTATTATGTTCCAGGTGAACAAGCATTACTTAAATAAATAAATCCCTTCTTTTTTCCTGTACATGCTTTCCAGGTTTGCCGCATTTATTAAGTTAGAAGCGAATCCAGGCTGGAGAGGCACAGAATACCCCTCTGGGAGATACCATGGAATTAGAAGGATAGATAGAAAGGTCACTGAGCTCTGGAGAGGGGAAGGTTGTGTTTAGCAGCTTTCTCATAACTGAGCCTGCTATTAACATAGTGGTATTTTGAATTTATAAAATGGCTTGCAGCCCCAGTCTTCAGTGTGTACTGCAAACATTAATTAATCTGCACAACATCCCTCATGATGTGAGGAGATGCTGTCCACATCTCACAGATGATGTAACCTGGAACTGGAGAAGTTAAGCCAGGGACAAAAGGACAGGCAGGTCAGTCAGTTGCAAACCCCAAGACATGACTACAGGGATTGCAAATCCCCAGCCACAGAGAAGAAAGTGCAATGATATGGATTTTAGCAGGTGAGCAGGAGGAAAAGGAAAACCTATTTATAAAAAGAAAAGGAGGGAATTATTCACAGAAAAGTAGGTAGAAATCCTTGTGCTCTGAGGAGGCAATTCATGCTCCATGAGATTATTTCAAGTATTAAGAAACATAATCCATTTTATAAATGCAATAAAATGACTTTCCATACCAAGCAAAATTAACAAAAGCCCAATGTTGTCTAGTTGTGTTGCATTGAAGTAACTGCTGCTTAGTGATTCTAATATATCAGAAATTAATTTCTCATTGCTGTTATAAAAATTAGAATCTAAAATATCTGGGGTTTTTTATTTAGAATTCTCCTTTGGAAAGAAAAAAGGAATGAAAAGTTTCACCCAAAATGAGTGGGAGATGTCACTTATTGAGAAGGCAGATTTCAGGTATATTTGACAAATGACAGCAGTGACATTTTCAGAAATCAGAAAACCCAGAGCAGTGTGCTCACTAGCCTTCTGAGGCAAAATCTAAGTTGCAAATAGGATTATAAATAAAGTGCTGTTAAAAGACCAATCACAAAATCATTTTGCAGGAGGAACTTAAAATAGAACAAAAATATCACATTTATGTTTGCATGATACCTTCCACTACCTGCCAATTCGATTTCCAGCAGGGTCAACCTTAACAATAATATCAAAGACAGGTTCACAATCAAGGTCTACATGCTGCATTTTCAAAACTCTTAGTAACAATCTAACAGAAATGCCAGACACAGAAGTTATTCTGGTTGCAACATATCATTTAATTTCCTCTGACAAGTTTACTACTCTTTGAAACTGTAAATTCATTCATTAGATAGAAGAAACTTGTTAAGCTCTGATATATCGGGTTTGTTTGCAAGGATAGACACTATCTTTGATGCATAGCATATTGCTAAGGAATGCTCCTGTTTGTCTTAATGGGTAATATATTGATGACAGCCAAAAAATTAAGCACTTTGTCTTATGTTTCTGATTAAGACCCATGAAATCAGTAGTATAAATTAAGCAACAGGTTATGAATAGGGAATTAAAGGTTTCAAGATTTATACTTCAGCATGATATAAATGAGGAATTTTGAACTAATTCCCAGTTTTCTTAGAGTCTGTAGCTCTTGTCTGGATCGCCTGGTCTTTCCTCATGCTGTTATTCAGCTTTAAATGAAAATTATCTGAGAACGTGTTACTACACTCAGCTAGACTAGAGACAGATGCTGGAAAGCATGACGTGCAAAGCAAAGCTGAAGGGAAGATGGCATTAGGAACAAAGACAATGGGATTAGTCAGCAGTTATGACACTGCTGGAAAATACCACGTCAAGTTAAGAAACTGACTGAAGGTCACAGAACTCATAAGAAGCAGATCTAACAGTTGATCCACACCTGTGTATCTCTAAATCCTACTCTTTCCACAACTACATAAAGTCTCTCAAAAGCACTTTGTTTTCCACTTCTTAATCATTTGTAATCATCCTTTTTCTAAAGGGACATAAGGTGGTTTACAAACATGTAAACATTACAGAAGATTAAATAAAATGTAATGAAAGGAAACATGAAATAGGAAAGTAAGGATAGAAAAATAAAATAGACTCTGAAGTCATCTTCTCCCACACCCTGGTACATGTAGGTCTCTTTGGAGGTAAGCTGCAAACTTAATAATGAGTTTTCCAGTAGCAAATAAGAAAACATGCATATTGCTCTCCATAACCTGTTAATACATGTGAACGCAGTTATTCAGGAAAATTAGAGGTCTTAGCTACACTGATTTTTTTCCTACTCTAAGTTCTCATTCACATGTAAATTTTAATGAACTACATCCTTTGAAAAGACATGGCATCAAGTTTAATTAGGCTCCTTTTCCCTAAAGTTAGATTTATGGTGTGATATCAAAACATAAGTCAATAAAAGCAACTCCAGACACAGGATTTTGGAGATGGAGAAAGGAAGGGTGAAGAAATATGATATATTTCAAATATTTGGTGACAAATTTCAGGCATAATGTTCTGGTATAACTCAAGGTTAGAGGTTGAAATACTGAGACGATTAGATGAATTGAATATGACCCCCCAAAACATCCTAAATGAATATTGCTTGTCACCATTGAGTTTTTCAAATGTATTCATCAGGGTAAACTTAAAAATGATGACTCCTAGTAAGTAGCTGGAGATCAGCAATGATCAGTGGCCAGTTAATTGTGAATCTCCATGTTTCAAGCAGCTTTGTCAGAAGAGGTTACAATTTTGTGTTAAGGCATTAAAAGAGATCTTGTTAAATAAAAGTGCATTATCTGGAATTAAGATATTATCAGGATTAACATCTTAGTCTGGGTTAGTTCTGCCAATTAGTTATTAGACAGCAGGGGCCTGAAGGAATAAGATGCTGATCACACACACTTTTTAGAACAGGTCCAGAAATGTTTTTATGTCTGTATTCCTCAAGTGGGACAGAGAGTGGGGGCACCTCTGTATCCCTCAAGTGGGATATAACGGAGGGGAAGGTTTCAATGAAAGTTTACAAATGCTTTCGTATGAGTCTGAAACGAAGTTTTAGAGGAAGTTTGGAGTCAGTCTAGGGGCTTGATGTTTCCATTGAACTGAGGAAAGGGGCTGAAGAGGTGCCGTGTCATTCTCATACCGAAGAAGAAGAGGTCTCCACCTTATATCCTCCACCATAGGGGTCCCTGCATTTTGGACAGTTTTGTCAAAATTGTCTAACTCTGTCAATCTAGTGACTTGGCACATTCTGGAGCTACAGTGCCAACAGAGACACGTGCCCCAGTCCAATTTTCTCCTTCAAATGTTCCCTGGACCTCCAAACCTGCTGTGCATTAGGTCAACCAGGTGCCCCAACTATGTGATCTTCCCAGAGCCCTGTGTTTGAGCCCTGGTACTAAGAGAGTGAGCAGATTGATAGAGCTGTAGACATTGTATTTCTCTGGGGGGACTGTGTGAGAATGAGGCACCAGAATGGTGCTAACACACTGCCATGGAGTGACTCTCACTCCCTCTGTATCCTACACAAGTGTGAAATTCTGGACTACCATCTACCACAGATACTGGTACTTGCACTGCACATGACAATCTATGCATTCCAATGGGGCTGTCTCTGCCCTCAGCACTGGAAGACAGTGAAGGTGGCAGCTGATGAGAATGGAGGCAGGCATTCCTTACTGGGGCAGTGCCACCTTGGCAAATGGCAGTGGCCAATCACCAGGGAAGGTGTCCCCTGTCTTCCACAGGCTTTGCCCCAGGCATGACTCCTTGCAATGGTCACACTTATCTCTTCTGAGGGCTTTTGAGACTCTGGCACCTCATCACCAATTGACCTTTAATTATGTCCTTCTTCAGTGTAGTGACATTGTGCTTTCCTGAGTTGACTTATGACTTGTTGGATGTAGGATGCACAATTTGTGCAAAAGGGAATGCTCTTCTCACTCTGCTCAAAGGGCCCTAGTCACTCCTCTCCACTGGTGGGAATGTGTGGAAGGTAGGGGTGCAGTCAACCTTGAGATATGACATTCTTGTGATGCAGTGACAGCAGCCTAAATAGTCCAAGGGAAGACATGAATGGAAGGGATGTTTTTCAACCTCTCCATTAGAAAATCCCAAAGAGTAAAAGTAACATGTCCAGAAAAATAGTTATTGTTCACATTTGCCTAAGTACAAGACTGTCATTAGAGATCATCATCAATAAAGCATAGAAAAAAATTGTTAAAAGTCATTGGAAGCCAGTGTTCATGGGTGCCTCAATGGACAGTGCATTGTCATGAGAAAATAGTAGTAAAGGACTGAAAAGAAAGAAGATCTGTATTTTTGTTCTATAAAACAGATTCCCAAGGGCTAAGGCATGGTGAGTAAAAACAACATTGCTAGCTTGGTCTTGGAGTGACAGATTTGAAATTAGCCAAGAATGATGCATTTGACATGAGGAGCAAGAGTAGGCTAGATCATAGAAGAGGAACACGCCATAGACCATTGATTTTGATAATCACCCATGGGTCTGAGAGTCCTGTAATCTAGCAGAGAAGTTCCACCATATCACTGGAAGAGAAATTCTGAGAACAGGCCCACTGAATATCTGTGAAGAACAGTTTCTCTGTACCTACATTATCCCTCTTCAAAGTGGCACACCTCATGCCAAGAGAGAACCCCTGGATCCAAGATTTCTTCCATGGGGAGTATAACAGCACAGTGAGTCCCCAGCTTTATCAGTCACATGGACAGTGCTAAATAAATCCACTTCTTTCTCACTGAACTCAGAACACTGAAGTGATTGGCAGGGCTGAAGGGTGTTAAAAGAAAAACTTGCCTACCAAGAATAATTTAACCAAAAACTGACTTTCAGGAAACAAAGATGGGACAGACTCTTCCTGACAAACAAAAGCTGAGGGACTAGACCTGCCTTATGGGAAATGCTAAAGGGAATTTTTCAAGCTGAAACAAAGGAACACTAATTAGTAACATGAAACACATGTACCTATAAAGGTCACAGGTAAAAGCAGTCAAATTCAGAATACTCTAATAGTAGCGGTGGTGTGTATATCACTTAACTCTAGGTTGAAAGGCAATAACATTAAAATAACTATAGCTGCAATTATTTGTTAATGGATAAACAATACAAAAACATGGTAATTGTGATATTCATAATACAAAGTGTTCAGGATGAGGGTAAAATTGCAGCACTTTTCTGTGTGGTCAAAGATAAGTTACTGTCAACTTAGACCATTATATTTTATTTTATGTAAGCTTCATGGTAGCCATGGAACAAAAACATATAGTTGATATACAAAAGCTAAAGATAAAGGAATCAAAACATAATACTACAGATAATCACCAAATCACAGAGGAAGGGAGCCACAGAGAAATATAGGAACAGAGCAATTATAAAACAGCCAGAAACAATGTGCAAATGCCAATAGTAAATGCTTACCCATCAATAATTTATTTAAATGTAAATAGATTAAATTATCCAAGAATGACATAGAAAGGCTAAATGCATTAGAAAAACAAGACCCAACTCTATACTGTTTGCAAGAGACTCACTCAGCTTTAAGGATGCACACGGATAGTAAGTGAAGGGATGGAAAAAGGTATTCTATGCAAAAGGAAACAGGGGTAACTAAACTTATATCAAGACTATGTATAAAGGAAGGTAATTGGACTTTCCCCGCCACTCGACCTTCCGCCTGGACCCAGACCGCCTGCTCCAGCCAGGAGGAGCCCAGAGGACCAGCTGCTTGACTTTTCCCCCAACTTGACCTTGCCCGCAGGCCTGAGGACCGCATTATCAATCTCCTCTCAGGCAACAGACTACTGAAAAATAGGAGATTTGAACAGTTGCTGATCTTTTTTAAAAGAGTATTACAATTATTCCTATTATACCTACTATATTCCCACCCATTTTTTTATTAATATACTTATCACTCTATCATCCTCTTATTTATTGTTACCTTGGAGACTCTCTCTTTTCTCATGCTGACAACCTATTTCTTTTAATCCCGCTTTCACTATTCCTACAACATAGTACCTTTATAGACTCACTTCCTATCTCATTAACGTTATATTCTACACACATCCACATCCTCTTTTTCCACCATTTGAAATTGTGTTCTGTATTGCAGACCTATAGATTTTGCTGTAGATAAAAAGGTGAACCCATCTCTGTATATTATGACAACAGTTAATATTTAAATAGGGTATATATGGATTAAGGATGCATATTATTTATATGGTGTGTTGCTAATATTAATCTCTTCAAGGTGAGGTATTGAAAAACTGCAGGGACACGATAAGTCTTTAAAGGGAAATGGCAATACCTCTGATTTGCACTGCTAGAAGGGAAGATACATGAGCAACATGAGAAAACAAGGGAAGAAAGTGTCCCAAACAAACTTAGATGCTATATCAATAGAACCCAATGACAACATGGTAGAAGGAATGTCAGAAACGGAGTTCAGAATGTTCATAATTAAAATGATCCAAGAAGCAAACGATGTGACGAGAGAGCAAATGCAGGCTATGAATAATCAGCTAATAGAGCAATTGCAGGAAGCAAAAAATCATTTCAATAAAGAGATAGAAATTCTGAGAAAAAAAAAAAAACAGAAATCCTTGAAATGAAGGAAACAATAAACCAAATTAAAAACTCAATAGAAAGCATAACTAACAGACTAGATCACTTGGAAGACAGAACCTCAGACAATGAAGACAAAATATTTAATCTTGAAAAAAAGCCAACCAAACAGAAGATGGTAAGGAATCACAAATGGAAACTCCAAGAAATATGGGACATCATGAAAAGACCAAATTTAAGAATTATTGAGATTGAGGAAGGCACAGAGATACAAACCAAAGGAATGAATAATCTGTTCAACAAAATAATATCAGAAAATTTCCCAAATCTGACAGATGAGATGGAAAATCAAAAACAAGAAGCTTACAGGACACCAAACACACAAAATTACAACAGATCTACACCAAGGCACATTATAATGAAAATACCTAACATACAAAATAAAGATAGAATTTTAAAGACTGCAAGAGAAAAACATCAGATTACATGCAGGGGGAAGCCAATATGGATATCAGCAGATTTCTCAGTCCAGACCCTAAAAGGAAGAAGGGCCTGGAACAACATATTCCAAGCTCTGAAAGAAAATGGATGCCAACCAAGAATGTTATACCCAGCAAAATTTACCTTCAGATTTGATGATGAAATAAAATCCTTCCATGATAAACAAAAGCTAAAAGAATTCACAAATAGAAAGCCTGTGCTACAGAACATTCTCAGCAAAATATTCCATGAGGAAGAAATGAAAAACAACAAGGTAACCCAACAAAGGAAGGAATTACCTTAAAGGAATAGCCAATTAAAGGAGAAACCAAGTCAAGTTAAAAGCCAAAAATAAGTCAAAATGACCGGGAATGCAAGTCATATCTCAGTAATAACCCTGAATGCTAACATCCTAAACTTAGCAATCAAAAGACACAGACTCTCAGAATGGATTAAAAGGAAAGACCCAACAATATGCTGCCTTCAAGAGACTCATCTCATAGAAAAGGACACCCACAGACTGAGGGTGAAAGGATGGGACAAAATATACCACGCACACAGACTCAGTAAAAAAGCAGGGGTTTCCATTCTCATTTCAGATAAAGCAGACTTCAAGCCAAAGAGAGTCAGAAGGGATAAAGATGGTCATTTCATACTGCTTAAGGGAAGCATAAATCAGCAAGACATAAAGATTGTAAATATCTATGCTCCGAACAATAGTGCATCCATGTATGTTAAACAAATACTTCTCAATTCCAGGAACAGAATAGACCACCACACAATAATACTAGGTAACTTTAATACACCTCTCTCACTATTGGACAGATCTTCCAAAAAAAATTGAACAAAGAAACCATAGATCTCAATAACGCAATCAATAATTTAGACTTAACAGACATATATATAGAGTATTTCATCCAGCAACAAGTGAATACACTTTCTTCTCAGCAGCTCATGGATCCTTATCCAAAATAGACCATATGGTATGCCACAAAGCTACTCTAAGCAAATACAAAAAGATAGATATAATACCTTGCATTTTGTCAGATCACAATGGAATGAAATTAGAAATCAATAATAAAATAAAAAACAAACTGTTCCAACACCTGGAAATTAAATAATACTCTATTGAATGATGTATGGATAACAGAAGACATTAGAGGGGAAATTAAAAAATTCATAGAGGTAAATGAGAACAATGATACAACATATCAAAATCTCTGGGACACTATAAAAGCAGTACTAAGAGAAAAATTCATTGCATGGAGCACATTCAATAAAAGGATGAAAAGTAAACAAATAAATGACCTCACATTACAGCTCAAAGTCCTAGAGAAAGAAGAACAGATTAGCACCAAAAGGAGAAGAGAGGAAATAATTAAAATCAGAGCTGAAATCAATGAAATTGATAAAAAAAAAAAAACTATTCAAAAAATTGACAAAACAAAAAGTTGGTTCTTTGAAAAAATAAACAAAATTGATAAACTCTCAGCCACACTACCAAAGAGAAGGAGAGAGAAAACTCAAATTACTAAAATCCGGGATGAAAAAGGAACTATCACAATGGACACTATGGAAATACAAAACATAATTAGAAACTATTTTGAAAATCTATACTCCAACAAAATAGATAATCTCAAAGACATCAATAGGTTTCTAGAGACATATGACCCATCCAAACTGAATATGGAGGACATGCACAATTTAAATAGACCAATTTCAAGCAATGAAATAGAAGAAGTCATCAAGAACCTACTACCAAGAAAAGTCCAGGGCCAGATGGATTCTCAGTGAGTTCTACAAGACCTTCAAAGATGAGCTCATTCCAATACTCCTCAAAGTATTCCATGAGATAGAAGAGGTGGGAACTCTCCCAGACTCATTCTATGAAACTAATATTACCCTGATACCAAAACCAGACAAAGACACATCAAGAAAAGAAAATTTCAGATGAATATCCCTAATGAACATAGATGCAAAATTCCTTAACAAAATTTTAGCAAATCACATACAAAAACATATTTAAAAGATAGTGCACCATGATCAAACGGGTTTCATCCCAGGAATGCAAGGTTGGTTCAATATCTGGAAATCTATAAATGTAATTCACCACATCAACAGGCTTAAAGTTAAGAACCACATGATTATTTCAATAGATTCAGAAGAAGCATTTGATAAAAGCAGCACCCCTTCATGCTCAAAACACTAGAAAAAATAGGGATAAAAGGAACATTCCTCAATATTGTAAAGGTTATTTATGCTAAGCCCACAGCCAACATCATTCTAAATGGAGAAAAATGAAAGCATTCCCTCTAAAAACTGGAACAAGGCAGGGATGCCCTCTTTTGCCACTTCCGTTCAACATCGTTCTTGAAATTCTAGCCAAAGCAATTAGACAAACTAAAGAAATAAAAGAGATTTGAATAGGAAAAGAAGAACTTAAACTATCATTATTTGCAGATGATATGATTCTATATTTAGAGGAGCAGAAAAATTCTACCAGAAAACTTCTAGAACTCATAAATGAATTCAGTAAAGTAGCAGGATATAAGATCAACACTCATAAATCTAATGCATTCTTATTCATCAGTGATGAATCCTCTGAAAGAGAAATTAGGAAAACTACCCCATTCAAAATAGCCTCAAAAAAAAAAAAAATACCTGGGAGTGAATATAACAAAAGAGGTGAAAGACCTCTACAATGAGAACTACAGAACACTAAAGAAAGAAATTAAAGAAAACCTTAGAAGATGGAAAGATCTCCCATTTTCTTGGATAGGCAGAATTAATATTATCAAAATGTCCATACTACCAAAAGCGCTATACAAATTCAATGCAATTCCAATTAAAATCCCAATGATTGACCTCATAGAAATAGAGCAAGCAATCGTGAAATTCATTTGGAGGAATAAGAGTCCTAGAATAGCTAAATCAATCTTCCTTAGCAGGAAGAGTGAAGCAGGTGGTATCACAATACCAGACCTTCAACTATACTATAAAGCAATAGTAACAAAAATATCATGGTATTGGCAACCAAAATAGACAGGTAGACCAATGGTACAAAATAGAGGACACAGAGACAAACTCACATAAATACAGTTATCTCATATTTGACAAAGGAGAAAAGATAGCCTCTTCAAGAAATGGTGCTGGGAAAACTGGAAATCCATATGCAGCAACTTGAAACTAAACCCCTATCTCTCACCCTGCACAAAACTCAACTCGAAATGGCTCAAGGACCTGGAAATTAGACTAGAGACCCTACACCTAATAGAAGAAAAAGTAGGTCCAAATCTTCATCATATCGGCCTAGGCCCAGACTTTCTTAACATGACTCCAAAAGCACAAGAAATAAAAACACAAATCAATAATTGGGACAGATTCAAACTGAAAAGTTTTTTCTCAGCAAAGGAAACAATCAGCAATGTGAAGAGAGAACCTACAGAATGAGAGAAGATCTTTGCCAACACGTCAGACAGAGCACCAATCTCCAGAATACATAGAGAAATCGAAAACTTCTACACCAAGAATACAAATAACCCAATTGATAAATGGCCTAAGGAAATGAGCAGACACTTCATAGAAGAGGATCTATAAGCAATCAACAGATATATGAAAAAATGTTCAACATCTCTAGTAATAAGAGAAATGCAAATCAAAACCACCTTAAGATATCATCTCACCCCAATTAGAATGTCTATTATCAAGAATACAAGCAACAATAGGTGTTGGCAAGGATGTGGGTAAAAAGGTACTCTCATACATTGCTGGTGGGGTTGTAAATTAGTCCAGCCACTCTGGAAAGCAGTGTGGAGATTCCTCAAAAAACTTGGAATGGATCCACCATTTGACCCAGCTATCCCACTCCTTGGCCTATACCCAAAGGACTTAAAATCAGCATACTACAGTGATGCAGCCATATCAATGTTTATAGCAGCCCAATTCACTATAATTCGACTGTTGAACCAACCTAGATGTCCTTCAATAGATGAATGGATAAAGAAACTGTGGAATATACACAATGGAATATTGTTCAGCCATAAAGAATAATAAAATTATGGCATTGGCAGATAAATGGATGATATTGGAGAAAACCATGTTAAGTGAAATAAGACAATTCCAAAAAACCAAAGGTAGAATGATTTCTCTTATAAGTGGTTGATGACACATAGGGGGGTGGGGGGAGATACGGGAAGAATGGAGAAGGGATGGATTGTATAGAGGAAAATGAGGGGTGGGGAGGGGGCAGGGAAGGAAAGATAATAGAATGAGATGATCATCTTTACCCTATGTATATGTATGAATAGGCAAATTATATGATTCTACTTTGTGTACAACCAGAAAAATGATAGTTGTACTCCATCTGTGTACAATGAACTAAAATAAAAAATATATTAAAAAAATAAATAAATAAAGGAAGGTAATTACATAATGACAAAGAGGTCAATAGATAAAGAGAATAAAACAATTGTAAATATATGTACCCAGTATCAGAGTGAAACAAATCAACATATCATAACGTAGAAATTGGTAGCAATACATTAACACTCAATATCCCCTTTCAACAGTGGACAGATCAGACAGTAAACAATCAGGAAATATTGGACTTAAACTACATTTTCCACTCAATGTACCTAATGGACATATTCAAAATGTTCCTTCCAACATTTGCAGAATACATATTTTCTAAAAGATGCTCAGAACATTCTATAGGACAGATCATATACTAAGGAAAAAAGTCTTAAATTTAAGAAAATTGAAATCAAATGAAGCATCTTTTGTGACAAAAATGGTATGAAACAAGAAATCAATTACAGGATGAAAGCTGAAAAATTCACAGGTACGTAAATTTTCTGAATAACCAATAAGTCAAAGAAGAAATAAAAACTATCTATACAAAGAGAAATAAAAATACAGTTTACCAAAACTTATGAGATACAACAAAAGCAATTCTAAGAGAAGTTTATGATGACAAATGCCTACATTAAGAAGAGCGATCTCAAATAAACAACCTAGCTTTACACCTCACAGAACTAGAGAAAGAAAAACAACCCAAAGTCAGCAGAAGGAAGGAACTAACAGAGATCAAAGCAGATGTACATGAAAAATAATAAACTAGAAAAATAACAGAAAATGACATTAATACCCTAGGTACATGCATGACTACACAACCAGAAGAATGAGAAGTCATACTCCATTTATGTATGATGTGTCAAAGTGCATTCCACTGTCATCTATAATGAATTAGAATAGATTTTTAAAAAATAAAAAGTATTCAAGATGGTTGATTAGAGGTACCTGACACTGTCTTACTTCTCTTCTAGATAGAAATGAAATCACTGGAGAGCAGCTGTCTATTGAAGAGCATACACCCCAAAAAGTCATGGAAAGAAGCTCTGATTGGCTTAGGTTGTCATCTTGCATTCTTTCTTCTTTCTGGCAGAAATTACCCCTTGGGGGAATGGATACCTTTATTTTTTTAATTTTTATTAATACTTAGTTTTGTTACACTGTCTATATGCAAGTGTATATGAACATGTGGAAAGAATATATATAGATGTGTGTGTATATATATATATACACACACATACATTTTCATAATTAATGTACATTAATAATTTTTAATTTTTTTTATTTTTACAGACTTCAAACATATATATGTATGTATAACATATATATATACATATATATTCTTTTTAAAATCTTTCTCCTTTTTTCTTTTAATTCCTCCTCCTCCTCCTCCTTTTTCTTGTCTTATCATCTTCTCCTTCCCCCTTTTCACCTTTCTCCTGATTTCCATTTCTGTCTATTCTCTACTTTTAAATTTTTCTTCCTTTTTCCATTGTTTCTTCCTTTCTTTTTTTTTCTTATTAACTTTATTTTATTATTTTAAAGCTTTTTAGTTAATTCTGTATATTACTTCTCCCTTCTTTTCTGTTGTTGGTGTTGAAGTTGTTTTATTGCTGTTTTTACTTTGTATCTGTTTTGTTGTTGTTATTGTTCTTTATATTCTTCTTTCTATGCAGTGCTAGAGACCAAGTCTGGCACTTCAAGCATGTTATGTGGGTGCTCTGCCCCTGAACTACATTCTAGGCAAGCTCAGAGATGCCATGCCTTATACATGTCACTTGAACTTTGGCAGGTACTTTACGAATAAGTGAAACAAATGTCTCCAACAATTAATGCAGCCCTAGTAACACAGCTGGGTAGGGAAGGAGAAATCCCACTCTTGGAAACTTACTCCACCGCAACAGCAGAGAAAAATGGTTGCCACAATCATTGTAGGTCTATGAGAGACCTTAGCATGGGTCATTCCTGCACCCTATCAGACCATCCATTGCTGACAACATTAGAGGAGTAACCACAGAGGGTGCACCCCATACGTTCTGCTCTCTATACTACATCTACCTGAACTACTGGAGGGACCCCACTCTTGAGAGACCCACAGAGAGAGTGACTCCCTCAAGCTCTGACACAGTATGCTTTGTATCAAAACCCTCTAGTCATAGTCAAAAAAGTCACAGGAAAACCACACTATGAAGTCTGATTGGAAATAAACTCAACACCACACAACAACCTGTTATCTTGGGGCTCATCATCAAGAGAAGGAAGCTTACTAACAAGGCTTTCCCATAAACGTAGAAGAGATATCCATCCAAACTGATGCACAAAACTCAACATAGAAACACAAGTAATATTAAAAAGTAACATGACACTTTCTGAAGTTCACTAACACTCTGACAACTGATCCAAAGATATAGAAGTTGATGAAATACCAGACAAAGAATTCAAAATAGTTACTTTAAAGAAGTTCAATGAATTCTAAAAACATAAAAACAAACAGCTGGATGAATTAAGGAAGATAAGGATGAAGGGTATGAATGAGCAACTTAATAAAGAGATAGAGATTATGAAAAAGATCCAAATATAAGTCTTGAAAATTAAATGCTCTACAAGTCAGATTAAAAACATAGTTGAATGCATCACCAATCAGACTAGAAACAGTTTAGACAGACCAACCAGACAAGAGAAAATATGAAAAGAAAAGAAATACAAACAGGAGAGAAAGAAGTGAAAGTATTTCTGTTTGAAGATGACATTATTTTATGTTTAGAATACTCCAAAAAATCTACCAAAAGACTTAGAACTGATAAATTCAGCAAAGTAGCAGTACACAAACAAAATCAATATATTAAAACAAGCAGCTTTTTTTGGATACCAAAGATGAACTCACTAAGAATGAAATCAGGAAAGCAATACCATTGACAAGAACCTAGACACAAATCTTGAAATAAATTTAACCAGGGAGATAAAAGAACTTTATAATTAAAATTACAAAAAAAAAGTGAAGAAAGAAATTGAAGAAGACACTAGAAGATAGACACACAAACCCATATTCAAGGATTGAAGGAATTAATATTTTTGAAATATGAATACTACAAAAAGCAATCTACAGATCTGAAGCAATTCTCTACAAAATGCCTGTGCATTATTCAATTATTAATTCTAAAAAGAAATTAATTCTAATATTCATTTGGAAGCACAAATGTATGTGTGTACATACACAAACACAAGAAACCCCAAGTAGCCCAAATCTATCCTGAGTAAAAAGAGCAACACTGGAGGCATCACAATAACAGATTTTAAAATATACTACAGAGCACAGTAGCAAAAACAACATGGTATTGGCCATAAAAAAATGGAAACCTAGACCCATGGAATAGAATAGAGGACTCAGAAATATACCCATGCATCAAAAGCCAACCAATTCTCAACAAAGGTGCCTAAAACACATTGCAGAAAAGACATCCTCTCAACAAAGCATTCTGGAAAAACTGATATCCATAGTAGAAGACAAACTACACTCCTATCCCTCACCCCGTAAAGACATCAACTTAAAATGGACCAAGCATCTCAATATAAAATCTGAAGCTTTGCGCATGGAGGAAACATTTCAAGATATTGGGACAGACAATGATTTCTTGAACAGGATTTTAATAGCTCAGGAAAAAAAAATGCAAGAACTGACAAATGGGATTACATAGAAAGGGAAAGTTTTTGTACAACAAGTAATCCAGAGTGAAGAGGCAATCTACAGAATAGTACAAAATATTTGCCAAGTATTCATGTGAGAGGGAATTAATCCAGGATATGTAAATGACTCCAAAAACAACAGAAGAATAAGTGATTCAATAAAAAAAATATGGCAAATGATCTGAACCAATAGTCCTCAGAAGAAGAAGTACAGCCGGGCGTGGTGGCACATGCCTGTAATTTCAGGAGCTCGGTAGGCTGAGGCAGGAGGATCGAGAGTTCAAAGGCAGCCTTACTAAGTAATTCAGTGAGACCCTGTCTCTAAATAAAATACAAAATAGGACTGAGGATGTGGCTCAGTGGTTGAGTGCCCCTGAGTTCAATCCCCAGTATAAAAAAAAAAAGAGAGAGAGAGAGAGAAAAGTACAAATAGCCAATAAATACATGAAAAAATGTATGATATCTGCAGTCATCAGGAAAATGCTAATCAAGATCACACTGAGATTCCATTTCACTCTACTCAGAATGGCTATTTAAAAATACAAAACAGAGGTTGTGGTTCAGTGGTAGATTGCTTGCCTCTCATGCATGGTGCACTGGGGTTAGATCCTCAGCACCATGTAAATAAATAAAATAAGGCATTGTGCCCATCTACAACTAAAACAGTTTTTAAGAATACAAAACAATTGCAACAAACAAAAAATAAGAGCAACAAAAAAATCTGGCAAAGATGTGGAGAAAAGGGAACCCTTATACACTGCTGGTTGGAATGAAATCAGTAGAGCCACTAGGGAAAACAGTATGAGGGTTCCTCAAAAAACTAAAAATAGAATTACCATAAGATACAGCCATTCCACTTTTGGGTATTTATCTGAAGGAAATGAGGTCAGCATATCAAATAGATATGCTGCATACCCTTATTTATTGCAGCACTATTTACAACAGCCAAGATATAGAATCCCAAGACGTGGAATCAGCCTAGGTGCCTGTCATCGGATGAATGGAGAAAGAAAACTGAATACATACACACAATGGAGTATTACTTAGTCATAAAGAAGAATGAAGTCATATCAGTAGCAGGAAAATGGATGGAACTGGAGGACATCATGTTAAGTGATGTAAACAAGAATCAGAAAGACAGCCATAACATGTTTTCTCTCTTTGTGGCAACTAAAACAGAAATAACAAAAAAATCACCTAGAAGTAAAATAGGGACAATTTGGGAAAGGAAAAGGAATGCGGGTGCGGGATTAGAGAGGGTAGAAGGAAGCATGAAAGTGATCAAAACCTGATACATGCATGTATATAATTGTCATATTAAAACCCATACATTTTCATAATTAATGTACATTAATAATTTTTAATTTTTTTATTTTTACAGACTTCATTTTGATTAATCGTACACATATGGGGTACATATTTTCATTTCTATGGTTGTGCATGATGTACATTCATATCATTCTTGTTAATAATTTTTAAAAGGGAAAAGGATTAGTTTTTAAAAAGATCAACAAAGTTGACAAAACCTTTAGCTAGATTAACTAAGATAATGAAAGAGCAATCTTGAACCAGTCAGGATTCTCCAGAGAAACATCATTATTAATGTATGAGGAAATTCATTATGAAAACTTGCTCATGTGACAATAGAGTATAAAAAGTGCCACAAAGTGCCATCTGCAAACAGAAGAACCAGGAAAGCCATGATATTACAAGGGTTGAGAATATTCTAAAGATCGCTCCAAAATTATTAGAACTATTAAATTCAGAAAGTTGTAGGATACACAATCAACATACAAAGACCAACTGCATTTCTATGCAGTAACAAAACACTTTTCATTTGAGCATTATCCACAACAGCCAATCAATACAGGAAACAGCCTAAGTGACAGTTGATGGTTGAATGGCATTATGGTTTGGAGCTAGCAATGTTCCCCAAAATCTCATGTGTTGGGCAGTGCAGCGGTGTCCAGAGGTGAAAAGACTGTATTATGAGAGATGAAGCCTCATCAGTGGCTTCATCCATTTATGCATTAATCATTTCAATGGACTACTAGGTGGTAACGGTAGGCAGGTAGGCATGGCTACAGGAGGTAGGTCCCTGAGGGTGTGCCCCTATATACTCTATCTTGTCTTTGGCTTCCTCCACCCTTTCTCTCTCTCTTTCTCTGCTTCTCAGTTGTCATGAACCAAGTAAATTTCTTTCACCATGCCCTTACACTATGATGTTCTGTCTAACCTCAGGTCCAGAGCTGACCATGGGCTGTAACCTCTGAAACTGTGAGCCCCAAATAAACTTACCCTCCTCTAAGTTGTTCATGTCAGGTGTTGTGATCACAGTGAAAAAAAAAAACTGACTAATAGAAATAAAGAATACATGTATGTTCTCTCTCCCCCACCACACACACATATGTACACACAAGCATGTGCACACACACTGTCTGAAATATGTGACCCACTGAAATATTAGTGACATTTTTTCTCATGATTAGACCAGCCATAAGAAAGAAGGCAAGCTGCTGTTTGCAACATAGATAAACCTAGAGAATATTATTCTAAGTGAAAAATAAAAAAGATACAGAAAGACAAATAACACATGATGTCCCTTATGTATGTAATTTAAATAGAATTTTAAAAGTCAAATTCATAGAAACAGTAAAATGGTAGTTACCTGGGGCAGAGGTTGGGGTTAGGGAAAATGGGTAGATGCTGGTTAAAAACTACAAATTTTCTATTAAAAGATGAACATGTTTTGGAGACCTGATGTACAGCAGTCTGAATATAGCTAATAACGAGAGATCACAAATTTTACCATTGCTCACAAAAAAGGCAAATACTTGAAGTGGCTAACTGACTAATCAATTGGATTTTGGAAATCATTTCACAATGTGTAGGTGTACTGAAACATCATATCCTGCAGCTAATACACAATTTTTACTTGTCAATCATAAATCAGTGACTCTGGAAAGCAGAACCAAATAAAACAAAATTCTGGAAAGTGTTTGACCTCAAAGGATGTGTTGGGTAAAGATAAATAAGGGGGTCATTCTAAGGAGGGAAGAATAAGGGCCGTAAGTGTGGGGTGAAAGGAGGTTGCACTGCAGTGGTTGCATTTAAACAAATAAAATCATTTAGTTGAATAGTAATGAATATTTTTAAAAAGCAATGCAAAACTCCCTTGCAAATTAACACAATATTAGGAAACAAGAAGAAAAAAATGATTAAGAAGAGATGATTCTTCTGCCTGAATGAGAAGAAATGGAGGATGGACACTAATAAAAACCTGCATGGACACTAATGAGACCATGAACACACATGTAAGCACCTCTTACCTTACTTTAGTAGGTGGCCTTTGCCTGTTCCTTCCTCTGCTTATTTCTATATGGTCCTTTGGCCAGAAATGATTTTTCCATTTCTAAAGGGTTGCAAACAAATAAAGAACGATATGTGACAGAGACAGGACTTTATGTGGCTCACAAAGCCTACATTATTTACTATCTGAATGTTATAGAAAATGTTTATGAATATCAATTTTAAATCATGGTCAATAGATCACTTTACCTTAGAAGGCTCTTAAATTTTGCAATTAGTATTTCTAAACATACTTTTAAATTTAGAGCAGTTTTAGGGTTTGGGGAAAATTGCAGATAGTATTCTGAGAGTCCCCATATCCACACATCCAGTTTCCCTATTATTGACATCTTAACATTTTTGGTACATTTCTCACAATAAATGGACCGATATTGATATATAAATGTTAACTAAAGCCATATATTCAGATTTCATAAACTTTCACCTAAAGTGAATTTTCTGTTCTAGGATTGGATACCAAACAATATTCAGTCATAATGTCTCCTTAGAATCCACCTGGCTGTGATGGTTCCTCAATTTTCCCTTGTTCTTGATGATCTTTAACAATTTTTAGGAGTACTAGCTGGGTATTTTGAATAATGTCCCTCAGTTGATATTTGGGTGTCATTTTTCTCATGATTAGTCAAAGGCTGTGACTTTGAGAGAGGGAGATCACAGATGTCATTTGCCATTTTAGTATCATATCATATCAAGAATGCAAACTATCCATTTGATTTAGCACTGCTGATGTTGACTTTGGTCACCTGGCTGAGATAATGTTTGTCTGGTTTCTCTACTAATAAAGAACTCTCTTTTCCCCATACTCTTCAGAAGAAAGTCACTATGCCCAGCCCAGACTTAAGGAGTGAGGAATCACATTCCACCTCCATAAGGAGTGTGGACTCTCTGCATAAATTACTTGAAACTCTCTGCATTGATCTCCTCTCTCTTCTTTTGCATTTATTTATTTATTAATTCAACTATTCATTTATATCATCATGAACTGATGAATATGTATTTTATACTTTGAGTTAAAATCCAATATTTATTTTGTTTCACGAATTGTTCCACTTTTGGCCATTGGGAACACTTTCAGTTGGTACATATGTCCCTTCAGTATACTCCCATCACATTATTTATCTTTTCTGAGCATTTTCTTACCTTGCTGGAACTATAAGATGCTTCAAGTTAATCTTGAATATATATTACATTTTTGGATCAAATTATTTATGCCGATAGGGATCTAGAAGAAAATATTTGCATGAGTCCCCATATATTCAAGATGCAGTTCTGAGGAGAGTCATGGAAAGGTGGTAGTAAAGCAGAAATTCGAAGGAAGGAATCAGATATAAACTTTTCCCTCTTTACAATTTTATAGAAAATTAGTCCCGCTCCAGAGACCAATTCAGCCATATCAAGAATCCTTTGAATTTTTGCCTTCCAGCTGTTTTGGGCTTGCTGATAACATGCAGAATGATATAAACATTGCACCACTCTATATTCCAACATTATTCATCTGATTATGTGAGGCGGTTCACCAAAAGGTGGTTTTAGAATTTTAAATAAAGCTATTTTAAAAAAAGAACAATTTGACTATGTCTAGCAAATTATACTATCATCCATTGCTACAAGTAGGAATATTTGATAACATTGCCATATGGATATTTTACTTTCCATTCAAAGTGCAGCCAGGCATTTATTTTTAAAAATTTCAAGTCTTTTGAAAAGATATTTCTATACTACACCCACAATGTCATATTCTTACTTCTGGGGGAAAAAATGACTTTGATTATAGATTCAGTGAAAACATGATCAAAACTGATATTTTTTATCCTAAAATAAAGAACAGCATTAACATGGGCATAATAAAATGCATTTGTTGTGTAATCATTCTAATTATGGGAATAATGAATTTTTCATTTTGCAAAATCATAATATAACTAGAATTTTTAATGTCTGAAGCATGTTTATATCTATTGTCTAATAAGTTGGTTAAAATACCTTGGTTAGGAAGGAAAATTGATTTTTCCATTTTAAAGATGTGAATTCTATAATACAGCAAGATTTAGTGACTGGCAAAAGTGAGAAAATAAGTTGTGGGACTCAGATTGTTAGAATCTAGCTAAATGATCACTGACCAACTTCATTGGTTCAGACTTTCCTGTTACAAATAGGGTAATTTTCACAAAGAATGCAGATCAGTTCTCAATTAAATAAAGGAATGATGGTTTCTTGTAATTCTAAGCTGTAGTATAAAGAAATGACATTGTAATCATCTTGTCCTCTTTAAAAACACTCTTCCTTCTTTAACCAGAATTTGTTCAAAATGCATAGTGCATCCTGTCTCACTTAATTTCCACCAGGCTTAAAATGTTGTTTTCTCATTGCTCTTAGTATAATAACTTGCCTTTCAGCAACTTCAAAACATATACTCAACCAAGTCTTTATGTATTCCTAAAGCTTCCTCCTGTACCTTTCTTTCCCCAACTGTCTCTTCACCAACTATTTTCATCTTCTTTCATATACCTGCATTTCTCAAACTACTTTACATTAGAATCACCAGGACAGCTGGCTAACCACATATCCCTGAGACTCAACCACAGCATTTCTGATTCAGTAGGGCTTGGGAGGAGTCTAAAATGTGCATTTGCATTAAATTCCTCAGTGATGCTTGCACTACTAGTTAGGGGCCACACCGTGAGAGCCATTGACCTGAACCTCCTACGTTTTCTCTTCCTACTGTCTTTGTAAATTTTCTCCCCCAAATTTTCTTTCCTCTTAACAAAATGAAAGCGTTAATAATACTTTTATTTTGCTCATTGAAGACAAAATGACCCCAATCAATTTATTAAAGTTTGCACTATGTGCAAGGGACATATTTACATTTGCTATCAATAAATATTTCTAGACCAAAAAATATTCTTCCAGTGGTTTGAAATGATCAAACTAATTGGCTAATTTACAATTGCAATGTGATTTTCTCTAGTTTATATAAAACTGAATCATATATCAATTTATTAGTTTTCAAAAAGTTAAACAAAGGAAATTCAAGATTCACAGTTAACAGCACTGGTCTAAATTCAGGAACAAAACCCTATGTGCACAATGACACTATTTTATTACTGACTTTAGAAACAAATTAGGCCTATTTTTGTTCTTTTAGGTCTCTACTTTCCTGGAGAATTTTTCAGTTCTCTAATTCTTTGCCCTCAGCTCTGTTCTACACTGTTCCATGGCTAAGATTCCTCTTGCTGAATGTCTGTTGAGATCACTGTCTATAATCTGAATCAGTAATTGGTGCTGTTGCCTTACCTTTACAAGGTCATAGTACACTTATGGTAGCTACTAACCTCTTGAGCTCTGACCACCTGGCAGACACAGGCAGACACAGCACCTTGTGCTGTTCTCCCTAAGGTTTCAGTGTTCCCTAGCTATTGATCCAATTCTGTCTAACTTCAGTGAGCCCTAACTATTATTCTGCATTGCATAGTCTTTTTCTGGTTTGCAAATATATGCATTGTCTTGTGCAAATCTTAAAACAGTTCTGGCAAATAATCAATGCAAACTTTTTATCTTCATTTCATGATGAAGATAGGCTCATAAGGGTTAAAGAAGGAGAGCTAGAGTAAAAACCCAGCTCTCCTGAGCAGTAGTGTAAATCAACACAGGAATACTCACTAAATCATACATATAAATATTGTAGTTACATAATTTTCTGGGAAAAAGTGAGGCATGTTCTAGATCTCCTTATTAGTAGACTAATCATCACCAGTTTTCAGTCATTTTAAGATTGTCTCTAAAGCCAGCTGACTTTTAGTTTCCTTACAAATACTGAATGGAATGCCAGTCTTAGATTTGAGGTGGACAGGCATGGATGTAGATAATGGACTGGGAATGGATAGCAAAAGTAAAAATGTTCATAAGAACTATTTTTCTGAGTGGTCAATATGTACCAAGAACAGAATTTAGTGTTTAACATACATCATCTCCTTCAATGTTTGCCTAAGCCTTCACATAGTTACCAAGACTCTCTTCATGTCACAGAGGAGGAAAATGTAGCTTAGAGAAGTGAATTTTCATGCCAGGGTATGGCATAACTGAGCTGTGGGACCCAGGAAGGACATCTGTGGAAATGAGCCCTGGACAAACCCAGGGACTATTCTAAGGGGGATCTAAACAGGCAACATGGGAACTGGCATTCCTTCCTTTATGAGCTTCTAGATTTTGTTAAACAAAACAAAATTTTATTTTTTGTTAATTTGGAATTTAATGGATATCTTTTTCTAACATGACAGGAAATCCAAATATCTTTTAAATAAAAGAAGTGAACTATTAGATATCATGGTAGCCAACACTGATGACAGATGGGAATCTGTGTGCTGAGATCTGAATATCAGTCTAAGCTTAATGGCACCAATGGTCAGTTCTTTTTCTGACCTTGGAGTGTTCTCCCAGTGAAGGAAAATGTCTTGGTTCCAAATTTACTAAGCTCCTAAGAAGCAAAATACTTATGAAAAAGGAAGATTCTTTAGACCAGATTCTTCCCCAGCCTGGCCTGCTTTATTTTGTGATGCTCCCTCTTCCACCCTTTTAACCACAGCTCCATACCAAGAGAATACCTTGCCTTTGGAGAAGCTGGATGCAATGACTACTTTTTCCCCTGCATGAAAATCCACCAAGTGTTCTATTGATTTTTGGATGATCTATCCCACTGACTCAAAAAAAGGAGACACAAAGGGGCTGAATATGAATGAAAATTCTACCATATAGCTGTTTGGGTTGAGGGAAAGAGGATTATCCCATGTAGGTAGCATGATGTATTTGAACCTGACTTAAACATGGATTCAAGGACACCTTTACATGAAGCAAAATTCATAAGTACTGCTATTTAATTTTAATTTAAAGCTAATTAAAATTATATATGTTTTATATGTATATTTATATAATTCATACAAATTGGCTGTGGATACATTTTATTTATATGGAATTTGTCTGATACTTTGAATAGAGAATGCTATTGCTAATGATTCATTGAAATGTTTCAGGCTTTTTCTTTTTCTGATGCAAAACAATTTCCCTGAAAGGTTGAAAATCATTTGAATGAACCTATAAAATAGGCGGTAAAATGGTTTTTAGCACAGCTAAGGAGGTGCCGTGCTGGTCTTAATGAGGTGCTCACTTATGAAAGAGTATTATCATGCTTACACAAATCATTTGTTTCAGTGACATTTGAAACAGCTATTAATGCAAAAACTTTACACCTATAAGCCTGACTTCACCATTTTTGCCACATATCCAAGAGTTTTGACAAGCTTGACTACTTCCTGTAAACTTTCCCTTTCCCCAAAGGAGACATTCATCTTATTTGAGCACAAGTGATCACTGAATCTTAGAAGTCTTTAAGCAACAATGCTTAGAATCTTCATTCTGGTTTATTGCTTAAGACAAATAGCTGAGTTTTGTTACATTTAGAAATTCTTCTTTTCCATGATCATTTTTTCTAATTGCTAGCATGCTTAGGACATAAATTTTCTCAAATTAACAAGTAAAATAATCAGTGCTCATGGTGTGAAAACTTTCATTCAGAATTATGTGCCATCTACAAAAGAAGATGTGATTTCTGTCATTGAGGGGATTATGCAAGTTCTAAATACAGAGGTGGAAAAGGAGCTGGTCTGTTGCAGACCAGGCTGCAAGTCTCCCTTTAAATGTGTTTCATGGGCAGGCGCAGGAGTGTCTGGAGAAGATCCAGGTGGAGCTGGATATCTCAGACATGACCCAAGGTAGGCTTGGGTTCTGTCCCAAGCCAGAAACATGGCACCCAACTGTCTTAAGGACCTCAGAATGTACTGTTATGAAGATTCTGGACTAAAATGTTGCTATCAACAATGTCCAGTCTAGAAAAAAATGTAATTTTGGGGGGCGTCTCTTTGATGGTGTAGGTACTTTATTTGATTTGTAAATAGGTCACTGCTCACTTAGAGAGGAATATGGGACTAACTGACAACCTGTCATGGAAACGTGGAAAACTTTTCATTCTGAATCCATCAAGTGTCGGGTATGCCTTTGTGAGCAGAGGGTTCTCTGCTGGGCTATGACAAGTTGGTTGTGTCTTTTATTCTTGCCTCCTCCTCTCCTGACTCTCCCATTTCCTATGTTTCATTAACATGGAATTTCCCCCAACCTACCTATGCCATCAATGTTCCTCACTTTTTTAAAAACTGAACTTGAAGCTCAGGGAAAAACTGAAATATTTGGACATTATGTAGGGATTTTAACTTTGAAATATTTAAGGATTGGATCTGTGCTTTTTAATAACCTAGATCCTACTTCCAACAATAACCCGAATTAAGAATGAATGCATAGGGAACTCAATTGAGCAAGGGGTCATCCAAGCTTTGAAGAGGGAAATGAGAGGGCAAGCAGGTGGGGGTATGAAAAATGGTAGAATGAGACAGACATCATTACCCTATGATAATGTATGATTACATGGATGGTTTGACTCTACATCATGTACAACCATAGAAATGAAAATTTGTACCCCATTTGCATATAATGAATCAAAATGAAGTCTGTAAAAATAAAAAAATATAAATAAAAAAGAGTAATTGGAACAATTCCATCTAATTCTATGTATAAGTGCCTTTATTTGGATCAGTTTACTATGCATGTGTTAAGTTTATGTTGGTTCCATTTTCTTGAATTAGTTTATGTTACATTTTGCACCACCAAACCATGCCTTTGAGAATCCAAAGGAAAAAATGGTACAATAGATAGTCTCATCCATCCACTGTATTATATATTAAAACTTGAGTCATATGCATTTTGATAGCTTTAAAACCCTTTAGAAAGCTATAACAAGAATTGAAATTTAATATGGTGCATTTATGAACACACCTATGTTCATGCTTATACTTGATGGTTCCTGCTTCCAGTCTTTTCATCAGGCTTTTCAGGAGAGTGACTTGGGAATAGGGATATTCAAAAATTTCCCCAGTAGTTTCCCCAGTACTAATATTTTGCCAGTGTCCAGAACCATTGAGCAAAGTTATACAATTATGGGGAAGAAATTAGTCGGCTTTTCTATCCTTTCCTCTACGATTCTTTTTCCAATGTGTCACCATAAGAAACAATATTATCAAGACAAACATGAAAGGCACTTCATTTGTCTTGTTGGCTTGCTTTGGCCATAAAGTTATAGGTCATAATTATTTCTTTTCCAAAGAATCACACCTGAGAAACAGGGAAAATAATAGTTTAGCAGAATGTTCACCAAAAAAGTTAGGGCTACCAAACTTACTAATGGAGGTACTGAGAAGAAAATAAAGGAAGGATACTTCAGTTGCAGAAGGAGTTTTTTTTTTCAGGTCTCCAGAGGTATAGGAAATCCAAGTCATTCTTGGAAGGGGCTACCAGGACTTGTAGCTCTATTATATATGAAACTCAGATTATTCTTTTATTCCATATGACCCTGTTATAGATGCAGAAGAGACTGTGATTTCTGAAGTCTCTTTCCTTTTTAGTCATAATGTAAACCCAGCAAAGCTGCAGGGGAGTGGACCACTGTGTCTTAATCCATGTTATTTTTCATCCTCCACTAAACCTTTGAGAGGCATTAAGACACTTCACAGGACTATAGCCAAGTATTTCCTATGTTGGAATAACTCTGTAAGTATATCATGCCTGGGACAAGTTGAAAGCCAATTCAATCATCTCAGTTTTGAAACTGCCCACCAAGTCATGTCAGTAGGTGATAACAGGAGGCAAAATCAAAATTTGATTGGTCTCAAGTCTAAATAATGGACTGCATGGAGCCTTATCACTGACAAATCCAATGGGATGGTGATAAGTAACACTCCTATGGAAAGATTAATTCAGCAGGAGTTGAGCTCCTAAACTCTAGTCAGCTCTTAATGAGTTCCTACCTCCCAAAGTCCACCTACACAAATGTACTGCATAGTGGATTAGTTATCCAAAACCCTTTAGTCAACTCAGATCATTGCTTTTTTTTCTCTGGGGTGAACAATACCCCATAGAGCTTTTCTTCTTGTAAAATTTCATAACTCTAAACTATGGGTAGATCATTATATTTTGGGAGGTGGGGATGATTGGCAGTCCTTTACTAGCATTTCCAAGTGGAGAAAATGTTTTCCCTTGACAGATTTAGTTCTATCAAAGAAAACAATAAGCTGAGGACTGCATCCTTCAGAAGTAAAAATGAGAATTTGGAGATTATAATCCAGCACTAGTATAAGGGAAAATATTTATGTCCAAGTTGAATTTTCTTTATAGATTTTAATTATAAGCATTGAGACCATAGATACTTCTTCGAAGTCAAGGGCTGGAAAAGGAGACTAGGAGAACAACCTGAGGGTGAAAGGCAGGACAGATTACCATGTTTAGCTTGAGGCCACATGTATGTTCCTCTACTTTCCAGGACTTTAGTTTCACCAACATTACAGAGAATTTATTCTTGCTAGAAATGAATGATCTCTAGTGGACTATTTACCCTCAGATTTTCCCCCTGAGGCTTCCCTGGCCCCATGTGCAAACACAGTGGATGCCAGAGAACTAGAATAAAGGAGAAGTCTAGTCTGGCTACCTGTACTCCCCCATGGTAGAGGGAGGAGTAATGGACCAGCCCCATCCTGTCCCCAGGGTAGATCATTTCAGTTTTAAGGACTGCAATTGAAAGGGAAAGAGAATTCTTTGAATCAGGCATAAGTTAGAGTTTTTGGTTTTACAGGTTGAGATTTTAACAACAAAAACATGCAATAGGAAATCTCAGAATCCACTCAAGAAGCTATTAAGATATCGATTAAAGAACAAGAAAAGGATATTCAACAAAACAAACTTAAAGTCAGCAACTGGTGTATACACTTAGGAATGTTTTGTTATCCTGCTTATTATGGATACTATAAATGAAATATATATAGTTCATAAATGTAGATAAGCTTTTTCATTTCATCATGTCATTTTAAGTATCTACCATAATTTATTTAACTGATCCTATATTGATAGGCATTTAAATTTTGTTTAGTTTTTGCTGTTGTAAGTCATGCATTGAGAATGATGAGGATTCTAGTGACTCGTGACTGCCTAAAATTGTGTGATCCTTTAAACGTAATACCAGTCACACTGGATTAGGGCCCACCCTAATGACTTCCTTTGGAAGATCCTATTTGGAAATAGAAACATTTCCATATATGGCACTAGAGATTAGGTTTTTATCATGAATTCTGAGGGTACAAAATTTAGTTCACAGCAAGACTTACTGTTTGTGTCCACTCTATTTTTAAGTGTAAGACCTAAACCTAAATGACTACAACATCTTGTTATAACTAGGTACCTTTTCTCTTTGGGGTTAGTACCTTCTTCAGCCTCTTTTCTCTATGATCACTACCCTCCAACCTTTAGTTTGAGTACATCACAACATTTTAAGTCACCCTGGACAGTTTCAGGTAGGGTTAAAATTTGCTCTCAAGGATTAAAACCCTCATGCTTGAAGGTTCTGGATTGCAGCCTCTGGACAGCATATTATCAAGGCTTTTATTTGGCTTTTGACATTTATCTAGCATGATACACCTTTAACTGTCAGCTTACTGTGCATCAAACCAAAGGTTATATTTGCCCTTATAAATTCCCTGCTCAAGCCTTTGCTTCCTTTCTTTCTTGCAGCAAAACAGAGGAAAAAGAGAAAAAGATCATGCCCATGTCTGCCAGTAACAACACGGATTTCAAAGGTAGTTTTCCTTCTGCAGAGGGTTTTCAACTGGCCTTTTTTCTGTTGGATGGAACTCCCTCAACTGTGCCTTCATGCTGGTCTAAGACTATTTGTCCTGCAAGGTATTGCACTGAAATATATTTTAAAAGCAACATTCCATAACTTGTGATGCAACCCAAAAATCTTGAAAATAGTTTGACATTGCTAAACTTTCAGCCCATGCACATACATAAGTTTTAATAAGAAAGTATTGCAGATTGAGGGTTGGGCTGTCTGGTAAATTTTGCCAGAGACAGAATTTGGTATGTACAAAAAGTCTGGTGTAATTTTTCAGTGATGATGTGCATATGTGCATCTGACAAATTCACCCAATGGGGAACTTTATGCCAGAGTCCTATCCTGTGTGAAAAGTTATGTCATTGCCCCAACACACCCCACCTTATAAGTTATGGTTGAGGTACGATTCTAGGAAGGTTATGGCCTCAGCTAACACCACCTGTTCAGTCTTGACCAAGGCCTCTCACTTAGATGGGCTCTGAAGGACCTTGGTAGCGAGGGTTTGTCAGTTAATGACATGCCTTAGAGCTGAAGAGTATGGAGGTGAATCTGAGCTGTACAACTCTGTGAATGCCACACAAACCTTTCAAAAAGGAACCCAAACTGATTTCTTACGTGTGTATGTTCATTTACACAAATGGTGATCAAATATTATTTACTGTCCAATTGACTCTGAAATTTAAATGGTATAGTTACTAATAATTACCCCAAGACGATAGGAATATATGCTCGCTCTACTTATATTCATATCTACCTTCATTAGTCATGAACTTCTATCTAAAGTTCTAGGAGACTAATGCAAACTTAGCTAAAAGATTGACTTTTCTATAAAAATTAAATGTTTGGTATTTACTTTTTATGGAAAAGTCAAACTTGGATGTGCTATGCGATTGCATTAAAGAAGCACGTTTGAAGTAGCAATGATGTCCTTATGCTCTCTCTCTCAGCTTTTCCTACTTCTGTAGCAGTATATCAAATTCTTGATTGTGAGTCCTACCCCAGGTATTCTCAGCTTAATATCTGTACCCCCTGGAGTCAGATCCTTAAAGAGGCATATAGTATATCTCAATATGTTTCTTAATTTTTGCTTTCATTTTGATGTGTGTGTGTGTGTGTGTGTGCACGTGCATGTGTGCATGTGCATGTGTGTGTGTGTACACATGCACATGCACACACACACACACACACACACATCCATTCTAGGTCATTTGCATAGTCTCTTAAAGTGAATAGTGACATATGACTTCATTGCTACAATTTGCATTTGGCTTTCCTATCAGGCTGGTACTAGGTAGAACCACTTTAATAACCACAACCAAGGAGAAGAAAACAGAAGCATATTTATACACACATTCATACATACAAAACATACATCTCTATGCCAAGTAGGCCCACATTAATTCACAGATATATGAAGAACATAATATTTTTGTAAATGCAGCAACCTAGACAATATGAAATCAAACTTGGGTTTTCATTATTAGTACTTATATACTAATGTTTTGAGAAATAATTGATTTCAGCTTTCCCCAAAATATTTTATGTTAAATTCATTCATTTTAAAATTCATGAATTTGCAATTTCATTTGCATTCAATTTATCAATTCAGTTCCATTTGTGGCTGTATAAAACCTGTAACATTAGGAGACTGAACTTTTTAAAAATCTGTAACCATTTAATAAAAATGAATTCATTACTAGCTCTGTTCTGTCAGTGTGTGTTTGGCATACTGATTATAAGTGTGTGCAGTTACATGCACCTGTGTGTGGATATCTGGGTGAAGAGACAAAGCAGAATATAGAGTGAAGAAGAGAAATATCATATTAAGGAATAACAACTTTTAATATAATAATAAAGTTTGCCAGGATTTTATTATGTTTTTTTAAACTTTTAACCTGAAAACATAAAAGGAAGAGAACTATTTAACAATGAATGTCCATGTGCCTGTCATCCAACTTCAGTGGTACCAGTGTATAAATAATTATTTTTTACCTATACCATTGCACAACTAGTCTTTCTAATCCTTGACATTATATCACTTAGTCATACAAGATTTTTGCATTTCTAAACAGTATTTCAACTGCGTTACTGCACCTAAAAACATGGCAATAATTTCTTTTCTTTATAGTTTATTTATTTATTATTAAACAATAATTTCTTAAAGTAACCATCCACTATAAAATTTCTTCCAATAGCCTCGTTATTTTCTTTTAGCATATTTGTTCGAATAAGCATCGAAATAAGCTCTGTAGATTTCATTTGTTTTATTTTTCCCTTGAATTCCTTTCATTTTGTTGGCCCCCATTCAACTTTTTCCTTTTATTACTGAAGAAACCAAGTTATATAACCCACAGAGTTTTTCACAATTGTTTTTCTGATTGTAATTTTTAGTATCATTTAATATATTATTTTTCCTTGTATTTCCTTCATATTTAGTTAATAGATTCACTTTTCTGATTCAGAATTGATTTTTTCCCCAGGGGCAAGAGATGTAGCTAGGATTGGTAAGAGGTTAAAGTTACATATTTCCATCCAGAGTTAAACAATGTTCAGTTGCTTCTCTTTTGTGATACCAGCCACCATGAATGATCATTGACTAATCTGTTGTTTAACTGGGTATTGCAAAATGGTGACATCTTTATTCCATCATTCTTTTTTGGCTTAGTGATGGGAATAATTCTAGAATGCACATCAGCAATTGGTTACTCTGATGTCTACTTTGTAAGAAAGGTAAGATAAATGCTAGTTCCTTTCCCTTTGTGAGTTTTCAAGGAAATGAGTTGGTTCTTTATCATACTGAATGGGTACAATGTGCTTGAAGTTATTGTAAATATACATAAATCCTGGAAACCAACACATCAGCATAAATAGACATTTGTTTTGATCCAAAATACTTAGGCACCAGTCTTGAATAACAATCCTAATGACTATCACTATCACCAATGATATGATTACCAAAAAGTACTTTTTCCAACTTTCATGGGTTCTTATGGAATATTCTACTAGGAATACACAGTAAAATTACTGTGTTTTCAAATGCCTAAATTGGTTTCTCTCTGCATGGTTTGCTACCAACTGAATACGTAAATAGGTGCATATGGTTCTGTTTCTTTTTCTAACTTTTAAAAGTTTAAATATATTCTTAAAAAAGTGAATTGTACTTTTAAATTATGTAAAATATTTACATAATTCCAAAAGTCAAATCGACAATAAAAAGGCATATTCAGAGAAGCCCAGTTTTATTCCTATTCACTTTAACCTGATGCCTCTTTTATTTTAACCTAAGTAATTTTTTAAAAATTACCTTTTGATTTACCTATCTTTTAAAATACAAGCAAATACAAGTATTTAGGTGTGCGTATATGTGTGCATGTGCATGTGTGCATGTGCATGTGTGCATGCGTGTGTGTGTGTGTGTGTGTGTTTGGAGAAGTGACAGCAAACCTCATTTTTCTTCCCCTTGACTTTTCCATTCAATAATATAGTCTACAGATCAATTCATAATAGTATGTGATTTTTTTTTTTACAAATGTAGAGTATTTAACTGAATGGATGTACTATGGTTGATTCAAGCAGTCACCTATAAATGAACAAAAGGGTTATTTTCAGTATTCAACTTTATAAATAGTGGTGTAATCAATAGCTTTGTGCGTATATCCTTTCATATTAATAATTAGTTTTTTAACTTAAAAATCATCTCAGATTATGTAAGGAATTTCAAATCACAGAAATGCATAAAGTTATATAATAGTTACATAATTCTATTTTTCTCTAATTCAGTCTAAGTTTTCTATTTTGAACTTCCTTCCCATCAAGACAATTTGAAGCAATCCTCATCTTTTGTGGATGCCTCCTTCCTTCCATGTTTTGCTGTATCTTTAGAAACTATGCATGTCAAAATTCCTTAAAGGACAGTGAAACATGTCCAGTTCTTCATCATTAGTCCACAGACACTGCTACAAAGACCATAGTATTCCAATTGGATAAGTTATTCCAATTCAGCAGCTTTTTCCTGGGATGTTTTCCATGCTCCTCTAAACAGATGAATCATGCAGAAGTTCAAGATTCCTTCTCTGACTGCTCAGGAATCTGGATGTGTTGCTCTGGTGTTCTGTGACTCATGGAACTGTTTCCATCACTCCACACTACTCATAGCCCAGAGGAGTGTCCCTATTTTCTCTCATGTTTCCCAAGAACATATCTTGTCCACATCCATAAATGTTAAACACCCTCAGTGAGTTAGGCTTTCAAAATAAAATTTTAAAAGTCTCCCTGCTTACCTTCCTGCCATATCCCTACCCTACAACAAGAATTCTTGCTTGAGTAAAAGGAAAGGAAGAATAAAAATTGGGAAAAATAGGAATAAAAATTTATATATCAAACTATTATTCAGATGCATGCAAATGTTAGGACTTCCTTGTTTATTTCCTATGGCAGTCTTCAGTTGTCATTAAACCTTAAAATTTGAGTGACAACCAAAAGCAGAGACAAGGAACCTTGATTTCAGAAGTCCTTGGATCCTATCCCAAGAGTTCAATTGACTGATAATCAGTAGTTCATAGAGTTCTTTGTCATTCAGATCCCTGCGTTCTTAGAAACACATGAGGGTATGTTCCAGGGATCACAAGGATGTTCATATAGAGCCTCCATCAATTGTAAGTTCTGAAAATATCTGAGTCTGTGGTGTAGAATCCCTTGCTAAAAGTGGCAAGTCTCAGACACCTGGTGAGTTGCTATGCTCTATTTCAGTACAGGTTAGACCTGCTAGCCAAGTTATAAGCCTTGACCTTACTCACTTCTGCCTAGGCACCCAGGCTACTTTCATTTGTCTATTTGATGGTAGTTTGTCTTTCCAGTCCACCCGAATTTCAGGAAAAGAGGAGGGGGAAGGGAAGAGGGTGAGTTGTGTCTTTTTATATCTGTTTTCCAGAAAAACATGGTATCAATTCTTTCCTTTTTCCCTGTCATTAAAACTGGAATGCCTCTTTCTGCTACTCTTTTAAGGCAAAGAAAGGGATCAGAGAAGGAAATGGTATTCTCCAGTTTCCATATTGCTGTCAATCTCTAAAATATCCTTGGGAAGAAGAGAAAGTCTGCTTGTGTATGCTTCCCTGCCTCTGCTTCCTTGTCTCTTCTCCTCTGCACTGTACTGTAAATAGCAGTGAACTCTGCTTGAAAGTTCAAGGTCTGCCCCTCTCATATCACCAGCTATGAAATCTTAGTTAACTGTTTAACATCCCTGATTCTCAGTTTGAGCTATTCAACATCTCTTTTAGTCATCCATTTTACTACCACTAAATAATATTTATATTAAAATAATAATATTTGTATTAGTCAGCTTTTTTGCTACTGTGACTAAAAGACCTGACCAGAACAATTGTAGAGAAGGAAAAGTTTATTTGGAGGCATATGGTTTTAGAGTCTCAGTCCATTGAGAGCCAGCTCCATTCCTTAGGCTCAAGGTGAGGCTGAGCGTCATGGCAGAAGAGTATGGTGGAGGGAAGTGGCTTACATGTTGATCAAGAAGCCTAGTAAAAGACTCCACTTGCCAGATACCAAATATATACCCCAAAAGCATCTCCCCAATGACCCACTTCCAGTCACACCCTACCTGCCTTCAGTTACCACTCAGTTAATCTCATCAAGGGATTCATTGGGTTAAGGCTTTCATAACCCAACCATTTCTCCTATGAATGTTCTTGCATTGTCCCACACATGAGTTTTTGGGGGACACCTCACATTCAAACCATAACAAATAAGAAGTGCATGTTCTGATTAGTACTAGGGCTAGCAGTAACCAACAGAAACCCTACTACGCTGGCCTCAAACACAGGAGTTTTTGCTTTTAATTTTTGGTCTCCTGTGGAGATAGGCAGTGCAAGCCAGTAAGAGAGTTAAGCACATTACCTCTGACTCAGGTTCCTTCTGGGCTTTGCACCACAGTCTCTGTTGTTAGTTTCTGTCCTTGTGCTGCCAAGCTGATTGTCCCACCTCAAGTACCAATTCGTTGTTCCTGTCAATAAAGAGGAAGAGCAGAACATCACCAGGAGAAACAATGGGGGCACATGACTGCTGATTCACCCTCTTTAAGAGGTTTCCTGGGAAGCTTATCCTGGCAACTGCCACTCAGAGCCACACCAGGACAAAGGGCCACCTCTGTCCTTAGCAGTCTGAGATGAAGGGTATCTTAACTGGGCACATGGTCACACTGAGCAAACCAAAGATTCTGTTATTAAAGAGGAAGAGGAGAGTGAACATTGGATAGTCAGCCACCTTCTTATGTAAAACATATAATATACAATGCCTTCAAGGAACACCTTAATTTACTCAATCTTCCTCATTGTGGAAAGCATAAGGTTGTCTCTCCATCTTCAAATTTTTATTTTAGTGTTTCACTCACATGAATATCACTTTTCTTCCTTTTCTCCCAGATAGTATATTCATAGATTTTTTTTTAAAGTTGAAGAGAATCAGAGCAATCATGTGGTCAAACTTTCACAAAACATGAGACCTCATTTTAATAATTCCTACCAATATCACAGTTCCCGCTCTTCTGTCTAGATCTAGAACAACTCCACAGTACGTCCCCCATCACCCACTGACCACTTCATCTTCAAATTGTAATTTCTTCTTTGAATATTATCTTTAAAATCAATCATATCTCATCATCTATAAACTGAAAAATATTTAATCTTCCTTAACTGTTAGATAATAGAGTGAGACAACATCTTTAGCCTATGTGTATGTGTGAATGGGAACAACCAGAAAATGATAGTTGTACTCCATTTGTGTGCAATGAACTAAAATAAAAATAAATAAATAAATAAAATAAAAATTTTGGTTCTGTGCATATAGGGACAAGGAAGAAGGAACTGTGAACATTGCATTTGTACTTCTGTCACAATGTTTATATTTCCCCAAATAATAAAATATTAATTGGAATAAAACACAAAAGAAAGCAAATAGAAAAAAAAAGTAAATTTTGAAGTGTCTGAAATAGAAAAGAATTTACAAATCTCAGGACAGAAAACAAACTTATTTCCTTGAACACATCTTTCAGAATCTGCATATAAAATTCTCATACCTGTGTGCACATAGAATATTTGTGACCATGGAGATCAACATTTCATGCTCTCCTGTAATGTCAATGTAATTCAAGTTTGTGCCTGTGATACATTATTTTTCCCCATATGAAATACTAACTGAATGCAAAATGTACAAAAGGAGTTCACATTTGTATAACTCATTTTCAGTTTGCAAATCTCTCTCCTCCTGCTATGTTTTGATCTTTATAGTCCATATTAAAGTTGTGTCCCATAATTACACAGAGGTAAAAGACCTATCCAAAGAAACATACTTAAAAGTGAAAGAAATGAAACTTCAGTTTGAACTCTCCCATTTCACTAGCCCTTGACTCTCTGGTAAAGAATTCATACTGGAGATCAAACATTCAAGGGTTTACATCCTATTTGAAAAGCAGTGTTTTGGTTAGTACGTTTACTTTTTCCAAGTTAGGGATATGATAGTGTTGGGAAGAAAATACATTTTCAAGTTTAGAGATATGGCTAAAGGCTCTAGGCAATATATTTTTTCAACAAGACTGAGGTATCTAATCTGTACTCTGTAGCTGGTGGAATTTGTCATGTCACTTACCTTCAATTAACTGCTTCAATTTTCTCAAGGAGCAAGCCAAGGAGACTCAGTCACAAACTTGTGATTGATATATTGAATCCAGAGCTGATCACTTTTTCTTTATAAGCCTCCCTGAGGATCACTCACTTCCTGAAGGAAAGATTTTTGAGTCATATTGACCTCATCCTGGACTTCAGCCTCCAGGCTAATAATTGTTGAGATGAAACGAGGTCTTTCATTCTATAATCTGTGTCTTTGAGTAATTTCTAAGGATTCCTTGAGTCATGAATACGGAGCCTTACCTGTTCTAGGTGCTGAGAATATGTTCAAAACATCAGTTCGACAAAAAGCCTAAGACTGGTGGTTCTCACATTTCCATGGATGAGACAAAGGAGCATATGAAAGCTGTTAGGTTGTGCTGTAAGAGCATCATGTCATTAGGCTAAAGGAGGAAAGAGTCTCTTCTGATTGGAAGCTGAGAAGACACTGAAGATACTATCCAAAGAATGAATTGATGCCCCATGTGCTTAAATAAATGAAGAAAAAACTGTCAAACCCTGAGAGAGTAATAAAACTGGAAGAAAACAAGATAGGAGGAGAAGACTCAGCATAGTCTATGAATAGTTGGACTAGAAATAAAAGGGAAAATTCTAGAAATTTTGTCATCAGACATCAATATGTAATATTTTTAGATGTTTCCAAGTATGCTACATTTTTTCATGGTATAGAGGTTCAATATGGGACATGAAAGTGACTGATAACTCAAAGAATGGATGAAGGTTCTCAAATGGATAAGATCAGGGTATCAAATGGGTTTACATGTGTAATATGAATATTAAGATTGCCACAGACACTAGCAGGGGTGGGGAAGAGATGCAATTCAAATTTCTCAATGGTTTAACCTGGGAGAACTTCTGAGAACCAGAGACACATCAGAGATACAATGATAAAGGTATGACTTACATTATAAAGGAAGAAGTGTTATTAATTAACTATGGAAAAATCATTGTTTGGAAATATAGCTAAAACATTCTCAGACCATCCCCAGGTGTCAAGATACATGTGATTGAGAAGAGTCACCTTTGCACAGTACCAGGGAAGAAAGAGCCATCTTTGCGAAGATAACGATTTTGAAGACAGTAAAAGAATCCCTTCAAAATTAAATGTGGATCCTCGAAGCTCAAAGGAATGATGCCAGGAGTGGCTTGAAGAATCAGATGAGAAAAGTAGCAGAATGAATACATGGAATAGTAGCGGAATGAAAAATTGGTTTAGTAATCTTGCACTATCACCAGTGAATACTGACAAAGAGATGATGGCACGTGGTTTTTGCAGTTCCAGGACTAAACAGAGTGAGATTTGTTGAGGTCCTATCAGGTGAATACCCATACACTATGCACGGAATTACATGAGAGGAACTCTGAGCCAGGGTAATCTAGAATCTTTTATAATGGATAGTAAGCATGCCTGACTTTTGCTCTGGAGACATTTGCTGTCTTTGTTATTATGTAGGATTATCAAGAATGCCTGTCCTGACTTGACAGGGAGGCACTATCTCTATTTTCAAAGGCTGTTTACTAATTATCCTTGAAACTACAATTTGGACCAAAGGGCAGTCAGTGTATCTGCTGATGAGATGTGTAGAAGCACAAGACCCTGGAAACTGTTTCACAGTTTTTGTTCCTAGCCTTTTCTCTAACCTCAGGATGCCTGAATGTTTGACCAAGGATTGAATGCCCTTTGAAACACTAACTTAAGGGGTTTATCAATACTCTATGTTCAAGATAAGTGAGGAAATTATGCATCAAACTGAGCACAAGTCCCTCATTGTTGGGATTATGATGAGTATCTGATAATGAATGATGAGATGCAGATGAACCATAGACAGAGCCCTATTCATCATGTCCTGGAGGAGACACCATTAAGGAAGAGCCAATAGTCCAAAAAACTAAGAACCTATGGTTTTCCTCTGCTCAGATGGCCTGATCTTTCCCACATTTGTCTTCTTGTGATTATATTTTCCAAGTCTGCATGGCCAGGAAATTTTGCAACCATGCCTCAGAGTCACAAGACCACCCACTAGACTGATGCTATTGTGCTGTTGCTGCCTCCTTCTGTGCACTTTCTTAAAGCAGTTACCCCTTATGAGTGTCCATCCAATCCCCAAACCACTGCTGCTCTTGTGCTCAGTGAGCACTGCCCTTACTAAATGGCTACTTCATATTCTGGGGCTCAGTATGCATGCTCTATTTTCAGTATGTTATTCCTTTCTAGTGCTTAGCAGCTCCCTGATATGCACTCTATCTACACAGTGAATGTCCCATCTTCTGCTATGTTGTAGGAAACAATGTGCCCATCTGTGAGGGATCAGAGAGGGGATTTGAGAGCTGAAACTGTGATAAGAGCCCTCCCAGAACAAAGGGAAGGTGACCTGGCACACTCAGTACCTATGTGGGCATGTGCAACTTTTTTGCAACTCTGGAGTATAGAATACCCAGTCAGAATGCATGTTGCCATGTAGGGGAGACACAGGGGCAACTAACAAAGGATGTACAAGGTAATGCCCACTGCGCTCCAGGCTCAGCCTTTGGATGCTGGATCAGGGCCAGTATTAATAAACACTGCTTCCTGGCTGAAAGCCTCATTGTCCTATGTGCAAGAATCCTGCAACAAAACTCCTTTTCATACAGAACATTCTACCAGTTATCCTGGTTTTATTTCTATCTGCATACCACTCTCTAAGTTGCCTTTTCCAGATCTATCTTCTAGGGTTTCTTCCCCATTTACTCAGGATTTCCCTCTGTATCTCCTCTCTGTTATGATTTGTCATCTGTTTTCCAGTTTGTTACTGTGGGCTACAACTTTTTTGTGTGTGTCTTGGTGAGACTCTCCCATTTAAGTTTTAAATGAAATGAATGAATAATATATATATATATAAAATATACATATAAACAAAATGTACCCACATTCATTTCAGTGGACTATTGAGAGGGAGAAAAGGTAAGCACGAAAGCCCAATTTACTCCCATTATCAGAAGCTGTCAGAACAACTCTTTGCCTTTCAATCATTCAATTCCAATCTCAATTAATTAAATAAATAATTTTCTGGAAGAAAAATTACCAAGGCTATCTTTATCATTGGCAGACCACTTGGGTACGGTCTTCAGAATCCTATTACCTTTTTTCTCCCAGGTTTGTACACCAAATTCTATAGATATTCATTGAATCTTATTCAGACTAGACATAAAATGAATTATATATGCTTCCATTTTAACAATACTTTAGTTTTGATGACAATTTTTGTAATAATCATCCATATCATATCTTTAAAGTGAAGTTTTTGAGAAAAAATTTACATAATATAGTAAGTTTTCACAAATATCTACGGTGTTGAAACCCCTACCACAATGATATGTAGAATGTTTCATCACCCCCAAAATTTCTTCCATGCTCCTTTGTAAACAATGTTCTTACTCCATCCCCAAATCTTGGCAACCACTGGTCTCTCCCTAAGTATTTTTCTTTTTAGGGCTATCATGTGAATGAAATTCTATCTAGCTTCTTTTACTAGCATACTATTTTTGGGAATTAACCACAATGTTGAAGATTATCAACTTTTTTGTTAAACAATAATTCAATATATGGATACTCATTGAGTCTAATATGACAATCTCTGCCTTTTATGTGGGGTTTTGACTATTTATAGTTCATGTAATTGTTGACATATTTTTATTTAAATCTTTGATCTTGCCAACTTTTTTCCCTTGATCCTATATTCCTCTCTTCTCCTCTTTTCCTATCTTCTTTTGGTTTAATTGACGCTATGATTACCACTATTGAAATCATAACTTTTTGATTTGTTCTAGGGCTTACAATATAAATGTTTAACTTATCACAGTTTACCTGCAGTTAATAGTATACCACTTCAAGTATATTAAAATATTTTAACAGTATATTTTTCTACTTCTTGCTATTGATATTGCATTTTGCTTGAACATATTATAAAGCACGTACATTGCTGTTTTCCACTTTAGTCAACTTTTACAAAGATTAAAAGTAAAAATAGATATTTATGAGCTGGAGATATAGCTCAGTTGGTAGAGTGCTTGCCTTACAAGCACAAAGCCCAGGATTCAATCCCCAGCACTGCAAAAAGAAAAAGAAGATACTTATCCTCATTTCTACCATTTTCTGTGCCCCTTATTTCTTTGTATAGATCCAGATTTCCATTTGGTATCATAGTCTTTTGACTCTGAAGGACTTTTCTTATTAACACATTTAATGCACGTGTGTTGGCAATAAAATCTCTTAGATTTTGTGTGAGAACATTATTTTTATTTTTTATTTTTAATTTTTTCCTGCCCTGTTGAAGGGTATTTTCAGTGGTTATAGAATTATGGATGGACAGATTTTGTTTTTCCTTTCTGTACTTTTAAGATTTCATTCCACTGACTACCAAGTAGTATAGTTTCTGATAGAAAATATGCTGTATTTCTGATGTTCTTTTTATTTGCTCTTATTTTAAAGTAAATTTATTGTGTATATATAAAGTATACAGCATAATATAATAATATAAATATTAATAGTAAAAAGGTTACTACTGCTAAACAAATTAACATCATCATCTCACCTAGCTATCCTTTTTGTTTATTTTATTGCAAGAAGAGTTAAATTCTACTCATTCAGCCTGAATTCCATATATGGTACAGTATCACTCAAGTTCTATATTAAACCTTTAAATCTTTGTTCATCCAACATATATGCTAATTTGTATGTCTGACCTACTCCTCCCTCTCCTACTTCCTCTGGTAACCACTGTTTTGTTGTCTGTCTGTATTTGACTTGCTCCTTGTAATTTGATGTATTTTGTTCTATGGCCACCTTCAAGATTTCTGTATAGGGTGGTTTGCAATGGTTTTAATATGATATATTTAAGACTGCATGTGTTTTGTGTTGTGTGTGTGTGCATGTGTGTGTTTATCTCACCTCTGCTTCATCTAAGTTTCTTGGAATGGTAGTTTGCCTTTTATTAACTTAGGAAAAAGCCATTATCCTCCTTTAATTCTCTCTTGTGCTTCTCAGGCTCCAATTGCATGTATGCTAGATTATTTGCTATTGTCCCACAGCTCTCAGATGCTTTGTTCTTTATTTCTGGTTTTTTTTTTCTTTTTGTTAAGTTATGGATAATTTGTTTTATCTGATATTCAAGTTCTGATTTTTTTATGCTCTTTTCAGTATGATGATCAACCTGTGGAAATAATTCCTTATATCCAGTATCAAGTATTTTATTCTAGCTCTTCCATTTTACTGTCTTGTATTTTCCATTTCTTCTCTGATATTCCTAATTTAAGCATGTACAACATTCTGTTTTCCCACTAGATCCCTTCACATATTACTAAAAGTAATTTCAAGGTCTCTCCGATAGTACTAACCTTTGAGTCATCTCTAAGTCTAGCCTATTTATTACCTCATCTCTCATAATTTTGATCGAATGCTGTTATAAAAAAAAAAAAGAAGAGGAAGAAGACTGAGTTAAATATTTTTTTCCTAAAAATGAATATACCTCATTTTTTATCTAGCCATTGTTTGGGAGGTTGAGCCAAACAAATTTGTAGCTGAATTAAATTTCAGTTTTGCTGCTACTCTTCTTACCCTCAGTTCACCACAGTTTTCAAGTTGCTCCAGCAATGGATTTGTGCCTAATGAGAGACCTTGGGTGTCAGAATGTTTTATCCAAGTGCTCCCACCCCACTCTCTGCTTTCTGCAATTTCTGAGACTATGCCTCTAATGAGGGTCTCTCTCATGTTCTTGCCCCTTCTGTACTTCTCTTGATACCTTAGACTAGGTTCATTGTGGGTGGGGGAGTTTCCATGGTCAAGTATGAGCGTTAGGTAAGGTCTCTGGGAGCACAAACTTTTCAGCATTACCAGTGGCAGGCCAGTTCTGCCTGGGTATCTCTTATCATCTCTAGTACCACTTGACCAGAGAGTGTTTCCTAGCTTTCTCCTGTGTAAATGCCTCTATTGTGTAGGAGAGAAAGAGCTTGGCTCACAAGATTTCCTGATTTTCTCCCAGAGGCAGAAGATTTTACCTCTGCTCTTTACCCAGAAAGAGTATCTTTGCCTGAGTTCAGAACTGAGTTCTCCCATCGGTGAAGAGCTGTTTCTAATAGAAGATGTGTGAAAGGAAGAACAAGGTGTTTTGCATCTATTCCCCTGAGGTGCAATCAATCAACTGCACACCTCTGCCACAAGAGGTCTTGTCTCTGATCTCCTTCTCAATTCCAAATATGTCTCATAAGCATTTAGTGGAGGCCCTGGACAAGAGTTTGCAAGTAAGTACAATTGTTTCTTGTGTTTTGGGCCCAGAGTTTTCAAAACTTGTACATTAGATTACACTCAGTATTTAAGATCTAAGAAATTTTACTTAATCTCTTCTTAAATGCATGCATAGAAACAGTCACTTCTCTTGCTCTGCCAAAAGCAATTTTATCCAATCTCTCTTTATAAAAGACTTTTTCTTTGAAATATATGCTTTGGAAACACAGCAATCTGATGGGTTTAAGAAAAGCTACGAGTTCGTAGATTTATCCAGCTTTTTTTTTTTTTGTATGATTGTTAGGATAAGAACAATGTTTTCTTGTGCATTTTTTGCATCCTGAACAGAAGTGGAATTTTTAAAATCTGTATTTGGTACAGATAGTATCATCAAATACAAAAGATGAAAGAGATCTTTAAAATTCTCTAGGACAGTGGTTTTCACACATTTTATGTTGGTGGAGTTCTTTGGTTTTTGAAAAAAATGCTTGCAATGAATTATCAGTAGACATTTTAAAATTCAAGTTTTGAAAAAGTAATGAAATAAGATAAGTCCTTGACAGATATTATACAACTAATTAAGCATTCTTTATCTTTGGTTAGCTGCTTATATCAAACTGTTTACCACACCAAGCATACAATTTGAATTACTGAAGAGACAATCTAGTCTCATATTCCAGCAAACACAAATTCTATCTTGGGCCATGGATTTATATTGAAACATATCATTGACTCACAGTAAATTATGTACCACTTTGTGCTGGGTCCTATTTACTATTCAGCCCAAATTTTCATCTTTTGTATTAAAATAAAATGCACATACTGATCAAAATCTAGCAGCACATTTCTGAAGGATTTTAGTATATTGATATGCCAGGAGATTCACCACCCAAATATAATGCCTACACTTCATAGATATACAAACAAAGTGCAGGTTAGTATTAACACACAATAGCGAAGATGAAGTATAGGTCTCCTGATTCTAGTGTCATTGACTTATAAAGCCAGTGTTCTACAGGAAATTGATAGATGATACCCTTGTTTTTTATTCTATTCAAAAGCCAAAATGGTTTACTTCTAAAGCTGTTATAAAATTCCAACAAGAAATTCATATTGTTATCCTATTTATGATTGATCTGCAAAAAAGTAGAAGAAATATGCCATCATTTTCCCCTTTGCATCTCCCAAAGAGTCTAGAATATTTGCCACATCAGAATTGATTTGTTATTGGAATAATTTTTCATTAGAATGGCATAGACTGCCAATGGCCATTTTTATGATGCACACATCTAAGTGCATACCAATGCTTTCCTAGTACTGTTCAACAGACTTTGAGGATTCTATCCTATCTTTTTCTGTGCATGGGAGTCAAGATGTTTGCTCTGATCTTAACCAAAACAAGCAAAAGCTGTGCTATTTCATGAATCGGTAGGAGGCACACCACGGTATTTGGCATCATCGATCATTTAAAACATATCACTATTGGTGACTCAGTGCTGATTCGATCATCAACTATTTAGTAATTCATCATACACCTAAAAATATGGACTGGTTAATTTGGGGCAAGACTTAACTTTCACTAATTCATCATTGATAAGAAAATGGTTCCATTCTATTATGAAGAATAAGGATGACTGATAATTCCTGGGTGGGATAAATAAGGACAAAAAGAAGGTCCTTTCAACCTCCTTTACAGTTGAGTCTCAGTAAAATATCTCATCCAAGATGCATACTGCCACAGATTATCTCAAGCCCCTGCCAAATGTGGGCTCTAATAACTTGACAAAGAAATTAAAATAACGAAGATCACCTCCCTTCCTTGTAGTAAATATAACTATCACAAATTATGGGAAATCTTTACAATTATGGCTTAAAACTGAGCATTCAATTGGGAACTCACAAGGCTTACTCCTGTTAATCCTTAGATAATTACAATTTTTCTAAATTGCCTGTCATGTGAATGAAGTAGATACTTACAAGGTAATAGGGTAGTCCTGGTCACTAGAGAGATGGAAATTCAAACCAAGGACATGACGCTATAGGTGGGTGTTAGCAAATGCTAGGAAGAAGGACACTTCCCTTTTCCTGTATTTGCTGACCTTTTTTTGCTCCAAATTCTTAGTCTGTGGGGGAAAATGCACTTCCACTTCTTGGCATTTTGAAAATTTTTTTTCTCTTGAGAAATCTTCCTTTTATCCTTTTCTCTACTCTCTGTGACTCTCCAAGCAGATTATGAGTCTTGATCCTTAGAAAAGCTGACCTATGTTGGATCAATCCCTACCATTTAATTTCTACAAACATTGGATAATTCTTTTAAAATTTGAACTCAGCAAATGTTCAGAAGAGTGCCACATACCATATGGGAAGGTTTTATATGAATAAATGGATTACAAAATGATGAACTTATATAGTATTTTACATACCTAAGCTTCTAAGTTTGTATATTCTCTGTGAAAGTAATACAGAATCAACTAGTTCATATAGAAATCAACTAGAATCAGCTCGTTCTATATATTAAAGATAAAAAATCAGAGTCAGGAAGATTTTTTAATGTTTTACACATGATTATATAGGATATCATCACCAGCCAACAAGAAAATAGGAATATCTCTATGAGTTTTAAACAATAGGAATATCATGGATTTGATGACATTAGTGATGAAAAAACTGAGAAGCCAAACACACCTGAAATTAACCACAAGGGGTTTCCATTACCTAAATGAAACCAAAGACTGGAGGGACTCTGGGAGGAACTGGTGTTTCTAGGACCCAGAATTCAGAGCCCTCTGGCGGGATGCAGCAGTACAGGGTGCCTTCCCCACAGGGGCTGGAGAAGCAAGGAGACAGGCCAGTAGAAAACCCAGTCCCTTTCCTACAAAGCACAGCTGAGGAGACAGCCTGATTTCAGACCTTTTCCTCTCCCTATGGTCAGTTCTCTACCTGTGTCTTGCCTCCATGGAACCCAGTCAGCAAGGGAGTCCGTTAAATGGTCTTTGCAAAAGAGGTGAGGAGCATTGATCTTAGCACAGTCAGCAATGACCACCTCCCATGGTTAGTGACAGAAAGGGCACTAGATAAGATGAGGTTGTGACACCACAGAACTTAAACACTGTTCTCCTTTGGGCCACAACTATTTCTCTTCTACTATCATTCTACCCTTGTAATTCTTGTCAATAGGGGTCTCCCATAATTCTGTCTGGCTCTCCAGTGATCCTGTTTAGAGGAGGGAAATATTTTAAAATTCTCTTTTTCTCCTATTAATCACAGCCACAAATGTTTCTCAAAGGTTCTATCTCTCCAGTATCATTAGATTTCCTTCTGGCATACAAAGCTGTTCATAGTCAACTCACAGTCTAGTGACCCAGCATCATTTTACACAGTTCTTCATCAATAAGTCTTTGATACTCTTGACTTCACATTCAATATTGTTCCTCCAGATCTGGAGAAGTACAGATCTTTTTTAAATTTAAAAAAATTTTTCTTTTTAGTTATATATGACAGTAGAATTTATTTTGGCAGATTATGCATAATAGAGTATAACTTATTCTATTTAGGATCCCACTCTTGTAGTTGTACATGATGTGGAGTTATGCTGACCATGTATTCAAATAAAACGCTTGGAAAGTTATGATCAATTAATTCCACTGTCTTTCCTATTCCTTTCCCCCTCCCTTCCCTACACTTCCCTTTGTCTAATCCAATGGATTTATATCATTCCCCTGCCACCCTCCCTTGTTTTGGGTTAGCATCCACAAAACAGAGAGAACATTTGGTCTTTGGGATTTGGGGATTGGCTAATTTCATTTAGCAAGATATTCTCCAACTCCATCCATTTACCTGAAAATGCCATAATTTCATACTTCTTTATGGCTGAGTAATATTCCACTGTGTGTAATATCACATTTTGTTTATCCATTCATCCATTGAAGGGCACCTAAGCTGTTTCCATAGCTTGACTATTGTGAGTTGAGTTGCTATAAACATTGATGTGGATGCATCACTGTAGTACGCTGTTTTTAAGTCCTTTGGGTATGGACTGAGAAATGGGATAACTTGGTCAGATGGTGGTTCCATTCCAAATTTTCTAAGGAATCTTCAGACTGCTTTCCATAGTGGTTGCACCAATTTGCAGTCCCACCAGGAATGTATGACTTCTCCAGATCTTCTCCATCTCTTCAGGTCTCACCTTCTCTGTGAAGGCATTAATAATTACTGCAGGTTTTGGGGCCTCCTTCTTTCAGTAATTCATGTAACACAAGAAATAGTCATACTACCTAGCAGCTAATCACTTGCTATTATGTCATTACTTAATAATTGCTTCCTACGCATTATTCTTGGACTCCAATGAAGTTGTAAACCCTTGATTAAAATGACAATACTTTTTGCACTTGTGAATGCCCTGTATCTTCTGGATTTGTACTGATCACATAAGTGGCTCTCAATACTAATTTACTCTCCTCCATTAATGTGTGTTCACATCTTATAGAAATATGCTGTCACGTCCACTGTCCCACCTACTGCATTAGGATTATCTTCACCTCCCACCCTCTCCTCCTATCTACATTCTTCCAACTTAAACAGCTTAATTCAGTCTCCTTCTTAATCCTTTGCATTTCTGACATGCTACATAATTGGCAGCACTTGACCAGTGCTTTCTTTAGTTTTCTTGTGAATATCTTCTCTGTTCTCCGAGTCTGTACATCCTCTTGAATGCAAGAACAATATCTTAGGCCATTTCTGTCCCTCCATAGTGTCCAGCACAATGACACCCAAGTAAGAACACAGATGGAGCTTACTCTTTGTCTGTGTGTCCCAGAAATTAATATAGTCCTTGGCATATAGTACATAATCAACAAAAGCTTGCTAAATGAATGAATACAAAACCACAATGTTAGTTTGATACTAGGCTGAGTTAAAATAATTTTAAACTGTTGTTCTTTCTTAAAATTGTAAGCAGAAGAATCAACTCTAATTTTTGAGAAAGTTGTGGAAATGAGAAACCATCAACTAATAAATTACTTATACTGTACTACCTGACTTTGGTTGTTAGTTTCAAATTCTTTCCCTATCAAAATTATTAACCAGAGAAACTAAAATTAACAAAGTAGGATAATTTCCCTTTTACTTCCCAGCTTTGTTTTGGGGGACATTCTGGACATTCTCCTAGAGGAAATGTGGAGAAAAAGAGTAACCCCAAACTTCAGGAAACAAGAATAAGAGGAGGAGAAGCAAGGAACTTAGACAATGCTCACCTTAGCTATCAATTTGCTGATTTTTATGTCTTGAAAAAAATGTAACACAAGAGATTTGCAAGTGCCTGGTTTTATTCAGAATCAATCTGTGCTGAGAAAAGGCACGATCCATTTCAGCAGAGGATCTGTCACCTACCCTTCTCTCAGCTCTAACATATCTGCTAAATTGATCTTTGTGTGTTAGCCCAACCTTATTCCAACATGGTGAACATGCAACTGCCAGAAAGAAGCCACAGAAGAACAGAGGGAGACTCTTTCCAAGGAAGAATCAGAATCATGGTGGGAAGATGGCAAGCATAGAACCTGCAAAGAGGATAGAGAGGATGAAGAGATGGCAAAGGAAGGGGAGCTGGAGGTGAGTGTTGCTGACTTCACAATGGTGGCACCAACTCCTTTGTGCCTACATTGAACCTGCTCAAAGTGTCCTCTTTATTACATTTTAAGAGAAAGAATATTTCATGATATTCAATTTGCAATACAGAGTATATCTAGGGTGAAGACTAGATGTGATATCACAAAGCTATTTATATGTCTGGCCTTGTTGTTTCCACATGGAAGACCCAAAGATGTTAGCAGATCAGCTTCATGCTTCACAGGGGAGTCTAGAGTTGGTAACAGCATGGCCACTGAGGAAGCCAAAAATGCTCCCACCCCTGTTCTGCCACCTCCTGGAGCTCTCTCCCTTGGGACCTGTCTCCAAATGGCCTTCCCCAAATAGAGTTTCTAGTTTCTGATCCGTCAGTCGGGAGTCACTGATTTACTGGGGCACCTTAGAGTGAAGGTGACTCCCAACTCTGAAGTGCCATATGCCTCCCCTGTGTTCCACTTCACCTTCTGTGTGCATTCACACATACACACCAGCCTGTGGGGCTCCATCTTTATCTAACAGAATCAGACGAGGTTGAGCCACGGGTCACAGAAGCCTGACTTCTAGGAACTAGCAGCCATAGAGTTCTGTCCCAGATTGCCAGGAAGTAAGTGGCACTGTGTGGGAGTGGTTTCCTGTCTGGTTCTATGATAGCTTCCCTGAGAAAATGGCTCCCCTAACTCCACCCCATCCTGTTCATCACAGAAGCCCCACCCCTTCTGGCCCCCTTTACCTTATAAATAAGAGTGGTGGGCTATTCCATGTTGTTAGAGGCCAGATCTGGTATGGCCCGACCCCTCACACCCTCTCTGGTTTAAAAAGAGTATTGGCTCTTGTGTGTTTATTGATTAGATAATTTTATGGGTAATTAATTGATTTATAGCCAACATCGTCCTCCAGCAGTTAATCCTTTTCTCATTCACGCAGGATGTGGCAGAAACCCTCACACCAGCCCCTCCTGTGCATCTACATGTGGCCCCTGCAGCACATTGACATGTGCTTCCTTTCCCTCTCAAAACCAGATGACTCTGACCTACTGGAATCTCTTCATTTGGGCCCTAAAAATTACTAAATTCACTCTTGCACCTGTTTTCCTGGGGTAACACATCTTTACTTTGTCTTTAATTCTAATGTTTACTTTGAGCATTTTGATAGATTGTAGCCAGTCCAAGCAGAAAAACAGTAACAATAATTATAATTTGTGATCCTCATTTTGGACCAGGTTCAAAAAAAAAAAAAAAAAGACCGTATTTAATAGCTAAGTGCCCAAACCATACTGTACACTCTTTTTCTTAAGAAATCACACTTCCTTTAAACACATAAAAAGAAACTGAAAGTCCATGGGTTCTGTACCCTTGGGCTGAGATGCTAAAAAGAGAGAAGCTATTCCTCACAATTATGAGTTGAAAGTATGTCAGAGGTCATCTGTTACAAACTCTAAAAGATGTTAAGACCACCTTTTAAAATATCCAGAGAAATTTTCAAATGAGTCCAACTCTACCATTGACAGGGTCACCAGGGTGATACTGACCTCACAAATAAAAGAGAACAAAACAAAACAACTCTTACCCAGCTTTAATAATAGCTCTCTTTACTAGGAAATATTCCCACTATCTTGATAACAATTCTGCTTCCCTATGATCTCTACCCATTACAAAGTCCAATCTTCCCCCCAGATGGTTGCCTTGAGCACATTTGAAAAGAATTCTCTCCTTAGACTTTTCATCCTAAGTTTAGATATTTCTAATTCCCTTACCATGCCTTCCAGGCCAATCCAAATTGTTCTCCTCTAGGTAAGCAAAAATTTGAAAGTGTTCCTTCAAAATCCAGCCCTTGAAACTGAGTTTAATAAACACATCTACTGACTTCTGCCCTGCTCAGAAGGTACAAAGCCAAAATGAGCAGCAATGGTCCTGTCTACCACCAAAAAACAAACAACAACAACAAAAAAAAACCACTGCTCTGCAAATTGACAGTTATCTTGATTCTATCAGAGAGCCACTTCAGAATATTGAACAACGGACCAAAATGTAAGGACTTGCAAAGAGAGAGGTTGGGGGCAAACAGCTGCTTATGTAGGGTTGATGCCATTGAACACTGTGCCCGCTGGAAAGGACAGGCCCATTAAAAAATTAAACAGATTGCCCAAGGCAGAACATGGGTGACTGTAAGCACAGAAGACTCTGGGAAGCGACGACCCAAGAAGCATTCGCACCTGATGGAAGATTTCTTCCCCAACTACCTCTGGGTGCTCTGGAGTAGTGGATGAAAAGACAGAAGAGTCCCTGAGGAAGCAGTCGCTGTGGGCAAGGCACAGAGCTCCTTCTGAACCCTTCTTTCCTACAGAACAAAATGCTGAAGCCATTTAGGGAGGGGCAGCAAATTCTGTCCCCTTAGGAACACGTCAAGATGCCTGGACGCTGGAGAGTAATGGCCACACCTGGGGAGCGCAGGCATGTATCATTGCGCATGCGCAGACCACCAGCCACACCCTGCCATGGGACTGGGACAGGACTCTGGGACAGAGAGTCGCTTCCTCCTTAATCACTGGGCCATCATTTTTACTACTTGCATCTCTCAATACTAAACATTGAGTTTCTGATATTCCTGACTCCTAGAAGATTTCTCCACAAACTTACCCTTGGTTTTCCCCTAGTCATGGTACAAGATGAAACTTTTTGAATGGCTGCCAATGAACAGGCTTCAGACAATCCCTCTACTCCAGGGCTTTGAAAGTGGACAATAAATAGAGAACGGAGAGAAAAATGTTAGAGGATTAAAAATTCAACAGCCCTCAGCAGCTTGGCTGTTCTTTTCCGTGGGTGAGCCTTTCTCTATGACTGCTTTCTGAATATCGGGGTGATTGGAAAGAAACAGGATAATAAATATGTGGGGCAAAAAATCCCCCCTTCCCACACAAATAAATTTTCCCTTTTCCCTGTTGTTAGGTGACAGATAAAGAAACACTGGAGTGAGAAGAATGATGCTCCTTTCTCCTCTGTGGATGCACGGGTCTGAGGGCTGAGCTTCCTCTGTGGTGGATGCCCAGGTCTGAGCTGAGCATCCTCTGTGCCTGGTGGTGACTCAGGCCATAAAGAGTGGAGCAGAGCCCAGCGTTGCTGCCTTCCTCTAATCCTCCTGAATCTGCCCCCCACTGCAGCTCCCTCTGCACTTGTTGGGAGAGACTCCTGGGCCTTGTTGTTGCGGTTGTTGTCTCAATACCACAGGCTTCTTTTAATCTTCCCTTCCATCTTCCATCCTTCAGTGTGCAAGCTGCTGAGGGATTTGCATGCTGCAAGAGGGACTTTCCCCTATACTCACTGCATTGCATTAAATAAGGACAATGACATTTCCAGAGCCCCGCAGGAATGGGAAAAAAATAGGAAAGAAAGATAATTATGATCCTGTTAAATGTATTCTGCTTCTCTCCATTTAATCCCCAAAGCCTCCTAAGCATGCAAACCCCAAGAGACTGTGTTTTCGAAGTCACTTAAGAAAAAGGCTAACACAGAAGAGAAAGGTTGAAAGGTTACATCACCAGGGAATGCTCCTTTCCCTTGTTCTCACCGCACTAGGCTGTTTGTCAGGGATTTTAGTTTATTTTGTTTTGTTTTTCTTTTCTTTTTTGCTGCTGGTTTTGAGGCCCCTGTTCTATTCATTTACAGTAACATCCCTTTGAAGAGAATGAGTGATGAAGACAGTGATTTTTTTCTATAGTTGGGATCAGCAACTTTCTATAATAACCCAGAGACCTCCCTCTCTCCCTCTTTATCCTCCTCCTCCTTTCATCAGCTATTTTTTGAAATACCTCCATGTACAAAAATGCCTCTATCATTCTAATCACAGTTGATTAGAAGCAATAAAAAAGTTATAAAATTGAATTTTAAAAAACTCTTTTTTTCTTATAGTTTAAGAACCTGCTGTGCAACCCCAGCTTGGCTATAAGGAAACACGTCACTGAACCACAATTTCTCTGTGTGGATTAAGCTTGGTGGGGCAGGGACCAGGGTATATAGTGCACACTGTGGTAGCCCCAAGGCTTAGTCAGTGCTTAAGAGAAATGGGAATCCATAAACGTTTCTTGAACCAACTACACACATGTGTGAATGGACAGATGGATCCTAGTGAACTTTCCAGGCACATTTTCTCGCACTGAGGCTGTTTCTCATTCATCATTCATTTTACAATCTGGATTATGAGCAATCTAGACACAAATAGGGACCTGCTAACACAGCTCAAAGATCACCAAAGGGGATTGTTCCATTTCATGGAGACTTTGGGAGACCCTCCAAATCACAGTAGAACAAAGGGAAATCACCAAAATACAAGCAGGTCCTGTTGCCCAAAGTAGAATTCTCCAAATTCCAGAACTCTTCAAACTTCCTGTTCTACTCTGCAAGCAATGACAGAACACAAAACAATTTTAAAGGCACTCAGAATCCTGACTTTTACAGTTTTCTTTTTTGCATGTTATTCTCTTTGATTTGAAGGTTTTTAGTGTCCTTGTATAGAATATTCACCTTGTATAGGAACCTCTTCCACAACAACCCTGACAGGTGTTTTACCAGATTCAGTGTGAGGCATGGTGTGATGCGCCAATAAGGATTGTGTGAAAGAGCCTATTCCTTTTATGTACAACTATAATGTAAGAACTTATTCTTTATAATAACATAAAATTACTTCATTATTGCTTTTTCCTGGTGCTTTCACAAAATTTCTAAAAATGCATAAGAGTCAATGTAACTATTTTTGTATAGTATGTGTATTTGTAAAATCCCTACTTTCCCCTGCCTTCTCCTAGCTCAGCTAACTTTTAAAGCAACTAAAGTATCTTTTTCAAGATGTCCCTAGAATTTTGAGATTTTTTTTTTAGCCTACTTATCTTCTTAATGAACCTTGAAAAGTGATACACACACACACACACACACACACACACACGGTCCCAAATGCCATCAGATTAGCATAGACTGGGTGTTTGTCTCTCCTTTAATCTAAGCGTTCCAGGCCAAAATGGCATGGCAAACCCATCTCACTGGCATACCATCTATTCATTCTATTAGATGCGATTCAATAAAACAAAATGAGTTGAAAAGCTTTGGTGAGTCAGGGAGTTCCCTGATGCAAACACATGCAAACTACATAGATTCTTTGTGAGCATTATACAATGTATACATGTAGTAAAATATTTCATTACACTCGAAAAGTATGTACAATCATGTGTCCAAAAAAAATGAAGAGATTTATGAACTCTTGACCCAAACACTTCCTTTACATTTTCTAAGGAGAGACACCTGCCAACCCCTAACTCTTCAAGCCGTTAATGCTTTAACTCCGGTGTGAATGAAGTCCTGCAGAAGCACAGAAGAGGAGACTATTATTTTATAACGTGCGAGTCCCCCTGGTAACAAAGGTGAGTGAGGGTTGAGATTTAGTTAGGAAGGCTTCCCAGAAATGGTGGTACTGAAGCTGTTCCTCAAGTCTGGTGTAATTGGGCTAGACAGAGCCAGAGGAGAAAGAGTCTCTGTAGGGTGCAAAAGCACAAAGGTGTGACCTGTCAAGGTATGTCTGGGGAATGTACAATGACTAGGAAATGCTAGTGCATTTGTTAGACTGTGACAAGTGGTGTAAAGGGTGTCTGCCCAGAATGAAGGACTTGGATTGCCACAAAGAAAAGTATTGGCTTCCCCTGGAAGATAAAGGGGTACCAAGAAAGAATTTTATTTTCCATTTTTTAAGATCTTTTTTTAATTGGTGCATTATAATTGTACATAATAGTGGACTTTGTTACATGTTTGTAAATGCACATAACTTAATTCAGTCAGTTTATTTCCCCACTGCCTCCTTTTACCGTGGTTCCCTTCCTTTACCGCCCTCCCCACCCCCGCCTGTTAAAGAAGGATTTTTAGTAGACAGGTGGCCTGCTGCAGTCTAGGTTCTTGAAGTCATTTTAGGGGCATTGTGGTCAGGACCTTGAGTAAAGAAAGCTAGAGGCAAGGAGACTAGATACAAGACTTTAACAAAAGTTTAGAAATCCACTTGCATATGTAATCCTAAGTGGGTTATCAAAATTAAAGGCTCTGGAATGGCTCATCTCACTCCCACGGCACACCTGCAAAATCTTCCCCATTAATATATACACACCTGCCTCTAAGCTCAGAAATAATGAAGGCATGCCAAAGAATCGTTATTATCTTTATGGTTTTTAATTTACTTCTTAAATAAACATATGAGAGCTACATTATACAAGTAGCTTTCAATGCCTAGACTGTATATTTCTCCACTTGTATAACCTTCTTTCCCTCAGCCTATGGGGTAGTTTAGTCGATTCGTGTATTATGCAAATCAACAATGTGTTATTGTAATAATGTGTTTGGGAATAGCATTGAGATTTTCATGTCTCTCATTACCACAGAATCATAGCCCAGTGTCTACCATTTCTTCTGATGAGTCATTGAACCAGGCAAAGGAGCCAAATGGAAAGCACAAGGTGACCCAATGAACAGGAAGCATATCATTGTTTCCTCAGGAAAATGACTGCTAAGTCACAACTACACTTCACATGTATAATGGCTTACTTTAAAAAAAAAAAGTTTACTACTGGGACATTCATCTGTGAAACTGGGATTTAATTCGGGGGTTAGCAACTCAGTGCTGACAAACAAAGCTGGTGTCCATCTCAGGGCCACACCCATTTCCCATACAGTTGGCTGCCTTTTCCCTCTGTGCACGGGAAGCAATATGGCACCCAGGTTAAGATGTTGCAGACTGCAGAGGCTAACATTCCATCTCTACTACTTTTGCAATTTTTTGGAACTTCTCAATTTCAGAATTTTTCTTTTTAACTAGATGAATTTCTTGGCTCCTGGGCTAAGTACCATTGAAAAACACAAAGAACCCTGGCCTTGTGCTGTCTCCATTCTAACAAGGGATGATAGAGCAAACATACAGTGAATACACTATATGTTAGGTATGTTAGCAGGTGACCAGGGCTGTGGGGATGCAGAACCTGTGAAGCAAGCATGGGAACGTTGGCAGGGGATGTAGCATTGAGCCTGGTGGCCAGAGACACCTCACTGAGGAGACAGTTGTGAGGAAATACATGAAGGAGGGAAGGGAATGATCCAAGTAAACGCTGTAATAAAGACCAGGAGGCTCTCACCTCTTCCTTCATCAGTAAGCAGAGTGGCTATAGCCTGGGAAGGGGAGGGCTTATGAGGAGAGGAGGTCAGACAGGCACATGAGATCAGATCACTACAGCTTTCCAGCCAATTTTATGCCCTTTGGCTTCTTGGAGTGAAGTTGGTGTGCTAAGCTAAGGAGTGATAAACTTGATTTAGATGTTAAAGGCTTCTGTATTGGAAACCACTAGAGAGGGACAAAGGTAGAATCCTTTTAAGAATTCTTGGTTTCGATGCCAGTGAGAGATGATTATGCCTATGCCCAAAGCACTAGCAGTAATTTGAGTAAAAAGTGATCAAGTTTTAAGTATATTTTGAAACTAAAGCCATAGGGTTTCCTGATAGGCAGAATGACTGTAACACTTTTGGTGTAACTGAATGGAAAGATAAAGTTGTCACTAAGAAGTTGTGAATGGAGTTTAGGAAGCAAGATCTAGAGGATAGTCGTAGTAACATTGAACTTGAGGGTCTTTTAGAATTCCAAGTAAACTGAGGAAATACTTAATATATGATTCTGAAGCTCCAGAGAGTTGACAAAGGAATATGGACATGATCTGAATGTAGATTATATTTAAAACCAGGAAGCAGGATGAGATAATTAAGGGAGAGAGTAATAAGACCAAAAAAAAAAAAAAAAAAAAGATTAATATCTGAGCCCTGGGGCTCTGGAAGGCGAAAGATCTGGTGCATTAGAACTTCTTGCTTCAAAGCCTGGTTAATTGTGAAACTGATGGGGCTGGAGTTTCGAGGCCCTTCCAAGGCTAGAGGAGGAGCTCCAGTAATACCTTCATGTGGTCCTATGTGCTTTTCAAATTTGCAAAAGTGAGATGTTTTAGTCACAGCTCAATTAGCATCATTCTTTCTGTTCCAACCTCCCTCTCTTACACTGGGCTTCCCTGTATAACAAAGGATTCATGTTTGGGGAATCTTTAAGAAATTGTGGGGATATATTAGGTTCAATCAACATGGCCCATGATCACTTCCAGGAAGCATTTGCTTTCTGTTATGGCCTTGGAAGGACTTCCAGCAGGATTCCCAACCACCAGAGAGGCAATTCAGTCATGGCACCTCAGTACAGGACAAGAGGTCCTGCATCTTATAGTTCTTAACACCAGATGTCTGTGAGTACTGGAGGAAAAAACAAAGTCTGAAATCGATGAAGCCAAAAGCTTTTCTGGAAAGTTCTTCTAATCATCAAATGTATGAAATTGCCACTGGAGGATTCAATTCCTGTAAACACCAAGTCAAAACATAAACTTTCTCCTATCAGAAGTATTCTAGAAAATGAAGAGTATTGAATTAGAAATACCTTAGGCATTTTTTTTTCTTTTTGATGGGAATTAAGACAAACAGAATTTATTAGAATCTTGGTGCTTGCTGAAACTAATAGCACTACTACAAACAGTAAGTACATTTGTGATAGCTAATTTATAAAGAGACATGGTAGAGGTTTTCCTCATGTTTGGCAAGAATCCTAAATTCATAACCAGTTGTGAAATGAAGAAAAAAATCTAATCTATCAATAATTACAAGTAAATGAGAAAAGTGATTATGCTTCTCTTCTTTGCATAGAAAATGATTCTGTAAAATCATTCAAATGAAGAGATTATGGAAAAGTATACAGTCAAAACTTTAGGTTATGAAAAGGATTACAAAGGTGTAGCTGGAAGTTTATAAACAGATTCAACAAAAATATTGTTATTTTTCTGAATTTTTATTTTTGTGACAAAATTTATCTTGGAGCTTTCATATGTTTATATTTGTTGTAATTTCTCTTCCTAAAAATTTATTCTCTTTCTAAAAATTTATTCACTTTTATCCTTAATGTTGTGTTTGCAGTATTGTATTCTTTTTTTAATCAACAATTCTAAAGTAATATACGTGTCAAGCCTCACAATATCTGACTCCATTCCTCCTGGTGCATACGAAGTACAAGATAAACTAAGCATTCCTTTTTATTTAACTCACAGTCCATCTGCTTTCAGCCCAGAGTTGAAAGTGATATCCATAGTCCACTCCTACATGCCCATGGGTAGCTGCTGGTCAGCCAGATTGACAGCTGATGTAATACCTTTGCAACGACCCCAATTCCTCATCTTTCTGTTGGTTTTCCTTCAAACATAATCTGTTCTCCAAGGTGGCACTGTTTTCTATGCCAAGACATAAACAAATTATCGGCTCTGGTGTGTATGGGTGTGGCAATGGTAGTGGTGGAAAAGGTGAAATGGGGCACCCCCCAATTTAATAATGGTTTCTAGGAAGCTAAAAATAAGAATCTGCCTCACCACAGTGATTTGTAGGGTATTTTTCCCCCATGACAACTCTTGGTTATCTCAATAGCTATTAGCTCTATCCTCCCTTTTTTTTTTTTTTTTTTTTGGCATATTTACATTTGTATTATTTGGGAGTCCATCTGCACTTCTGTGCTTCTTGTTCACAGCTGCAGAAACAGGGATTTGTCCTCTGTGCAGTGGAAAGCTGTGCATATAGTAGGCACACACAATAAGTACTCCCTGGATATGAACTTTCAGGTCAAAATTCTCTTTAAAGCAAGAAAAAATATAAATCTACAATTATGATAGGGAACAACAACGTATCTATTCAATAATCTAAATCAACTAGCTTGAAGCACATCAAAACGATCATACAGAATTGAAAAACTTAATTAAATCATGCTTGTTTTGCAAATCATGTTTCCAACATGCTACATTTTTCTGACTTTGCAGATATAAGGAATAAAAGTGAACACCTGAATAAGTAGTAACTGAAATTTGAGAACATTATGTAATGATATGTAACCATTACCAGTCAATATAACTTAGGAAACATTAAAAAACAAAGTCTCGTTCTAAACTCTAAGTATCCAAGATGAGCTTCAGAAGAACTCAGGAGGTACTAAGTGCAAACAGAGCACATTGGGTCTGAATGAACTCTGAATGTCAATATGCCTTCCCAAAAGGTGACGGTCAGGTCCTAAGTCTGATGGCACAGGCTCCTGAATCAGAATATCTAAGGAGATGTCTTCAGTCCTCCTCTATGATGGTTTTGGTAAGAACAATAACCTCTGCTAATGGTGACTGGAAAATAAACTGGAACTCACTTGTGGGTGGAATGATGGCTAATTTTTAAAAATTTTTATATTTTGGTACTAGGGATTGAAGCCAGGGGTACTCAACCACTGAACTACATCCCCAGCACTTTCAAATTTTTATTTTGAGATAGGGTCTCACTAAGTTGCCCAAGCTGGCCTCAAACTTGCTATCCTCCTACCTCAGCCTCCCAAGAAGCTGGGATTGCTAACTTGAATTTTAATGCATTCTTTGAGATGAAGAAATCCAGGTCTCTTCAAAGACTGGGAGTACAACTTGACTACAATATGGAAGATTCTTTTTTTTTATTTTTGTACAATCCCCATCTGAATGATTAGGAGGACATGCTATCTTCCCTTACACATTTGATTGCTTTTTGATTAACAAAATGTTAGCATCCCTAAAATTTATCAAAAACTTCAGATAACAATTGAAATCTTGAGCCGTGAACTCTAGACCAGAACTTCCAGGTACTCTGTGACCTTGAATCTGGGATTTTTAACTTCTCTGGGTCTCAGTTCCTTTTTCCACAAAACTTCACTAAGTGAACGTAACCTAAGATCTCTGGTGGTCTAGGTGATTTATAAATGAGATTCAGAGAACTCATAACCCTTGAAAACTGTATGTGGAATTTATACATATGTGCATTTTCTTGGGTAAGTCAAATTTTCAGATTCTCTGGAAGTTTTTCTAATATAAAAAATTAGCCCTGAATTGGATGATATCTGAAGGCCTTTTCCAATTTACATACCTAAAATTCTTTTCATATCAGTGTATTTAACTTTTCCAACCAGGTATCTTTCAGCAGACTGGCAGGCACTCTATTAATTGGCAATGCTAATTGATCAGCTGCCTTATTTTTTACTCTGGACTGGGAAGGTTAGTTGGGTATTAACTGTGTTCTTTGTCAAAGACTATAAGAAAGGAAACATCAACTAAAAAGGAGCAGGACCAAGGAAATTACTTGAATCAGCTACATAATCCCTCTTGGAACTCAAATGATCATTCCTTAGATATTTTCTTGACCTCTGGGAATAAACTTCTCTGTTTTCCCCTCCTGTACTCTAATCTAGGAATGCTATAAGGATCTACTGAGTGCCTACTGTGTGTTTGTACCCTAAAGGCAGGGAGGAGACTTGAACACAACCCTACCTAGTATTGATTTGCTCTCATTTATTCTTTCACAGAATGAGGATGCCACAGGACCCTTACAGGTAGTCAGGTTAAGTGACTCTCTATGTGGAATGGTGTAAAAGTCCCTGGGAGATGTTCGGGGCATCTTGCCCCCTGGTCTCACCAGATGCCTGAAATTCTTCCATTAGTCACCTATAAAGGCATGGAGCGGATTTCTATTGCATGCAAAAGTTACTTGGGAGGAGAAACAAATTAAACCATTAGCAGAGATGAGTTAAACACATTAGCTGTTTACCCTGCAGGTATTGAATAAAGGATTTTGAGGGATTGATTGCATGGTGTGGAGAAAAGTTCCAGAGATTAGTTTGGGGAATATAAACGTTTAAAGTCAAAAAGTTTGGGGTCCTCACATGACAGTACTTCACCTTCAAGAATAATAATATTCTGAACTTGCTATGTTCTTATCATACAAACAACACAATGCAAAGTATTTTACATACATTTTCTCCTTGCCATGTGACAAAGATCTTTTAATTCCCATTTTTTTAAATTAAGAAATGAGCACTGTGATAGACCCTTAAGTGATTTTCCTGAAGTTACACAGTTATTAAATATGTAATGGGTCAGAATGCAACCATGTTTTCTGATTTCAAAGCTGGGGATCTGTAGACAATGTATTATGTGGCTATTATTAACACAGAGAAAAAATATATATACATGTCAAGCAAAACAGTCACTCAAATGTTTTTAAATGACTTTAAAGTCTATCAGTGATGATATATACATATTTTAGAAAATAACTATAATATGAGTAAATTTTCATTTATCCATAACACAACTATCCTTGGTTATCCCAAGGATTCAAGGACCTGGACTATCTCCAGGACAGAGAATAGAAACCCGAAGTTCCAGGTGATAAATCATTAGCTGCTAGACTTCCCTCCCAATAACCCCATAGGTGCCAAGAGGTTAGAAGTTGGCCTGTAGATCTCAAGTGGTGACGTAAGGAAAAGCTTGGAAGGAAATTTAAGAGTAAAACTCCAAAGTCTCTATTTTTCCCCATAAAACTCTATAATAATTTCAATGAGGAAAAACTAAAGAGAGTGTTCAATATACTGTGTTGGAAACCAACTCTCCTAACTGAAGTCAAGTGGTGACCACAGAAGTGAGGTTGGAGGAGAGAAAGCAGCTGGCTGTCAAGAGTTGTGGTGAAGTGGGGTGGGATGGAGTTAGACGGGCAAGTCCCTGGCACAGCCACAAGAAACTTTGGCTAAAACAAGGACTGGCAGAATATGAGAGTCTGACAGTTGCATTCAAAACAAACTGTCATGGTGAGACTTGCAGAGAGGCAGGCTAATTAGGAGCAACAAAATTCATTCTCTCTCTGCACAAGCTCAAGTACTCCCCCTATTTTAAAAATGAAGGAAGGGAGAGGTAAGGAAGAGTGGAGGACAGCAATCAACAAGCTTATTAACACTGTCTTGCCATGATGTTATAACACTATTTCTTTCCTTTTCTTCCTTCCTTCCTTCTTTATTTATTTATTTATTTATTTAGTACTGGAAATTGACTCTAGGGGTGCTTAATTGCTAAACCACATCCCCAGCCCATTTTTATTTTTTATTTTATTTTTTTTTAAATATTTTTAGTTGTAGATGGACACAATATATTTATTTTTTATGTGGTGCTGAGAATTGAACTCACTGTCTCACACATGCTAGGCAGGCATTCTACCACTGAGCCACAATTAGGGCCTCACTACATTGCTGAGGCTGGCCTTGAACTTGCAGTCCTCCTACCTCAGCCTCTGGAGTTGCTGGGTCTTTCCTTTTCTTAAAAACAGGCATTAGAGGGTGTTGTATAAGCATACTTGTCTTCAATTCCTTGTCCTTCCATTCCCCAATCCATGCAATGATTTTCCACCATCTTCCTGCTGGTTGTACTGTCTAGTTCAGGAGTACCAACAGTCTTCTGGTTAATAGATCTAAAGGGCATTGCTAAGGTCTTGGTTTCCTTGACCAGTCTTTCAGTAGCTTTGGGCAACCTGATAATGCCTCCCACTTTACTCTCTGTCTTTGTTTTCCAGCCAACTCTTTGGAATCTCCCTTTCAATCTTCTTTTTTAAGTTTGTCTTCCTATTTTCCTTGATTAAATATTGTGGTCCCAGGAGCCCTCCTCAATCCTCTTCTCACACTACACAATCTCCTGAGAGGCCCCATCTCCCCATTGGTAGCATGACCATGGGTACAAACATCCATTACCAGCAGAGATCTTGCTATGTGCTCCAGTTTTCTATGTCTAAATGTCTCAGGACATCTTCATATGGCCATGTATGGGCATCTCAGATTCAGTGTTCTACTCAGGATTAAATTTGGCTATAAGTGGCTGAATTAAATAAATGTTATTTTCCTTCTATGTGAGCAGGCCAAGGATGTAAAAGTGGTTCTATGGCCATTGGGGTTTCATAATACTTTACTCAGTGCTCCACTATCCTCTAGATGTAGTTTTGGTCTCATGGTCTAAGTTCACTGTTGGAGCTCCAGCCAAGATGTTTTCAGTTCCAGCAGTGGAACTAAAGAAATGAGGAACAGAGAGAAGAACACCTATTAGAAGAATCCCCAAACGTTTTGCATGCATCCCTCTAGCTTTGACTTAACCACATGATTAAGCAAGCTGGGATATGCCTAACTGAATTTTGGGTACTGACTTTTGAAGAAAAAGGATATTGGGAGTAGCAAGCAATCTCGTTAACTTTCAAGAGACTTGCAAACACATTTACCCACCTCCAAACAATGAAATCTGTTTCCCCTCTTATATTTGCTGTCTCAGTAAGTGACACCATCATCTACTAAATTGCCCAAGTTAGAAACCTCCTCCTTCTTTACCTCCTACGTTGGGCATGGCCACATGTTACTGACTGTTTTAGTTATCTTTTTCATTGCTGTGACCAAAATACCCAACAAGAACAGCTTAGAGGAGGAAAACTTTATTTGGGCTTATGGTTTCAGAGGTCTCAGTCCATAGATGGCCAACGTCATTGCTCTGGACAGAAGATGACAGTGCATCATGGGGGAAGGACCCAGTGGAGGAAAACCATATAGGTCATAGTGGAGTCAGGAAGCAGAGAGCAAGAATGAAAGCTGAGAGTGAGAAAGTGAAGGGCAGCAGGTAAGATTCATCCTTCTAGGGCATGTCCCCAGTGATGCCCCTCCTCTAGTCACGCCTATCTGCCAACAGTTACCACCCAGTCAGTCCTTTGGAACAAGGATGGACCAATTAGGTCACAGTTCTCAGAATCTGATCATTGTACTTCTGCATGTTTCTGCATGACATTAACAGAAACACCTCACATTCAAACCATAACATTGACCCTACATTTTCAATACACTCAAAGTTTGTCTCTTCTTCTGCCACTCAAATGCTCCTTCCCTAGGTCCTGTCATGACCATGTGCCACCTCCATAAATCCCTGTCTCCTAAATGAGCTCTCTGCTGTCAGTCCAGCTCCTCTTTCCTCCATTGCCCACTCGAATGGAAAAACTACTTTCCAAGCACAAATCAGATCACAGATATGCCTGTTGATCATTTTCCAATGGCTTCTCATTTCAAACTCAATACAGCTCGTGCCCTCTCCTGCACCTTAGAATTTACTCACCCTCCCCTCTGTTTTGTCCTCTACAGTCTGGTCATCCATGAGAAGTTTCCATTCCCAAATACACTGAACACTGGACAGTCCTTAGACCTTCCTCCTGCTGCTCATTTCTTACCATATCCTCCCTTCAAGTCCAATACTTGTGTGCTCACTCTCATTCTTCCAGGATCAGTTAAGATGTCATCTCCATCTCTTTGAAGAGACGTCCAGAGAAAGTCCACAGACTGTGAAACTTTGTTTTCCTGCTGCAATGTTTCTCTCATAGACTTTGCCACAATGCATTATAATTACTTTTCTCCCTTTTCCCCTGTCTTTTGTCTGGTCTGTCTGCTATAACAAAGTTCTATGGACTAGGTGGCTAATAAACTACAGACATTCATTTCTCACAGTTCTGGAAGCTAAACATGTGAGATAAGGATGCCAACATTGTGGGATCTGGTGAGGGCCCTGTACCAGTTGCAGGCTGTGACTTCTTGATTAATCCTCACTTGGCAGAGGTTCCTTTAGTAAAGGCACTAATGCCCATTCTGAGTGATCTACCCTCATGGCCTAATCACTTTCCAAGGACCCTACCCCCAAGTATCATCTATTGGGGATGAGGATATCAATATATAAATTTTGAGTTGACACATTTAGTCCATTGTGCACTTACACACTGAGGGCTCTAGGGAAAGGATTTATTATGTGCTCACAGATCTCCAGTCCTTTGTACAGCACCTAGCACATAGTACTTCTGCAGTAAGTCAGTTCCTTAAACAAGAGTCCAGAGCTATTGCCTCTCATCTGGATTTCTTCTCTGACCAAACCTGATGGATTCCACAATCCTATTTCTCCTTTTTTATTCTGGTCTACGAGTGATTGTCCTGATATTTCTGTTCATGTGGGTACTGGGTCAGGGTGATCTGCCACACAATACCTTCTATTCTGACTCCTGTCCCTTCTATGCCTATTGCACCCCAGACATATCCATCCATGGTTGTACTTTTCAGTCTGGAACAATTCACACCCCATCAAGAAATCAGACACTCAGTCCTTGCTCTGGAAGACTTTACTGAGTCTACAAATCTAATAAAAAGGAAGCCCTTAAGCACTGAGAAACTAATTCTTGTTGAGGATTAATTAACTTAGAAGTATTTATTGCAGCTGTCCCGTGTGCTATATTCTGTGTTGGATGCTGGGGATGCAATGATGAGTTCCTTCCCTTCTGGAGTTTCTGGCTTAGTCAGGAAAACAGAGTTAATCAAATAATTTCATTAATAAAAGATTAATCACAAACATTGAAAAGTACACTCAATGAATTAAAGACAATTCTCTTATTGCTTTATCAAAGATCTGTGATTTAGATATTTAGATAGGGGTGGATGTTTGAGGATAGAGGGGTGGGTTAGGAGTGGTCAAGGAGAGATTTTAGCCAGAACTGGTTAGGTAGTTAGTGTAGAAAGAAAAGAAATCGGGTCAAATCGAGAAAATGAAGGACATGAAAAGCACCTACACCTGGAAGTTGGAGGCTGCCCTGGGGAATGGAATATCAAAGATCTCTGGAACCCATTGATAACCAGATTTACCTGCCCTTATCGAGAACTATAGGCAAAGAGTTGCTAATTAACACCCGCTGGGACATTACCTGCTATCCCTTCAGCCCTTCCCCTGCCCATCTGCTTCTCCGCTTTTGCCACTCACCTGCAAAAGTGGGCCTAAACAGAGAGGAAGAATATGAGGGGGGAAGGGAACAAGAGAGTAAAACTTATAAAAAGGACAGGATTTACTCGCCACACGGATTCTGCCTTTGGGTCCCCTTCTTCCATCTGGGAGAAGTCTACTTTTACTTTTCTTTAATAAAACTTTATTTTCCACTCTATACTTGCCTCGGTTTGCTTCTACTGTGTTATTCTTCAACACCTGAGGAAGCAGCAAGATCTGAGGGTGGGTAAAAATAATAACAGAATGTGTGACAGATACCATTGCCCTGTGTACATGCATGAACGCACAGATGGTGTGACTCTAATTTGTGTACAGCCAGTGAAACAATAGCTGTACTCCATTTGTGTTCAATGAATCAATAAGTAAATAAAAAAAAATTAAAAAAACAAATTATAAATACATTTAAAAAAAAAAAAAAGATCTGAGGGTGAATAGGCACTAACCAGGTGGGGAAAGGGTGACACTGAGAGAGCAGCAAGGACAGAGGAAGAGTATGACAGAGGGAGTGGCGTGTTCAAAGTCCTTATGACAGAGGAACCACCTGCACTCCCAAGACAGTGAAGTGAGACGGGGCTCCTATGACTGCAGCATTTGTGTGACAGAAATAGAGAGGTGGCAGCTGGCTATCCTGGTGCAGCCAGGGCAGACGTGTGGGTCTTCAGAAGAATTCTAACAATCCACGGTGCTTTGTGACACCAGAGTTGAAAAGGCAATGCACTTGTCAGACAGAAGATGGCAAGCTTGGCAGACGTGGCAAGGGAGAGTGTCCTTGGCATGATCTATAAGTTCTTAAAATCAAGAACTAGGTATCTTCACATATCAAGTGACAGCTGAACTGTTGTTAATGAATGAAGGAGCCAATTAATTTAGAAATGGACTCGTGTTCACTACCTCTAAAGTTCATTTCCTGGTGATCACTAGGGTAGAGAAAATTCTCCAAATAAGAAAATGCACTTATTTCACTGTGTGTTTATCTGCCCACAAGATCTTTCATGGGCATTTTTCTTGAACTAATAAATAATGAAAGAGTTCTAAATGGGGAATGGGGAATTCTCAGTAAGGAATTATAAAATCAAGGCTGTCCCACTCTGAAAAGTCCAAACAGGATTCTTTTTTTTTTTTAAAAGATTACATTTAATTAGCTCCCAATTTGCTTCTGTAACAGAAGGGATTTAAGAGTTTATGGTAATAATATGCAAAAGACTGAAATGCTCTTGAAACATATGCTAAACTTTGCCACTGAACAGAGTGCAAGATGCTATCGGTATTACGAAGCCCAAGAGGAAAGTGGGGATGGGGTGGCAGTGCCCTGCTGTCCTGAAGTACCTAGGAGGGCAGTCAGCAGTGACCTCTAGGAATCCCTGCCTAGTCACAGGAATAGGTGGCCCATAGTCAGTCTGTGATGTCCTTGGTGGAAATATAACAAAGCCATGGACAGGATGTGCAGGTGAGAATAGTTTATTGATGCATAAATATTTTAATAGTAATAGCTAATTCTTAGTGCTTATTATGTGCTAGAATCTGCTCTACATAGTTTATATGTACTAACATATTTAATTCTTTGGAGAGCCATACCAAGTACGTATAATTAGCTTCATTTTGTAAATGAGGAACCTGAGACACAGAGGAGTTAAGTAACTTTCTGAAGGCCTCACAGTTAGTGGAGGCGTTGGAATTAACCCAAGCAATTGGCCTCCAAAGTCTACAATTATACATACACTACAGCATTCTGACTCCCATATGTACTTCAAATGCTTAGTGCAAGAATCAACTGTTTATGTGTATAAGGAGCTTAGAACAGTTCCTGGCACATAGCAGCTTCATGTTTGCTTTGGGTATATTTTCTTCTGTGGTAGGGATCAATCCCATCCTTAATTCTGGCATTTCTGTTTTCTCCTTCTACTCCAAATCCCTTTTGGTTAAACTGACCCTCAGCAACCTCAACATGATCCATTAATGTTTGTTAATCACTACTTTTCTGTCTGATTCTTTCCGATGACTTCTGGGACAAGAAGGAAGAAGGGAAACTCCTGGGAATATGGATGATTTAAGAATCACAGGAGTGAGCATTCCTGCGAAGGCTAGCAGTCCACGTGCCACACACCAGGATTCTACTATATAAACACAAAGTAGTCTCAGAAAGCAAGAGGCCTGGAAATATCAAGTCTGCTCCATGTGTCACTGACACACGTTTATATATTATTTCCCAAGGGTGGGGGTTGCGGGGGCAAGATGGTAAGAGAGATACAAAAGCATGTGAGGGATGGATCAGTGGAAAGGAAATGCAGATTTCAGGAAAGAAGTGAGAAGCAAGCATGGGTCAGCTCCATACATGATATCATATGCCACATAGTTAAAATAAAAAAGGTTGTGAAATAGGTGACAGGTGAGATAATGACATTGACTCCTGCACCATGACCTGAAGGCAGAAGATGAAAGATGACCTATGCGTGTATTTCCAAGATGAATGAAGCCCTGATCTCTCAAAACCAAAGATATCCAGTTTTGAATTTTCTGCTGAGGAAATAGATAATACCATCAAAAGCCAGAATGTTTTCTCAAAGGGTTGGCCACGGGGCTAAGTTAGTTCAGAGCGACAAGCTGCAGGTACAACCGATAAGAGGCAGATAACAAAGGAAACCTTGGAAACTTCCGGAACAATGTCTTCCAAGCAGAGGCCGCTGAGGGCTGAGACTACCAGACGCCTCGGGTTCCGGGAATATTTTTTAATAGACTGCTGTGTTGCTTTTGTGCCATGTGAGGACAGATTGATATTCTGCAGTGGACCCTGATGGACACACAGCTGGAGGAGAAACAGCAGCTGAAGCTAATAATAGAGCAGCCTAGAGCACAGACACAATGGCTGTGGAAGTCTCGGTGGGCAACACAAACCCACAGGGGAACACGTGACTGTCACTCTTCTGCTCTCCCTCCCTCCCCCACCCTGATGAGCCGCGTGGCTGTGATCAGCATTCAAGGAAGTTCAGATGTGGCTGCTGAGGTTTGAAATTGAATTCCAGGCCAGCTGCACGATCAGGTCTCAGGGCCTGTAGGAATCTTCTCACTTTGTCTTCAGGTACCATTTTCCAAAAGTGAAAAAATATTTTAAGGAGTGTTTATTAAGTTCTTACTGTGCACGAGGCACTGGACATCCTTTATCTTATTTAATCTTCACTGCAACCCCCATGCAGCAGGATATCTATCTAAAAGTATTTTTATACTAAAAAATGGAGGTTTTGAGAAAACAGTAACTTAGATGCATCACACAGAATTATAATTCAAATCCAGTTTGGCTTGAGTCTAACATAGGTGCTCTTATCTTCTCTGCTCTACTCCTTTTGGGAAGCTTTTTGCATCAGTAGCATGTTTAGGTAGCTTAGTGGAAATATATGCTCCCTGGCTGGTATGGCGGTGAGACTGGAGAATCACAATTTTGAGGCCAGCCTCAGAAACTTAACCAGACCCTAAGAAACTTAGTGAGAGCCTGTCTCAAAATTAAAAATAAGAAGGGCTCAGAAAGCAGCTCAGCGGTAAAGCACACCCAGGTTCAATCTCCAACACCAAAAAAAAGAAAAAAAGAAAAAAAGAAAAAAGAAAAGAAAAGAAAAGAAAAGAAAAGAAAGAAAAAGAGAAGGAAAGAAGAAAGAAATATTTGATCTCAGTTTTGCAGTTCTGATTTTGATTTCTACTTGAATGACTATAAAAAAGGTGACCAGAATATTTGGTAAGAAGACTTTTTTCAGAACAGTTCTTTCAATCAGCAAAAACGCTGGAGCCAACAATCTTATATTGGAACATAAATCTTTTCCTTCTCATCTATCACCAGGGAATGTCTGAGCAGAGTTCTTTTCCATCTACAGTTTCCATCCCTTCTCCTTTCATGCCATTGTATGTGAGGGCTTATAAGTGTTTGTAGGGAAACATAAATTTGAGCAGGGTTATTTTAGATCCTATGAAAGTGACTCATTTTTTATAGTACCAAGAAGAGTCTCCTAGGGCAATTCAATGTTTATTAAAAGCCTACTATTTGTTTGGCATGGTGTTTGGAGCCAAAGATAAAATAACTAATAAGACGCAGGACTTGGATGTCATTAGAGGACTCATGATGCTCAATTAAATGTCACCTTCCTGTGGCCTCATCTCAATGGAGAGGCTGCTGGAGTTTTCTTTGCCTTTCCTACTCTCATAGAGGAGTTCACTCTTCCTAGAAAACCAAGGTGTCTAAGTCTTTGGACTGAGTCCTCCCAACTGAAATGTGGATGTCATGGACACTGTCTTCCTCCTCTTCCCCGCTTCCATCAGAGCTCCCACTGGGACCTCAGCTACTCTCATCTCCATGCTAACCTGGTCTAAGGAAGAAGAATTATGTTAGGTACAAATGTTAGGTAGGCTGGTTAGCTAAGAACAGGTGGTAGAGGTAAAGGACAATGCAGGACAGACATTAGCCCTATGCACCAAGAATCCAGAGCCATAAAACTGCACCTGTGGGGAACTTTCTTTAAATAGGCAAGCTTTGGGAAATGAGATCCAGAATGCCTTAACCTTCCCCAGGCTGCAGAGAACTATAATCCCTTGAGGGAATTATTACTTAAAACCCTGGAACCCTAACTAAAATAGAGAAGTATCAGAAAAGTGGGTACATCAAGACCCCCAGCTAATTATAACTCCTCAAGAGGCACGATGGTTTTCAGACAAGTGCCATCACTATTTCTCGTAAATGATTAGGTCACAACAACCCTGTCAACCAGAATATCTAGGCCCTCACAGAGGGATTTTTTGGGCGCTATCCAAAGTGTATATAAACCAATCTAGGGAAGACAGGGAAATCAGGGCACAAAGGACTCAGTTTCCTTAAAACACTCCAGGCCTGTGAGCACCACACTGCCTTTTCTTGGGATGGTTCATACAGTTCTTATGCTGTACAGAACCCTCTCCTTTCACTCTATTAAACTTTTGCTTAACTATGCTGGGTTTCACTCAAATTCTTTCTGGTGAAGTCACAAGCACCTACACCCAAGGGTTGTGGTGGCAGGCCCCCAGCTCCATAACACAAGGCTCGAAGTATGTGAAACTGGAAAATTGAAAGGGTATTGTAGAGAAAGAAGATTATAAATGAGAACATGGTGTTTTAAGTAGATTGTAATATTCATCTACATCCTCTAGAGAAACAAAATTGGTGATCTAAATTAATAACCTTATCCGTGCTTTATAATATTTTTTATGGGAAAATACATTTTGAATTCCCAATAATCAACTTCAAGACAAAATTAATAAGACTTTGGGAGAAAATAAATAAGACCCACTGATTAATTGTGGACTGGCTACATATGTTGAAAAAATTATTTTTCCTAAGGTAGTTAGTTCACAAATATCTGAAAGAAGATTAAATCGTCAATCAGATAATTCTAGAGAAAATGGAGGACATAACATGGGGGAATAAGCAAGTCGTCTGGGGTCACACAGGGAATCAGGGGTGTTCACAGCAGAATGAAGTCAGCCCTGCAGTGGATCAGGGCTGCTGCCTTCCACTCTACAGAAAGAAACCTGAAGACCATGCAGCACTTGTTGAAAGGACATCAGAAAGGATAAAAGCAACAAAGTTTTGTGCCTGTGACCAGAATGCCCTCTGTTATTTATGAGACACACAATTGCTGAGTCAACTGCATGCAGTGGGGATCACTATGTAGATGCCCAAGAGAAATATTTGCTCTCCAATTTGATTTCTACTTAAATGCCTGTTAAAAAAAAAAAAAAAGTGACCAGAATATTTGGTTAGAAGACTTGTCAAAATAGTGCTGAGATTTCTTTGCAATCAATAGAAAAGCTAGATCCAAAAACCCTTATACTGGAACGTAAAGCTCTTTCTTCCTTTATTCTTTTTTTTTTTTTTTCCTTTGCTGGTAAAGAAGAAGGAGGTCTGTTTGTTCTTTTGTAAAACAAATCAAGACAGCATATAGCACAGGAAGATGGGACCCAGTCCTTTCTGAGAGACAACAGCAGTCTGCTTAAATCCCCAGCTCTCTCCATAACAAAGGTGAGCAAATCCCCTTTCAAATGAATTTGTTCCAGCTTCCTCACTCAGGGATTGCATAACACAATCAGAACACAAAGTCCAACCAGAACCTGAAATCAGGTAGAGCCCAGAAGGTTGTGGCAGGACAGTGATGGATAACACAGGAGGGAATAATAAGAAAATTCATATTCAGTGCCCAGAATTTAGTTCGCACAAAAATCCTGCAAAACAAGCATTTTTAAAAACCTACTTTATGGAAATTCTAAACTTGTCATAATCATAAAAATAAAAAGTGATGGAGCTGACTTTGAATTCAGGTCTTCTGACACCCCAAAGCTAAGCTTTCTACCATATCAGAGAAAAATTAAAAGATGACCAAAGATCTTTGACCACCCTGTGGGGACTCTAGTAGAAAGTTCACCAAATGTCCAATGACAGAAATTGGAGATGTTTATGATGGATTGGCAAATGTTTTTTGTAAAGGAACAAACAGTATACTTACAGATTTGTAGGACATAGAGTCTCTGTCACCTGCTTAGCTATGACATTGTAGCAAGTAAGTAGACACAAAGGGCAGTGAGGAAAAGTAATGGTTGTGGTATGACTGTGTCCTAATAAAACTTTATTAACAAACACAGTCAGCCAGCCAATTTGGCCAATGGACTATGGTTCTCCAACCCTTGCACTAATTTATATGAAAAAAATCTAGATCAAGCCTTCCAAATGAAAATAGTGAAACCAATGCAATGGTTTTCTGAGAAAGTGTCCTGGCAAACAAAGTGTCCCAGGCTAGTCAACCAGACTAGCCTTCTCTGACTCTAAACCTGAAATGTAAATTATTTTATTCTAGCATCTTGGAGGCAGCATAAGAGCAAGAGAGGAGGACAAACATATTCAAACCAAAAGACTTCATTGGTGTGGTTAGGTAATGGAAACTACTGGCAAGAAAATCAAGTTGTTCACAATTGGCAATGGAAAATGAATCTCATGTGTGCATTTATCTGTCTACATGGACTTTATAAAGTTGTTGAACTGTTTTTAAAAACTTTGGTGTTGGGGCTGGGGATAGAGCTCAGTTGGCAGAGTGCCTGCTTCACATGCACAAGGCCCTGGGATTAATCCCCAGCACCACAAAAAAACAAAACAAAACAAAAACAAATTTGGATGTTAAAATCAGTCAAGTTACCTAGATTTCATTTTCTGTTTTCCTACTATTTTGTGTGGATATGAGTCTGACAAGATCTTGTCAGCTATCTACCAACTAATGGTTCTTAGCAGAACACCAAGAAAAACAAGTTCTCTCCTTTCCAAAGATGGTTTCCCCCTGTACTTCTATGCTCCTTTCCTCTGTTTATTGATGTTTGTGTGGCCTTTGAACCAACCATGTATATCTGCATAATTTCCAGGCTAGTTTTGGTAAAAGATTCTAGAAATAAGCCTTTCCTTTCTTGGAGTCTAAGTACTACCCAGTAGATGCAACTCTATAAAAAAGGTTTTTATCTTTGGTTATGAAATTACCAGACTTAGTAGTTTTGCCATTAGTCATTAAATATAAGGTTTTCCATTGCAATTTGATACTGCAAACAACTAGAAATTAGACTCCAATGCTATGTTTGAAATGAGAACATGTGTCAAAAAGAGACATTATGCTAAGAAGAACAGAAGGATGCTCTAACATGAACTATTCACTCTTTAAGTGATAGACAACTTTGCCCTGACCTTGAAAATCCTTAATAAGAGGCAGATCTATGTCATGCTGATCCAAAAAGAGGGAGGACCTGAGTCCCTCCTTTAAGAGGGTCTAGGGCAACTGTCACACAGCTGACTATGATGATTTATTTTACCTGTTGAGATCCAGTGACTTATTGGCTAGTCTACCAGTAATAGTCAAACAAAGACCCAGCATCCATGAGGACATGAAGGTTATTTGAATATATATATATATATATATAGTCAAACTGTGTTATCAGAATAAGCACCAAATTCTGCCCAGAGTGGAGAGAAAAGATAGCTCCTCTTTACAAGAGATCCTGGTTTTTCCATTTGCTAGAGGACAAAAGGTGGCATTAATTCTTGTTTATCACCTATTCTTTGTGAAGCTAAGTATCTGTGTAGGTTCGAATCATCTAGTGAAAAAACAATAACAAACCCTGCTTCGATTTTCATCCTTGAAAATGGATCAGTGGTCCTTAATCAGTGCGTGCATCTGGATTGACCTGTTCTTCCAGATGTAGCTTATGAACTTATGGGGTCAATGGCACAGTCATAGAAGCATCATCTTATTGTAAAAAACAAAAACAAAACGAAACCGGGCACAGTGGCATATGTGTGTTTTTCCAGTGGCTGGGGAGGCTGAGGTAGGAGGATAGTGAGTTCAAAAACAGCCTCAACAATTTAGGGAGTCCCTAAGCAACTTAGTGAAACCCTGTCTCAAAATAAAATATCAAAAAGGGCTGGGGATGTGGCTAGGTAGCTAAGTACCCCTGGGTTCAATCCCTAGTACAAAGGAAGAGCGTAAAAAAAGAAAAAAAAGAAAAGAAAAAGTAGAGGAGGGATTTAACTAGGAATTGGATATTTTACTGTTTGGAGACTACTTTAGAATTCTTAATCTCCATCCTATATTGGTTGTAGTTCTGCATCAAACCTTAAACTCACTCAACTTTTCTATACTTTTTAGGTTTGTGTTTCATCTCTGATAAACAATTTTGTAGATTCTTAGTATACACGTTGTCAGGAGAAACATATTACTGGCTATTTCCTTAAGAGTGGATTGGCTGAGGTTCAACTTCACATAGACCCACTAAAGAAAGAGAAGACTTCGACCACGAGAATCTGAAAGAATTCTGAGTATGCTTACAATGTGGAGAGAAATTGAGTTATATAAACTCCATGGCAGTTTCCTTCTGTGAATGGCCTTTACTCCTTGTTTTAGTCAGCTTTTTCACTGCTGTGACTAAATGATCCAACCAGAACAATTTTAGGGGAGCACAAGTTTACCTGGGGCCTCACGGTTTCAGAGGTCTCAATCTATAGACAGCAGGCTCCATCCCTCAAGGTGAGGTGGGACATCATAGCAGAAGAGTGTGGCAGAGAGAACTGGCTCCCATGATGATCAGTAAGCAGAGATAAAGACGCCACTCTTCAGATACAAAATATATACCCCATAGCCACACCCCCATCAACCACTTCCTGCAGCCACACCCACCTGCCTCTAGTTACCACTCAGTTAATCCCATTAGGGAGTAATTCACTGATTAGGTTAAGGCTACAGCCCAGTCATTTCTCCTCCAAACCTTCTTGCATTGTCTCACACGTGAGCTTTTGGGACAGATCTCACATCCAAACCATAATTCTCCTAGAATGCTGAAGTCGTGGGATCCCTAGAGTCCTCTGTTAAGCAATAAACCAAGTGGGTGTCTACTCCATTATGCTGGTCCCTAGGGAAACCAGGCTTGCTAAAAGTGTGGCTCTAACACCTACGGATCTCTTATAACTGTACTACTGGCACCATGTGGTAAGTTAGAGAGGGAAAAAATAAAAAAGGAGCAGTATAGTTAGGAATTATTTTCCTTACTCTGTTTTCAATATTTCCTTTTACTCTTATTCTTATGCGGTGAATATTTGCAAAACAGAATCTTTGCTCAGAAGATGTCCATCTGCTTCAGCACCTTATTTCCCACCTGAAGCCCCAGTCTCCTGACAGTGACGTCACAGGCATTTCTGTCTGGAGTCAGTTATAATTAAGGCTCCAGGTGAAACATCAACAGCAGGAACAGATGGGCCCATAAGAGGCAAATAGTCTGTTCAGATGCGAATTTCTTCAGTACCAGAAGATTGAAGAAAGCTGTAGAAAACAAGAAGTCTCAGTCCCCAAATGAGACTTCTGCATGATGTGGGGAGCTTCCTGGAGTCAGAAGCCCTTTGCAGGCCAAGAGGGAACACTTTGCTTCCTGTTCGTAAAAGAGGGTGGGCTGGAGAAAAGCAGAGCAGCTAGGCCATTACAGTTTATAGCTTTTGGCTTGTAGCACAGGGATCTGGGTGGGTGTAGCTCTCCCTAGGCATAAAGAAGGGGGTGTCTGCTTGTTTGCCTGAGAGGGAAGAGCTGCAGCCCAGGCGCTGTCAATCTCGATTAGCTCCTTTAAAGAACTTCTGTGTATGACATAAAATAAAAATGATACAGTAGTGTGAAGTGGAAAGCAGTAATTGCAGATTCTTCTCAATGGGTGTTTTATATTATTGTGACCCAGAATTACTGAAATCACTGCATTACTAGTTAAGGGTGAAAAAAATATATGGTCCTTTATTTGTCAATTTATGTGATGCCAGGAAGTTTATGGGAACAGCTCAGGACTTGCAGGAATGGGAAATAAGGGAGAGGGATAGAGTTAGCCCTGAGGCCCTTCTGCATGCCAGATTGTATCTGAAACTCACCACCCTCACCCTCCTCAAACTTCTATGCAAACTGTCATTCTTTTTTTTTTCTCTCACAGGTTTAGCAGATTCCATCAGCGTGCAATGACTCATATTCATGCCTTTCCTTTATCCCATTTAATATATTTCGATTTCTCATTTTCTTCTATAGTAGTCAAACTAGTCTTTACCTCTGTTTTCTTCCTCTTCCAATCTACTCTTACAAATTGCCAGAACAATTTTTCTAAAAGTCATTTGGGTCATAGTTTTTCCCGGCTCAGATCAGATATTTCATTTTACATAGCATTGAATGCAAATGCAGTTGTCAGGATAATCTCTCTGGAAAGAGGTTGAAAGTATCTATTGAATCTGACTATAAGTATAAACTTTGACTCAGTGATTCTATCCTAGTTGGGATGCACACCCAACAAAGATGTGTATATTAGTTGGTTGACATACTAGATTGTTCAGTGGTATTATTCATAATAGCACCAAACTGGACATGCAAATGCTTATAATTAGTAGAATGGATAAAAAGAAAACCTGTGGTACGTTTATATAAGATACAATATATAGACAGGAGAATATGCACTCAACTCTACACAGCAGGAATGATAATGATATGGGCAAAGAAAGACGCAGAAGTACATATTTTTTGGTTCTTTCATACAAAGAACAAGGTAGGTAAAGCTAATTTATGCTTCATTGGTCACTCATAGCGGATGAGGAAGGGAAAGGGGTAATAGCAAGACTCATGGAGGAATGACACCTTTCTGTTATTGGTCACATGGGTTTGTGTCGTGAGAATTAATTGAGCCATATACTGATGAAATGTGCACTTTTTGATAAGCATATTTTGCCTCAAAAAGAAATTAGATTTAAAACCTTAAGGGAAATGCCACAGAATTTAAAGTTTTTCTCAATCTTGTACTAGTACCTTAAGATAGGTTTTTCTCACATGATTTATGAATTTTTCCTTCCTTTCTCTGTGTATGACTCTTAAGACTTTATTTGTTGTGATCACTCTCATCTGTGTTCCTTCCATTTTAGTCTTCCCTTCAATAATATATTTTTCCCTTATTTTTTATTTGTGAGTTTGCACCTCATTTAGAATACAGTACCTCTGATTGGGGTTATACTTTTTATAATTTCCATATATATTTTAGTTAATTTTGACAGGATCCCTTTTCCTTTACAATTTTGACTCGCCTCCCCCCTTCTTTGAGATGCTTTTATGACAGTCTCTCATTGCCTGCAGGGATATTCTGTTCCTTTTCTCTTTTGTTTTCATAGGAACTAACTCTGCGTGGAGTTTGATCTGAAGAATTGTGTTATTAGTGAATTGTAGTTTTTCTGAAATTTTAGCAGTGTATTCAGACACATGGCGTTTCTCCTTAGATCTCCTGTTGAAATTCTGATTCTGAGATTTACTGGTTCTCTCATCCACCCCCACCATTGCTTTTATTTGGACATCCTCATTCTGTCCTGGGCGCTGTCCAGTCCTGCTCACTGTGAATTCCTCTCCCAGCAGGAGTTTCTCCTCAGGGTGAGGACCAGGCTGCTCCCTCCCGTGCATTCTTTCAGTGGACCTTTCTTAAACTCACTTCTATTTGAGTCTTCAGTGGGCCACACTTTGGAGTGAAGCCTGTTTCCTGTTTGGGAGATCTCAGGTTCATCACACCTACTGTCAGTGACCTCTGCTTGCTCCCACACAGGTGCCAGTGACACGCAGGGCTGTAGCATCAGTGCTTTGTCTTCACATCATGTTCATGTGGGTACAGTGTCACCCAGCTTTGAAAATGTCATACATAGGCTTTCAGTTTTACTGTCTAGTCTGTCTCTTTTTAGGTGGGGAAGTAAGAAGGCCAGAGACTATGCACACACAACCATCATCTTTCCAGAATTCCCTCCTTTATTTATTTCAAAGTAAAAAACATATTTATCAACTACTATTATATATGGCAAAGATAAAAAGTGAATAAAATGCTATGAGAAAATAATATTTGAAAGAAATGAACAATCATTAAGGATAAGTAAAGAAGATCTAACAAGTAGATAAGAGTGTTCTCTAAAGAAAGTAAACACAGAAGCCAATAATGACTGAAAACCATAGTTCAAAAAGCAATTTTATGGAACAAATAAGACTTAAAACATTGAAAGAGCATAAGAGCATACCATATACCTAAATCTACAAACTATCACCAAGTTCTGTCATCATAAAATCTCCTGGACTTTCAAGAAAAAAAAAAATCTTCGGTCACCTAGCAAAAAGTTCTTGTGACTTACAAGGGAAAGAAAATTGGATTACCATCAGGTATTCTGGCAGATTCTCTATGTCAAGAAAATTTTGAACAACATATTTCCATATACAAGGAAAGAAAAAATGAGACAAGGATTTTATAACAAATAAAACTGTTCTTCAAGTGTAAAAGACACAGACCATTAACAACATAAAAGAAGTCATGCAACCCTGTCCAATGTCTCCAGAAGATCTTCCTAGAAAACCAACTTACCAGAGAGATTCCAACATAAATCCTAGTGATGGATATTACATGTATTGTTACTTTTAAAATTAAGGAATAAAGATTTGCAAACAAATAAGGTATTGCAAATAATAATAATCAGTGGTAATATCATCAATATTGTTCATATGAGAATGTAGTGTATGTAAGGTGGGATCAAATGAGTAATTATACGACATTCCAATTCTACTGTCCACTCTATTTTTGAGGACCCAAATTCTCTGTGTGGAAGGAAAACATCACATATATAACTGTCAAGAACCGTGAAGAGTCTGAGATTTTATCCTACTTGAAAGTTGACGAGGGACACTACTGCAACTTCATGGATGCTGACAGAAAAGATAAGGTTTGTGGTTGGAGACAAAGGAATTTATTACTTATGATATTGTTATGCACAGTAAGCAGCATGTGTGACCTTTGAGTTTGGGTCAGTCTTTGCTCCCCAAGACTCTCAAAGGTGACACAGAGAATCCTAAGTTGATTCTGTACATGCAGTGAGTTGGCATCACAACTGAGTAACCTGGAGTTTAGGGAAACTGAACCTTTTATAATAGTCTATAAGCAAACCTGCTTGTGACAGTTACTTTTCTGTGTTATCTTGACTGGGCTATAAAGTGCCAGGTGATTGAATCAAACACTAATCTAACTACTGCAGTAAAGGCAGTTATATATATGGTTAAGTTCTATCATCAGTTGATCTTATCAAGTATACACGTGATAATGTGTATGTGCCTTACCCAATCTGCTGAAGGCCTTAGGAGTAAAAATTGGAGCTGTAATTTCCACATCAAGATTGCAACATCAACTCCTGTGTGAGTTTCTAGAATGATGCTGGTCTACCCTGTGGATTTCAGATTCACCAGCCCCCACAATCACATTGACCTTTTCTTTCAAAGAAATCTTTTTGTATGTATCCTATTGGTTCCAATGGATACACTGTGCTTTGCTCTGGGGAGAGAACTTTGTAGAAACAAATCTTCTCTTTATTCCAATGAAACACATTATCCTTCTCTTTCCAGGCTGTTTGCTCTACACATTGCCTTCACAGGTAGTCCAGAACAAAGTCAGTTAACACCTCCACCTTCAAGATTTTCAGAAATACAAGAGATATATGGACCATTCTTTCCCAAAATTATACAGAAGTTAAGGAAAACTATTGCAGTAGTGAAGCTGAATAGAAAACACCAGCATAAACTCACAATGTATCACACATACATACCGTTCTCTAGTTCTGTTCATTCAAAGTTTGGAAAAATGTGAACAAACAAGTGTGAAGAGCAGGTCCAGACTTTGGTCTTAAAATCCATTTTGCAATAAAGAAAACTAAGGTGGTATGGAGAAATGGTTGATTCCTGTTTAGGACCTGAAATATCTTGCCATCAAAGAGCACAGGACATAGCAAAGACCAGTTGCCTAATGGCAAAAGTACATAGGAGCCAATACAAAGAGACTCCCACATGGGACAGTTTAAACTTTAATAAGGGTAAGAATGGCAGTGTACTCAGACTCAAGATATTTAGTCACCTTCTGAGGATGATAGGGAACTAATTAATCATCTTGAAAATTGGATAAAGAAAATGAAAGATATGTTGTCATCCTGCCTTTCTTATATGAACTGATGGAACCATTGGATAGTGCAGTCATTGGCCAGTCACATAACTGATCTGAAGCAGAAAGCAGTACCAGGTCCGGTTCTCTTCCTGTTGAATCAATCTATATTTCTATCCTATATTTAAACTTCTGTATCGACCCTGATAGTTTTTTTCTTTGTGACCTGAGGTAAAAGAACTCAGAGGAACATTTTACCTGTCAGCACACACTAATTCAAATGACTTAAAAACAAAGCTATAGATTTTGTGGCAGCTCCCTGAGAGAGCTCCAGCCTGTGGGCAGCTGGAGACCCCAGCCCCAGCGGGGATCTTAGGCCCCTCAGTGCCATTTTACAGCTTCCCTGGGAGAGAGCGATCACCTGCGGCTGCCTGAGCCCCCAGCATGGAGTTCAGGCCTGCCTGGGCCATCAAGCCCAGTGTCTCCATCACTAA